>CP137686.1:16789803-16863540 GCA_037976565.1 Mesocentrotus franciscanus | reverse complement strand
CAAATGAAATCACTACAAAACAAAGAAAAGAATCAAATAGACTTGTTTCAATTTTGCTTTACAACTCATCTACTGCAGGATTAACAATCCAGAATGAATTATAGCCATGTTCTCTTGACATACGATTACCAGGGGCGGCGATCCGGGGAGGGGGGACATGTTTGTAGGGGATCATCCCCCTGAAAATTTGAAAAGTGCAAAAAAAAGGTATAGCAAATACTGACTAAAGGCTGCAACACACTTTTAGGCTCTGGAGGGCCCAAGAGTGCAGTGTTTAGACAAATAATAATGCAAAATCTTCACTGGGAGCTATGCTCCTCGCTTAATTTCCTTCAAAATGTCAAGTAAAATATTGTAGAGAAGTGAAGTGTAAAAAAGTATATTGCTTGTTTTTATACTATAGTTTTGCTAAGGAATTTAATTTTTTTAATACAACAAAACTTCAAAACCTGTGAAGGGGTAGTCACTTCCGTCACCTTCACCCTCTCGTTCACTATGCTCCTCGCACTTGCGTACTGATGGGGAGGGGGGCTTGAGGGCAGTTCCCCCAATAAAACTCAAACATGGTTTATTTCTAATTCGATACCAGTGATCTACAAATGTTGCTGAAATGGCATGATTTTTCCCTGAGCTTCCGGGGGCTCTGCCCTCTGACCCCACCAAGGCCCTAAGGCGGGCCCCTGGTTGCTCATCTGACCGTAATTAAATGCCTAAAACCCTGAGCTTCGGGGCTCTGCCCTGACCCCACCAAGGGCCCTAAGGCGGCCCCTTGATGCTCATCTGATCGTAATTTAATGCCTAAAACCCCTGAGCTTCTGGGGGATCCACACCCTGGACCCCAATCCAATTAGTGAACTGCATGCCAGTGTCACAAATAAGGTATCAAAATATGCTCATCTGACCATTATTAAATGACTAAAACCCCTTAGCTTCCGGGGGCTCTGCCCCCTGAATGCTTTTCTGACCTTAATTAAATGCCTAAAACCCCCGAGCTTCATGGGGCTCTGCCCCTTGACCCCCGCTGGGGCTTTGCCCCTAGACCCCAAGTCAATTTTAAATACTTTAGCCCCCCCCCCCCCACACTTTGCCACTGCTCCCTCGTCCCTCGTATTTTGTGTACGTAGACATGAGCGTGTCACAACTATCTTTCTCAATATGCTATGGTTCACACTGAATTATGCCCTCTGTAGTCAGATACAGTATAGTCTTTGAATGCACTATATTGCAATATTCTTTATAAATGTGTTTTTTTTTAACCAATCATATTCCTTTAATCATGTGTAGGCTTTCTTATCATTTCCATTTCCATATGAAGCATATCATAATATCAATGGAAAGATTTGCTCATGAAAAGCTCCCATTTTACAATTATGTCTAAAAATATAATATCTTACAACTTTGGATGATATTCTGAAGCCAAGTAGTTTTGTATTCATACCCCGGTACATGTATATAGTGGTATCTGTGTCCAGTTCTTTCCAATGATTTTGTTTTTCAGGAAAATGAAGTAGATTTATAATAATATTGATAAATCTCAAACTTAAAATTACATGATTGTTCTATTTACAATTGAACCAACTAATAACTTAATAATAATAATATATGAGATTCGCAAGGCACCAAATCCACTTGAAATCAAATATTCAAGGCACACTTCCACAGTGAAGGCCCTGCATGAGCAAAGGTTATCTCCCCACATTTAGTATAGAGCTTAGGAAGAACTAGAAATTTAGAGTTTTGAAAGTATAGAGGTCTAGAAGGAATGTAATGATTTATCAAAGTAATATTGTATGGTGGACACAACAGTATCTTTCAAATTGCAAATGCATGACCAGTTATCAACATCATCTTGAATAAATTATAAACATGGCAGGTGATCTTTCAGTACTGGCGATGCCTGCAAAAGTTTGAGAAAGACATCAGACATATATACACATATATATGAAATTTCAAATGGATAATTGAATCAATTGCAATAACTGTGGAACCACAGCAGAGATAGGTCTATATTCCTGAGTTGCTACATTTGGTTCTATCTTACACAGAGTTGTGATTGGTCTCAATTGATCGCAAATCCTCAAATCCATCTAAAAAGTCATAGCCATCAAAATCGCCAAGTTGGGAGTTAATTTGTGATCTGTTTTTTTAACCAATCGCAACTTGAGTTTGACATTCAATCAATCAAGATCAAGATCGATCACATTTTTACAATATGGATGACATTAAAAATTACAGAAGGTGTCAATCACACACAGAATATAGAATAAGAAAAAAAATACCTTTAGCAAAACTCCATCTTCTTTTAAAATCATTACAGATGCACCCATCAACAGGCAAGAATCTTGAGAGGCTTTACAACTTCTTTTTGGTTAAGGTACTAGAACTTTGGAAGGCACACCTTGATCAACCTTGGAAGTTCTCATTTAATAGTGCACATCACCCTGAATGGCATTATTTATTGGCTTTACATCATATTGTCTCAAGAACCAGATGGGCATCGACTTGAAAAGAACTTAAATGAGAAGAGCGTTTAGTAGATGACGTGGTCATCCCTGATCCTGCAATTTGACCTCATCTGACCTGAAATGAGAGGTCACCCCTGACCCTGCAATTTGAACTCACCTCACCTGGAGTGTGAGGTCATCCCTGATAATGCAATTTGACCTTATTTGACCCACAGTGTGAGGTCATCCCTGACAAGAATCTGGAGAGGTGTTAAATTAAACTATATTTGCATAAAATATTGAAAGACACCTGAGAAATAGTGGAATCATCTGAGCTTGATGGAAATCTCCTCCACCAAGAAACTCCTTAATGATACTGTACTGCTATTTGACCTCATGTGACCTGTACATAGCATAAGGTCATCCATGATTCCGCACTTTGATTTCACTTCACCCTCAGTGTGAGGTCATTCCTGTGAACAATCCGGTGGGCGTTACACAGTGTGTAGTATAATTGGTTAAAATATTGAAAGACATTTACTGTACATGTAAAAATACATGTATGCTGAATCATCCAAGCTTGATGGAAATCTCTTCTTCCTCTTCTTCTCCTTCTTCTGATTAAGTCTGCCTCTTTCAATTGACTGAAGATTCTTGCAAACTATGTGCGTGTGTGTGTGTTAACTGCAATTTACGCAATCACCTTATAGACTCTGTACTACAATTTGACCTCATTTGACCTGCAAAATTAGGTAATTCTTACAAGAATATGCAGAAGCATGACACAATGAGCACAACAATGGTTTGAATTTTGGAAGACACCTGAGGAATAAGTTGAATCACCTAAACTTGATGAGAATCTCTTCCACCAATGACCCTGTTCTACGATTTGACCTGATTTGACCTGGAACATGAGGTCATCCCAGATTCCGCACTTTGACCTCATTTGACCTGCAGGGTTAGGTCATCCCTGACCCCAAACTTGACCTTGTTATCCTCAAAAAGCTCCTGCAGGGCCCGAATGTAGGTGTTCCAGAGATCTTCAATGGCTTCGGACGTAGGCTTCTCCATCTTCTCAACAGGGATGGGTTTACCAACTGGAAAGGGAAATGAATAATAAAGGTTTACCAACTTGACAGAGAAAATAAAAGCAGAAAAGCTTCACTTTTCCTAGAAATGCAATGTTGAGTGGAGCGATAACATTGCCAGAGCTGAAGCTCTGGGTAATAATATCCAAAGTTCTTTGGAAATGAATTGAGATGTTAACAGAGGCTATCAAACATGAAAAGAGGCAACTCTCAAAAGCTTTACACCTGTACACCCAAGTTGCATCGTTGTGTGATAAGTTGAAGACTGGAGGGGTATTACTATAAATCGTAATTGTTGTTTTTATCCTATCATCACCATTATTATCATCAGAAATGCTTTTGATGGCTTTTTGTTATGTCAGATATTCTTACGGTCACAGTGTTCTTTGAGTATAGCAATCAAGATACTGCATTCAATACAAACAGAGCTGGCATACATGTATATACCATCATCATTTTGGGGTTGAGTTGTATCGTTTGGTTCAAACTCTGGCATTTGATCGATTAGTGTCCGAAACCTATAAGAAATCAAGGCTACAAAGCACGTACCCTCACATTTATTAGGTCAACCTTCATTTGTCGATTAAAAGCAGACTATAATGTGCATGCAGGTTTTGATATAGTTGATAATAATGAAAAAGTTATAAGCTTTAGTTCTGAAATATATACCATAAATGAAATCATATTAGAGATGAAACATGTACATGGGGATATCCAGATCTTTTCCCCTCTCTCTCACCTTTGAAGAAAATCTGTCCCTTTATCAGTTTCTGGATATATGCCCCTACATCATCTCCATTCTGAATTCCAAATACTGTTTTATCTTTCACGTTTAATGTTCTTTTCTGAATGGTGCAAAAATATTTTGATACATATGCATGTACCTAGGCCTGCTAAGATATATTCAGCCTCCCCTTCTGGAGGGAAATCTAACTCTGCCCCTTCCTGCTTATCAATTTATTCATACATTGCCCCTGCATTACCAATATTCTTTAGTTACAAATATTGGTAATCATTTTTGGGGCTCGCTGACTATTTAACTTCTTTCCTCGACAGTGAAAAATGAATTAGATAAGCGGCTATGTACCTGGGGCTGGTTTGAAACATTTGCCTCCCCTTCTGAAGGGAAACTTGCCCCTCCCAATCAATTTCTGGATACACCCCTGCTTTTTCTACATCCTTAAATCAAAATATTGTTACAAATTTAGTGTGCTTAACGACTTTGTTACATTCTTTCATGAATGTTGAAAATATATTTGAGATACAAAATACAGATATCTACCCATGTGGGGTACCTAAGTAACATGTACATTCCATCTCTCCTGTGAAGAGTAATCCTACCTCCCTTCCCATTTATCAATTTCTGGATACGCCCCTATATCACCTACACTCTTTATCCAAATGTAGTTTAATATTTTGTATGCTTACCGACTGTATTAAGCTCTTTCCTGAACGGTAGAAAGCCAAAGCTATACTGGAATACACCCCTCCCGTAGAAGATGGGTATGGCAAAGCCGAAGAACCTGGTCATCTGCTGCTGTATCCACCGTGTGCGTGATCCCTCTGTGTTTGGAAACTGATGGTAGAGGTCATTCTCGCCAAACGTGTAGCATGGAACAAGATGAGCCCTGAAAAACAAATTTGAACAGATCTAGCGTTGTTAAAATCTTGTAGAATAATCTTTTGAACAGATCTAGTGTTGTTGAAATCATGTAGTATAATCTTTTGGTGCAAGTGAATTATTTAGGGTAGAGGTCGTTCTGGCCAAACGTGTAGTATGGAACAAGATGCGCCCTGAAAAACAAGTTTGAACAGATCTAGTGTTGTTAAAATCTTGTGGAACTTTTGGTGCGAGTGTATTTTCAGAAATTTTGAATATCAATGGCCCTGAGATTCACAATACATTACCTTGCGGTTAATGACTAAATAGAATTTTCAAAGAAATTTAAAAGCACATCAAGATGCTATGGTATAGTGTAATATGAAGCACATATGAGCAAGGAAACTGATGGTAGAGGTCATTCTCGCCAAACGTCTAGCATGGAACAAGATGTGCCCTGAAAAACAAAGAAGATAAGAAGCAAAACTTTTCATCTATTGTCTACAGGAATCAGGGCCATGTTGGCCTGTTGTTTAGGGGTAGGGTCAGATGAGGATCCTTTATAACAAGCCATTTACATGCTTTATATGATCCTCCCACTTCAGATATCTCACTATATATCTTGGTATAATGATGATCATATAATATTGTTTTTATCTTGACGTGGAAATAAATAAAAAATACATAACTAGGGTAAGGATTAGGTCCAGGAGGGTGTTTCACAAAGATCCCAAGTCGAACTTAACTCTAAATTGGGCTTAAACATTATGGAGAGCCATTTGTAGCCTTAAAACAAAATATATTCAAAAGCAAAAATTCGAGTATTTTAGACTTTTCATAAATTCCACATTAAGAACATGAAATCTCCTTGATAATAGAAAGTATGAATGATTTGAATCAATATTTTATGCCTTTTTAATAACTTCTACAAGATATTTTCAAAGATGCTAACGGCTTTTCATAATTGTTAAGTCCAACTTGAGATAAGTTCAACTTAGGATCTTTGTGAAACACCCCCAGGGGATGAAAGTCAAGAATTGTTTATTTTAGTGTAGGATTGATCATCAAGTAATCATTGCTGGAGCATAACCTTTATTTATGAGCAAGAATACATTCAACTTCTCACCCATGTTGTAGAGCCTTCTTGATAAATCCCTTCCTATCTTTCAGGCAGACCACATGATTGTCTGTCCGAGCTTCGAGGGATTCACCAGCCCCGCCCACCACGATGACGGCCGCGTTCCCGGGCCCTGATTGGCCAAGCAGGTAGTCTATGCTTTCTTTGTGTACATCACACATACCTGTGAGTTAAACAGAAGGAAAGCAGCAGAAAGAAATTTAGAAAAGGGTAGATAAGAAATGAGACAGAGATTGCAAAGAGAATCAAAGCTTTAACTGCCCTGTATGTCAGGAGTTCAATGTTGCTATACAACATTTAAAATGAGCTTCAAATACAGTCAAACCTGTCTTGGTGGCCACCTCTCTATAAAGGCCACCGTCTATGGTGGTCATACATTTAGTCTCTGTTGAGATAGAAATGTGCGTTGTACAACCTTTGTAGAAAGGCCACCTGTGTACAGTGGCCACTTCCTCTTGTTTCCCCTGGGTGGCCTTGATAGACAGGTTTGAGTGTATTACTCCTACAAACAGTTACTGCAAGTTTAAATACACTCTTAACAAACAAAGAGATGACTGGTGAGTATATTAGATGAAGCATGTGACAGGGCTTGCATAGAATAGGGCATGCATGGAAATGAAGACCAACTTGGGTTCCGTGTACAGGGTTTTATGTTATCCTCTATTTTCTTCATACCACCTAACCGTTAACCCACAAAATATCAAGAAAAGTTCGTTTTTCGAGGTTGATATTCTAGCTGTAAACAAGTTATTTTTCAAAGAACTGGTACCATTTAATGTAGAATTAACAAAATAGGCTGAGATCTCACTAAACAGGTCCCATTTGCACAGTTCCAGACATCTGTGGTTTTTCTTCCCAATATTAATTGCTTAGTCATCTAACACTTACACAATTATCTATGTGTTTATTCAAGCTGTGCCCTTAGCTCAGACAAAAATAAACATCCAAATCTAAAAATAAGATTAGCATGGCAAAATAATGATGACCTTTGATTGTTAAATATTTGTTTTTCAATTTTTATCTAGCGTAAGTTAATGTTCATTCATCACCTGAAGTTGTTAACTATGTAAATGTGCATTTATTGGAATTAATGCCCTTTAGTCTATCAAAGACTTAGGAAATTCAATGCTACATACATGTATGTATGATACCACTGTTATAACATACACAAATAAAACATACTACATAACAAATAAATACAAAACAGCTTTGTCATGATTTCAGTAGATTATGCTCAGGCAGACAACCACCACCAGGAAAACTAACCTCCCCGAACAATTCCACCTTGAAACAATTACCTCTTGGACACCTTCTAGACATTTCCTGATTAATATTGAACTAATCCTTTAGAATATTAACATTGTATTTCGTTTCATTTCATTTATTTTCATAACAATTATAGTAAAAATAATAATATAATAATAATATTTCGGTTAACATAACAGTGCCCTTTCAGGCGAATAATCGGCGCTCATTGAAGTCTATGGACAAATTATGAATTGTACAGGTCTTTTGTCAGATGTTTCAATTTATTATGACAGCATCTTATTCTGTAACATAAAAGATAACATATTTTTCAGAATACGGCCACAGGACCTTGCTCTATAAAAATTGCTAGTGATCCAACTGACCGACTGATATATCACACTCTAGTTGAGAACCAGTTGAGAACCAGATAGAGACTAGGAATAGTCCTCTGGAGTATAGACACATCCACAAAATATGCCCCTCCCGCACCAACCCCATCAGAAATTCACCCTCTCACTTACCCCCAGCCATCATTAAATCCCTTGCGAGAGGGTATGTGTACATGACAGAGAGAGTGCACAGATAAGGTTTTATCCCGGGGAAGATTTCACTGAAAAATGTCGCTTCCGCTGCAAAGTTTACAAAGGCACCGACGCTCATGATGCCGTGGGGATGTACTCCAAAGAGGTAGTTCCGGTTCGGATCCAGATCGGAAGTTTTCACCAGATGCACCGGAAAGTAGTCGGCCATCTTCTTCCAGATGCGGCCGCGACGCATGAAGTCGCTACGGCGACCACCTCTCTTGGGGGTGTGTCTGTCATAGTATGCCCAGCCCACCAGCACGAAAGACACCCAGAAATACCTACATGTATGGTGGAATCAATCGGTTATCCAGTAACAACAAATTATACTTTTTTTAGAAAAACAAACTTGTTGCAAAATAAGACTATAAATAGTGTGGTGCCTGCAGATTCATGTAATCGAATTAGCATTTATAGTTTTTAATTTTTATCACCATGGTCACTGGATTCAAATAACATACATTTCGGTTTATTGAGACAAAATTCCTTGTTAAAACAGTCAGGAAACTGATACAAACAAAGATTACAAAGTTGAAATGTTCAAAAATATAAAGAAAAATTACAATTACATCAATATGGAAAAGAAACATAAAAAAGGTTCAAAGTAAGAATAACAATAATAATAATGGAAACTTTAATATATTGCACTTCATACATAATATAAATCGGATTTACATATATGGATAGGTGGGAAAAAAAGAACAAGAGAATGGACAAAGCGTTTCATTCTCTTCGGGACTTTACAGTGCACACTCTCCGCTACCCTGGGGAGCATTCCAGCCAGTTGACATGTTGCACATGCTTTGCAATTGCACAGATGTTCACACCCCATTGGATACCCATTTAACACCTGGGTACCCATTTAATTAACACTATTGCTTTTCTAATGTAGGTGGAGAGAAGCAATGAAGAGAAATGCCTTGCTCAAGGACATAGGTGCTGTGCCAGGGCTTGAATCCAAGACCTTTACATCCCAGGCCAAGTTGTTATACCACTTGACTTTGACAACTCTACATGATCCAAATGCCTTATATCTTCCAGTTTAGAATTTTTTTTTGATGGAGCTCTTCCTAGGTGAAGGTCAGATTTCCTAATGGGCATATTTTTCATTCTGTTTTGCTTTCTTTTCAGTTTTTCGGTCCCATAAGTGGGACTTGCTTATTTTTTAAATATTTTTGTTCATACTTAAGATACTCAGCGTCTTTGGAGCTAAATTGCTAGCTACTCCCATGTGTGTTTTTCCTTGAATTCAACATAAGTTTATAAATATTAAATGTCCTTGCTTATTACTGACCATAACACACACATGCACATATACACCCCCCCCCCCACCAAAAAAAAAGAAACAAAATAAGGAAAACATACATGTACACTAAAATAATAAGGGATTGAAATCAAGACAATGCAAAGCAAAAGAAAACAAGAGTATACAAGACAAGACAAAACAAGACAAAAAACAACAGCAAAAAAAAAAAAAAAAAAAAACTTACCTTGTGAAAAGTAGAACTACAAGAAATAGCTGAACGGCGAACCTCAACCACATGAAGATGAACCACCATATGATAACTGCTCCAGTCTCCAAACGTCGGTGGAGAGGAGTGTTGAGTGGGGCGAACTTTGGCAACATCTCTGTTGTTTCTTAAGAGATAAAAAAGATTCAGGATGAATAAACAGCATAGAAATCATTAGACTGACAAATTTGACAACATCTGTGTTGTTTCTTAAGAGATAATAAAGATTCAGGATGAATAAACGCAAACAAATCATTAGACCAGAATTATAAATGGCAAAGATATCATTAGAACCCCAAAATCAGTCAATTTTGTCTGCGGTCACTGAGAGTCTGGCTACACCAAATCTTGTCTTGGAGGAGAGCGTCAAAAGTATTTATTTAAAAAACAAATTATGACTAATCATGTAGAAATAATTATCAAATTTGAGTTACTGAAGGGACATTTATCTTCTTTAAAAAATTTGAAGTTTTGATTCCCTTTGGATGTAGAATTGATTGAAAGAACAGTATAATAGAGGTGCACTGCCAATATGGGAGACTGTCTCTAATATCTGAGTTATTTGTCAAGATATTTGATAGCCTACAATTTTGTATTTGGGAGACAGTCTCCCATTTGGGATACCAATTTACATTTACATTTGCGGCAAAGGAAGCATCTCAGCTCAAAATATAAATATGACAAGCAGATTCCTCATATAAGAATAACCCCTTTTATCTGTCAAATTAAAAATTTCACCGTCTACTTTTGTTTTCATATTTTGTTTTAATGATTCAGACACAAAACCATGCATGGGCTCCTGACCTCAGAGACATCTACATGTAGTTCTAGGCAAAACTTTGGCTGGGGAAAATAGCCTTATTTTGGGTATTGTTTACTTTTTTTGTAAGCTTAATCTCCAATATGGGAGACAGCCTCCCAAATCAGCCTTGCACCTCGACCTACCTACTGTCAGTACTGATGATGTGATTAAAGGTTTGGTGATTGAAAAATTGACTGTGAGAAATCTCAGCTCATGGATCAAGCAATTAAAAGGTGTGAAAAAAGGGCTCAAAATGCCATATGATCAAGAAGAAAAACGATGCTTATGATAATTTATATTGCACGGATACGTTATATTGTTAAGGAAGCATCCTACTCGTAAAGTTGTAGCAGTTCTTCATCACGACCAATTTGTTGTTGCAACTTAGATGCCTTGTTGAACTATTCGCGAATTCGCTCGCGCAAAGCCGATGGTCAAGGGAGCCAGGCCGACGGACGCGGGGGAATACGAAAGAGAAAAGTGCTCACACTTTGCCATTTACAATGCATTTCATTTAATTAAAATTAGTTCCCATTTAACGGGTTCCAGATCTAATTTTGACCATATCATCATCATACACATTCTACTCTCTCAATAAGTTATAGACTACATTTTTAACATGGTAAAGCTAAAATCACTTACCAGTGCTTTTTAATTCTTCAGAAGTTCAAGTCATAGTCAGGGGTTTGATATTATATTGTTGATATTATACGTTGCATGCAAAGAGCTCATCGAGCTCTGGAGCCGCGCGAATACCTGTAACTTAGCCTGCCCGGTTATCGCCCGCAAAATGAGCCAAGTGGCTTCATAGGCAATTTAATATCGCCGAGATTCTACGGTACGGTGCACATTGAAGGCGTGCAACTAAGTGCATGGTACACTGTCGATCGCGCAATGAACGGAGTAACGCGTCATAATGTCACTGTCCAGAAGTGAGCATTGAGCATTGTGAATCAACCTGTTTAAAAAAAAACCAAGTGGAAATTTTTTTTTTTTTTAATTTTTTTATATAGAGAGAGAGATATTAAAGATGGCATTCCTGATGTTTAACCTGAGCAAAAGTAATCTCGTAAAAATGTCCCATTTGCAGCCAACATATTCTGTAGGCCTATATATAGATCTATAACTTTGCAGGAATTATGACTGTAGGCCTATGTCATGTATGTCCTATATCTGTGAAATTTAAACATTAGCAGTGTCCTAGTATTCAAATTATGCAAGAAACCGTTTACCTTCTAGACTTCACTGTCAGACACTATTGAGTGACTAACTGACATCTTTTATCTTTGGTAATATACATAAAATGAGCTGTAGGTATATATACAGGTACAATAACCCACTACTTGTAATGGCCAAAATTAAACTGTTTGAATGTTTGTGCAGCACAAAACGTACGACCATTCGGTAAAAAGGTCTGCAAATCAGACTATTACTTAGGTGATTGCAATCACTTAAGTCGATTCGACAACTAATGGTCGTTATTTTCCCAGCCATTTTCAAGCCCTTTCGTTTTGAGGGAAGTTTTTTTTCTTCATTTTTTCATTTTTTGGGCCTGCAAATGGGACATAGTACCTTTAACCTCTTTTATCTCACAAAAAGTATACATTTTAATGTTATTGTTTTAATTCATCGCTATAAAGTGAGCGTATTAACGCCAAGGACGTCAATATTATTTTATCCATCAAACATGATTTCATTCAATACTTCTTCAGTCCGAAAACATTGATGTGAATATGCAAAAGGGGACAGAGAAGAGAGATTAGGGCGTGGTAGTCAGTGTGTGTGTGTGTGTGTGTGTGTGTGTGTGTGTGTGTGTGTGTGTGTGTGAGAGAGAGAGAGAGAGAGAGAGAGAGGGAGAGAGAAAAAAAAATCCTGCACAGTATAACAAAAATGTTTCCAATTGAAAAAGAGTGCTGAACCAGCTCCGCTTATTATAACTTATTTGAATTTGGTACTTTAAAAAAGAAATCATTGGTGCTATGTCGGTAAATAGACTGCATAATGATTCTTTAAATAACAGCCAGAAAAAGATAGAAAGGACTGGTGACCCCGATTCCGTGTTTTATTGCTAACAGCAACTTTTCGTTTGGTATTTTGCATAGTAGCTCTATACCCTATATGCAAGGGCGGCCGAGCAACTTCCAAAGTGGGGGCACCAAGAAAAAGGGCACTTTCTGGAAAAAGGGCACCTACAACGGGAAATCTCAAAGCGAAAATATACCATTTGTTTAGACATTGGTATATACCCCTACATTGTGATTACATTATCAGGGATGATTTCAATATTTGTTTCACTTTATACACCATACAAGATATTGCTTAAGCATCATGGTTTGCAGTTGGGTGTGCGTGTCTGACAATTTATTTGCAGCGAGGAAAAATTTTAAGATTTGTGAGGTCGCAGTGCGAAAATTACATCTTATAAAGAGGAAAAAACCCAATCCTGATGGGGTTATAAGCACATTCTCATAACAGAAGAATGAAAAGACCTTTGATAAGTAACATGGGTATATCATTTATAGATGCGTGCGAGCGTAGCGAGCGAGTTCTGGGGAAATTGCTCTTAGTCGCTTGAAATTAGGGGCGAGTTTAATGATGAGAGGAAAAGGGGACACTTATCAAAAAGAAAAGGAGCATGTGTCAAAGTACAAAGAGTATTAATATTATCAGAGGTGAAAATGGGGCGCTTCTTATACCCTCAAAAAGGGGCACTCACCAGGGATGAAAAAAAGTCAGTCATGAGAATAGGGAATGGGCATTTGCCGACGGAATAGGGGCCCATCAGACCTTGATAGGGGCATTTATAAGAGGTGAAAAGGGGCATTTATGAAAAGGGAAACGTCCGTTATTAGAAACGAAAAGGGGCACGTATCATTGGTAAAAGGGAAATTATCAGAGGTGAAAAGAGGCACTTATCGCACCTGAAAAGGGGCAATGACCAGATATGAAAAGGGGCACTTATGTGAATGAAAAGGGGCACTTATAATAAAGGAAAATGTGCATTAGTTGAAAGAAAATGGGCGCCGATCAGATTTTAAAGGGGCATTTATCGGAGGTGAAGGGGGCACTTATCTGAAGTGAAAAGGAGTAACTTCTCGTACCTGAAAAGGGTCATTTATCAGAGAAGAGGCACTTATGAGAAGGGAAAGGGCTCTTTTTAATGGGGCACTTATCATTAGGAAAAGGGGCACTTATTAGAAAGGAAAAGGGGCACATGTGAAAATATAAGGTGCGCTTATCCGAGTTAAAATGGGGTAGTTATTAAAAGGGGAAGGGGCACTTCTTACAAAGGAAAAGGGGCACTTGTCAAAGTGAAAAGAGGCACTTCTCGTACCTGAAAAGGGCACTTACTATAGAGATTAAAAAGGGCACTTATGAGAACGGAAAATGGACACTATGTCTTATTGCAAAGGAAAATGGGAACTTGTCGAAGGAAAGGGGCACTTATCAGAGTTGAAAAGGGAAAGGGGCACTTTTACAAATTAATAGGGGCACTTGTCAAAGTGAAAGGGCACTATTCCTATGTAAAAAGGGGCACTTCTTACAAATTAAAGGGGCACTTTTCCTATGTAAAAAGGCGCACTTTCGGGTGCTTGAAAAAGTGGGAGGGCACTGTGCCCCCTGCCCCCCGGGAGGACCGCCTCTGCCTATATGATTGTGTATAGGCCTTCTTCATCACTGTCTTTTTTTCAAGCATTAACATTCTCGCAAAAAAATTATAATTATTTTCTTTCCTCATTCACTTTGCAGCTTGGCCTATTTTTGCATTGAATGTATATATTTATATCTAAGACGAAGATATACATGCTTCTCCGAAGAAGGAAGGGTAGTTGTCTTTTCAATTCAATCATTGATGCTATGTCAGAAAGATCTGATTAGTTTGTTACGTAACTATTCGAATATCCCTGATGCCAGCTAGCTATAACAGAATTCATTGATGCCTTGCAGAATATTGAATACAACGCATACTGAATTAAATAGACCAGTAATGCTATCTCAGGGAGCTTCGCAGTGGTTTATTAAAATAACATTTTGATGTCGGCAGTTTAACAAAATTAATGAAAATAACATTAAAAAACTCACTATCATATTAGTTACTGAAAGAAAGTGTTTTTTAATTTTTTTTTACTAGCAATCTTGGCAACACCGGACGTCTATGAAAATAATCATGATCATGTATCCCGAAAGTGTAAAATCAGTAATCCTGCATTTTTTAAATGCATTATTTAAGTATTAACAAATAGATAATTATATCAGTAAGGCAGAGTGGTCTTGTGGATAAGCGATCGCTTCCCACTTATACAAAGGTATTGGGTTCGATTCCCAGCAACTCCTTTTTCCTTTTAAAAATAATTTCTTAGTCCATAATATTGATTTGCCATAAAAAGGGGACCCCAAAATAAAAGGGAGAGAGGGAAAGAGAGAAAAAAAAAAGATTTCTACGATCTCTCTTTAACAAGTGACTCTGAATTAGGAAAAATATCAAAACGCCTGATTATATATATGACGAAATTTACATATTTCAGACTCGACGTGGCGTAAATATTTTTTCGAGTAAGGCCAGTTATATCATTACTGTTTTAGATGTATAATGGAAAGGGGATTAAAGCACTTAATGTCAATGGGTTTCTATTTTTTCTAAATGGGGCCTATAGCCGGGGGGGGGGGTAGGAAAAAACTTTCTGGCGTCTTGGGGAGGTTTCTGTTTAAAAGGGTATAAGCTGGCCGCGACAGCTGAGCGTAGTGGTATACCCGATTGCGTTTGCGCCCTAATCTTGAATATTTTAACTTCATGCATATTATATCCTATTGGTTTGAAAAGCGGTAATATTTTAATTTCCATTTCCCAGCATTATTTTGAACTGACTTGAAGTTGTTTTCCTTCCTTGAAATGACACTACAGCTCCAGCTTATTCTATATTGAAAGTGCTTGTCGTCCCAGACAAGGAGAAAGAGCTTCTACTCATAGTCTACGCCATTCGATATGGTTATTCATATCATTTATTTAGATACCATTACATCATTTTCCCTATATACGCCTGTCCGGCATGCATTACGAGCGGTTAATATTAATATATGGGGCGGCGATCCCGGGGGCGGGGGTGGACGGGGGGACACGTCCCCTCCTCCTTAATTTTATCGTCCCCGGAAAATTTGAAAAAGTGCCCCCCGCCAAAAAAAAAAAAAAAAAAAAATTAGGCTCAGGAGGGCCCAAGAGTGCAGCGTTTAGACCAATAAAATGCAAAATTCTTCTAACTCGGTCGCCACGCTCCCTCGCATAATATCCTTCAAAATGTACAAGTAAATATTGTAGAAAATCTGTACCGTTGGTATCACGTTAGCACAGTTTACACTGTATGTTTACAAGATTAAGAGTTATAGAAATAGATCAGTGCTACAAAAATGAATATTCCGCTTGCTCTTCCTTCCCTTCTTGCCTGGTTATAAAAATATTGTCGCCTAAGGGGAATTTTTTTTAAAGGAATGTAATTTTTTAAAACAACAAAACTTCAAAAACCTGTGAGGGGGTAGTCACTTCCGTCACCTTCGCCCCTCTCTTTCACTTTGCTCCCTCGTCCCTCGCATTTCGCCCCCGTCATGAAAAGAAAACGCCGCCCCTTAGATTATAATCTCTTATTTGTCACCATAGATCACTTTAAATCGTATAGATCAGGGGTTCTCAAACATTTTCCTTGATGATCCAGATGTGATTTCCATGAAAGCTAAAAAGTCCGAAACAATGGGCAAATTTAGTTTACTTAATCAATTATTTCCATAAAATAGGTTTGTGATAATACACTCGTGTCTTTACACGGACCTCAATTAAAATAGTTAAGACAGGTAAAAGTGGAAGTTCTGATATACATGCAGGGCCGTAGCCAGAGTTTGACGTTTGGGGGCACATACATGTAATTGAACGCCGTCTTGGGGAGGGGGGTATGAGGAGGGTGTATGATCTTGAAATTTTGGGGGCACGTGTCCCCGTGGCTACGGGCCTGTACACATGTACGTCGGTGGGGAAAGTAGCACTGTTTTCCGACAATAATCTGCTTAAAAAATTGGCACACATCGAGTGATTGCGGGACGAAGGCATTGGTAAAAATGTTCAGACAATCTACTCTTAAAATTTACAGAAATGACACGTCTTGTATGCTAAAGAAAATGAGGCATGTTTATAGGTCTATATATTATTATGAATATAATTTCAACCCACCATAGAATTGTTTTAGGGGGGTGTGGATAGTTCATTGAGGAAAATGCATTCCATGATTTAAACAACCCCATTACCATCCATAGAAAGGCCAATATTCCGTGTTTATAGTATAGAGTGGCTACCAGAAGTGGGTGGCTTCTCTACTCGATTTATGGTTCTAACTATTATACACAGGTGCACTAAAATAAATGGATACAACACCCTTACGAGTTGGGTTACAACATTATAACTATAGCCAGGAAGCATATGGATAATTTCGGATGAAACTGTGTGGCATTTGACCACGTTTAACGAATGTCTCCGCCCCCTAAGGTGATGGGTGGATGCCAGTGTTGGGGAGAGGAGGGGGAACTATCTTTACCCCTGGACTCTCCCCCCAGACAGCTACCTCCACAGATGTCGGACAGGCTCAAAGGGAATATACCCCATTCCCACATATCAACGCAACATGCTTTATAATCACCCCTGCACCAAAAGTCTCCTACGTAATACGTTAATAACCATCTATAATAGGTTATTTTCTGCTATTTTGATATCCAGACGCCCTGACGTCCTGATGTCCGTTGTGATGGCGCCCTTCCATTTTGTGGAAAGGGACTTAAATTAGTGGTTTCAGCCAATTATTCAGGTCGATCAAAATAGTGGCGTAGCTACGGAAGCGGGGGATGGGGAAAGTGTCCCTGCAATGAAATGGTGAAGAGGAAATTAATGAAAGGAAAAGAGAGAGGGGAGAGAGAGAGCTAGAGAGAGAGAGAGAGAGAGAGAGAGAGGGGACAATATGAAAGACGACTGTTGTTGTTGGGTTTATGAGGCTGTCCAATCTAAAAAGATTATTTCCGCCTAAAGGAGGACCCCCACCCCTTTACAGTCCTGTCAAGTTCATTTAATTCACAGAATAATTCTACTTCATCCTCCATTGCCTGGACCCACATAAAGAGAGCCTAGAGAGGGCTTGGATTTTGTATGCTAACACGTGATCCTGTAGCGCAGATCATAAGTTGGTGACCTTGTGACTCGATATCAGAAGAAGAAGGGGGAAGAAATGGATAGAAAAGGGAAACTGGACGAGGCCGAGATGAAGGCGATGGAAAGGAGGAAGGAGAAGAGGAGCAGAAGGAGGCCGGAGGATGAAGATGGAAATGATGAAGAAACATGCATTTAGGAAGAGGAGAAAAGAAGCAACAGTGCAGGAACACCAAATCCCAATTAATGCCCTCATAAGTTCTCTACACGTCGGGAGCCGTAATTTACAAACAAAGAAAATAATTATGAAAGAGGGCAACTTTACATAAGCATTGACTCAAACAGTAAATACATATATAATTAAAACAATTTACTACATAATTAAAGAAAACAAACATTGGCCAAAATTTGTATAACGTTAAAAGTTAAGACTAGTTAGTTCTGTAGCCGTATGGAGTATATTGTTCAATATTCAGCTATATCATACATAAAAATGAAAATACTAATTCAAAGATTTTACTATTATTGTTTTGACACACTTCTATGCGTCTCCACTGCTATGGAATAAAAAAAATAGTTAACTCGTCAATGTCATAGATTTATAAACCAAATCTGAGCCAAATTTTTATTTCTGTTCTGCATGCAGAAAAAAATGGCTATTGTAGCAGCGCCCCATTCGACAAAGTAATTGTAGCTTAAAATCACAGAGAGCGAAAGTGAGACGCCCAACCCATATTCTCCGCCAATTTCCAGGATAATATTTACGGAATTTCTCACTTTCTGGCCTAAAAATTTAAAGTAGAGACAGGTATGTATTGCCTCTAGTTATTGGAATTACATGGAAGTATGAGTTTAAGTTACTGTCGTATATATTCAATGTTTTTGTTCATAATCGTTCGTCCGAGTTGGACTAATTTTCACACAGTCTTGTACTAGTTGTACACTCAGTTGCAATTGTCCCGTGTAAAGTCAATGGGGGTTTGAACTTTGATAAAAATCGGACAGGGGTGTGATTGTGAATGAAATAAATGCCATTCCTCCTCATACTCATAGTCATACCCACAATAGTTTACAGTCAGCTCGTAGTGTTTGATTCGAACATATGTAGAAAACATTTTTTTTCATTCTTTAGAGCTGAGAGTGAGACGGTGAGACTGGTCATTGGCATTGCCTAGACGGTAGACCTACTAGTAGTAGTAGTAGACCTACTCACCAATTTTGTATGCCTTTGTTATGCACTTATGGACTTAGTGTAGGGTGTCTAAACGATTTTTCAATTTTCCCTTTTGGATCGTTTTATGCCATTATGGTTGGATAATTGGAAACATCATTTACTCCAAATAATACATTTCAAATTTCAAGACACACCGATTAATATATCAAAAGATACAGCCCCCCAAATCTATGCAATATTCATGCAATTGTCAGAATCAACAAAAAAGATGTTATTTTGTTTTGCTAATTGTAGCTAAACAGCTGGATCACGCGATATGCAAGCATACATGTGCAAGCGTACGCATGTTGCTTAGCTGCATGCGCAACTTGAACACGATCGCTAGCCAATTCACAAACGTAACACACACACACGCGGCCAATGCATACATGTACATGTATATGCATGTGCAGATTTTACACACTGTCACCGTGGGTTCGGGCCGAGCGGAGCTCACGCCTCCCTTCTTAGCTGATCCGAAAAATGGGGGGAAAGACATTTTCAAACTGTAAGTGTTTGTGATCCCCGGGGGCTAGCGAAAAAATAAGCGCATGGATACATTCCTTACAACTCGGACTACTTACATGTATCACTCGGGGCGTCATTTCTCCAAAGTGGCAAATCTCGGAGCTAGCCAGGAAACAACAATTAAATCGTTGTTTTGACCAAGATATAATTAAAAATCCGAGATGACGCTCCTTTGGAAATATGGAGATAAAGTGATTTACCTGCTCTTTCACATGACACCTCATTTATTGAGTATCACCTTCAGGATCACAAAGAATAAAGGTTTGAATCTCGATTTCGTAATGAAAACATTGACCAATTTTGCATTATCGCGCAATGCACGCAGACTGCATAGGGATGCGTGCAATCTCTATGGGAAGGATTTTAGCACACAACATTGGGTGCGCGTTCAGACACCCTACTTAGTGATTTATGAACTATGATATTTGATATCCCCAATCCTCCCCGGGCGATATTGTACTTTCGCACCGCCACTGGGCGCGCTTCATTCCGTCACACGCATTACCATTGGTTTCATCATTCCCACGCCATTGACATACTCATAACTTGGTAGGTATAACAGAATGAAGCATGCTTGGTGTAAAAATCATTGGCGCCTCCTTCTCGTAATGCAATTGCTTGTGTCATGCTGGAAGTTAAATTTGCGAGTTTGAAAGAGTAGCCTTCTTTCTTATGGACTTACTGATATACATGTACATGTATGAACTATGATATTTGATATCCCTAATCCTCCCTGGGCGCTAGTGTACTTTTGCACTTTTGCACCGTCACAAACTCAAATGCATTACCATTGGATTGGTTTCCTCATTCCCACTCCGTAGACTAACTTGCGTATGACAGAATGTAGCATGCCCAGTGCGAAAATGCATTAACGCCTCCTTCCTATTATAATGCAATCGCCTGTGTCTCGCTGTGTGGAGAGCTACAGTATGTTTACAAACCAAAACACAAATATTACCACAATCACCTGCTCTTGAACGTGTTTAACCTTGGAAACTACTTTCGAAGTTTGCTGGAGTACTCTTCTTTCTAACTTTAGTCATTCAACATTCCCTTGAAATCTGTGAACAAATTGAGAAAAATAGGCATTTTTACATGAATGACAGAGCTTTGCATATTTTTAAAAGCCTGTTGATGTGAATGGACATGTGATTTACATTACAAAAAGGTTGACCTCTGGTGGGATTTTGTGATGTTGATCCTGGCTGGAGACCCACGTAACAATGCTGTGTATGAAAAACGCTAATTTCTCATTGTCGATTTGATGCTGACTTTTAAATGAAAATAAGGATAAGTTTAGTTGAAAAGGGCACAGGAAGTGTCGCTGAATTCAGCAAAGTTACAGAAAGTTGACATTGGATGAGTGGCTAAGACTTGAGTAGGCATGTACATGTAAGATAGGTGCACACAGCATCAGCGAGAGTTGCTAGATTGTATCATGATTCTGCAGAATCACGGTCGCTAAAATTCGCTTGAACGAACGGAGATCTCAATCATGATTCTATGACGTCATACTCATCATCTATTATATATATTATCGCTACCTATTTCTATTCTTCCTGGGTGGTCTTGAAATGAGCGAGAATCAGCATTGATGGAAAATTGCTTGAACGATCTCCCACAGTAACCGTGTTTTGTATCGCCGTTTTGAATTGTGATTCATGTTTGTGATTCTACAGTAGCTTCGAAAAATCGCTTGAACGCACGCTTAGTGTAGGCAGTTTAGAATCTTGGATAGCCTCTGAGAAAGCATAGTGACTCTCACTTGAATATGTATGCATACTTAATAATAATAAGTAGGAGCAATTGAAAAATGAATAATTATAGCGCTCATGTCCATCATGCCGTCATACTCCTGGTGCTCCAACATTATTACACCCAGTCATAGCCGAGCGGCCAAATCAAATCATGTAGCGCTCTAGTATACATGTATTTGCCTTAATAGGTAATCATATATATTAACACCTGGTAGGGGAGAGGCAAACATGGATTAATGTCCTGCTGAAGGAGGGTAGTGCCTGGTTGAGATTCAAACCCTCAACCCTCAGATTGAGAGTCTAGTGAATAAACCACTATACCACAACTACATGTAAATTGTTTCAACTCTGTAGGACTTCTCCCAATTACCAAAGAGCAAGAAGAATAGCGGAGATGCCGTGCCTTGCCCAAAATGTAATAAGAATGAGATGGGGATATCAAATTTAGTATGAAGTAATATTATGTTTTGATTTTGACACTGCCACACTGGTGAGTGATGACTTGCATTATAATGTAGAATGCTTACAGGTATATACCGTGTGAGTCAAAAAAAAGTTTACACCTAGAAAATTGCTAATTATTAAAAAAATCATCTATGAACAGTAAATTATCATACATCTTATGAAAGAGTGTTTTATCCCAAATCATTTAGTATCATTTTTGTGTGGTATGTGTTCACGCTTGGATGAACAGGAGGCATTGTTTGCGAGAGTTCAAAAATCGACTTGCGCCAAAGTGATGCCTACAGCATGTACATGTATTATGTTGGGATTAGTGGAGTGAGAGAATGAATTGAATGTATCAAATGCATTCATCCAAGTGTGAACACACACCACACAAAAATGATACCAAATGATTTGGGATAAAACACTCTTTCATAAGATGTATAATAATTTACTGTTCATAGATGATATTTAAAGTAATAAGCAATTTTCTACTGTAGGTGTAAACTTTTTTTTGACTCACACGGTATAATGAGATATTTTAGAAAGAAAATTGGGTTTTATTTCTAACGCTGTAAAGTAATGTGAACGTTTTTTTTTCTTCATGTACATGTACCTGTACATGTACACAATGTAAACCTCATTGAGCATGTATTTTGATATTGAGCCAACAATTTGGAATCGAATTTCTAAAACACTCATTGAAAAGTTCACGCCTGTGATGCAAATTACCATACACTACCGCTCAAATGTTTTGGCACAACGGTTCGGTTACGGTTTGGTACCGTTTGTCCTATCGTAAGCTTTCCGCGGTTATCTCCAAGGTTTTGTTGTTCGGTGAGAATCCGCGGGAAGCTATCGGAGCGCAAACGGTGAGCAAACGGTGAGCAAACGGTGAGCAAACGGTTAGCCAGAGAGAGCGCACGCGGATTTCTTTCTCAGAACGGTGAACGGTGAAACTCCGCGGTTAGCTAAAGAGCGCGCACGCGATGAAAGGCTGTATTGTGACGTAACAATGACTGATTTTACAAAGCCGCATGTAGATCTAGGAATCACGCTTGCTATAAATGTTTAAAGAATGAAGACTTGTGCTCTGCATTCGAACGATTCTGGTGAAGATAATGATGGTGACGTTTTAATGAAGTTGTTAATGGTGATGATGACGATGAAATCATGATGAAATTATGATGAGATGGTGGTGGTTACTGGTTAGGTCTTGGGATGATCGTGAAAAATTACGATTGTAAATTTGATGTTGATGAAAAATGAGGGAATACATATTAGCGATCATTTTTAGTTGTCGACGTGAGATTCGCTAGAGGCTTGATAATAAAATCTTTAAAATAGAATGGATCAATGACTGTCACTGTCTTAGGAGTGTCGATTAGACCAGAGTTGATTTAACAGGAAAGAATGAAGGAGAGAGAAAGAATGAGAGGCAGGCAGTTTTGACAAAATTTGAAAAGTACTGGATGGAGTTGGAAAAAGCTGAACATATTATTCGGGAAGGAAAGGAGATGAGGTATCATCAAGGCCAGAATGGGGAAAAACAAATAAAATGATTATGGTATATATATGAAAAGGGAAATGGCTATCGACTAAACAGTGTTGATTAGTTATAAATATAAGTAGGCAAGACACGAACACGTTAGTCTATTTTCCGCACAACTTTCTACTTCTAGTTCCTCTTTATATCCATTCATTCATAAAAATTAATGATTTATTGAATAAAAACTTCAATGGCAGCCGTGCAAAGCTGCATTGATGATGTGTACAGTATAAACAAATTATAAATTGACAACTGACAATTACAAGTAATACAAAATCACAATCAAATATGGTCTTAAAAATCATGATCAAAATATGGAATATATAATTATAATTTATACTGCCAGAATTACAGACAAAAGAACATGACAAAAATGTAGTACCGAGAATGAGAGAGAGAGAGTGAAAGAGGAGTGTATGTAAGTGATGTAGTAAGGAGGAGGTAGACAATCGTAGAGAGTAGCCATTTCCTATTTCCTCCATTCCTGTCAAAAGTAATCCAAACTTATCAAAAACTAATCAAAACCTTTCCGAATATTCAATCAATTTTTTAGATACTTCTTGCTGTAAGTCAGGCCCATGTTCGGGTTCGTGGTATAATATTAATAGCAAGACCAAGAAAAGTTCGTAAATATACTCACCCCTAAACTTGATTTACTACGGTCGCGTGGCTCCTGTCAAATTCTACCAGTTTTTAACCAGCAAGCCCCCCAGGGAAACAATTTTATCTCTTATCTTGTCGACATAATTATATCATTCAACGACTCGACTCTTATCTCAATCTCTTGCTGAGTGACTTGATGACAGAGAAAGTCCATGTTACGCAATGTCTCCCTTTGGTTCCCACGCTCGACCTGTAGTTCTTGGAGCCTTGCCAACTGCTCATGAATATTGATGTTTGCGGTTCGACAATGCAACATAAATATTTTAAAGGGTGAGTTGAGTCCTCTTTCCTACTACGAACACATCCATTTCTATGAAATAATATTTTATTAGAATGTATGGTTCTGTGTTTGAACACTATTAATATTGATGGAATCATACCATATTTGAGTTTTCTGTTGTACGCAGGAAACCTACATTTTGTTTTCTTTTATCCAAACACCCGCCTGTTTTGAATGTAAACATTCCCTTCCTTATCTTGGGTTGTTGATTATTAAGCAGCAAATGGGTTTTCTTCCAGTCTCTCTCTACCCCACCCCTTTATCTCTTTACTATATTCCCTCTTTCTTTCTCTCTCCCTCCCCATGTCTCCCTTCTTTCTCTCTGTACCCCGTCTCCTCCGTCGCCTTTCTCTTATTTCTCTTCCTCTCTCTGTCTCTCCCCCGTCCTTTCAAGTTTTCTTATATTCATTCCTTTCCTGAAAGTCTCATAGCATGCGCGTCATTTTCACTGAAATAACAGCCATTATGTATCCATGTTATAATAAGTTCACGACCCCATATTAATAGATGTGACATAACTTGGAAATAATCTTATAAGTTTTGCAATAAATTTTACAAGGAAACAATTAACCTCCCTGGTTTTATATCGAATACAAGAGCTTCCCAACTCAGGAGTAATCATAGCTTGCATGTGAACTGAATGTCATAAAATGGAGATCCCATTGTCATTATAATTACGGTAATCCCTGAGCGCGCAGTACATATCAATTTCAACCACCTGTATTTGGGCCATGAGGTCATGTCGAGATCGTGTCGCTTTTGTTTAAAAACAATCCTGGTTTGTGAAAATAATGTTTGCGGTCTGTGGCAAAATTTATATTTTGTAGGGCCAGGGTTCAACTGATTGGTAATGAATGAATAGAATTATAAAGAATTTTGTTATTTGGAGTTATGGATCGTTCATTAAATTTTCAAATCTCTATATCTCTTTCTTTCTCTTTATATCTTTCACCCCCTCTCTCTCTCTCTCTCTGCGCTCTATTCCCTCTTTCTTTCTTCTCTCTGCCTGTCCCACTAACCCCTCCTCTTCTCTCTTTCTCCCTTCCTTACATTCATACCTTCCTGAAAATCTCGCTACATACACATCGTTTTTCTAGAAATAGCAGCCATATTTATCCATATTATAATAAGTTCATAACCCCATATCAATAGATGTGATATAACTTGGAAATAGTTTTGCAATCAATTTTGCAAGAAAACAACTAACCTCCCTGGTTTATGTCGAATAGCTTCCATGCAAACTGAATGTCATAAAATGGAGATCCCATTGTCATTATAATTCGGGGAATCCTAAGTGCGCGCAGTACATATCAAATTTCAACCACCTGTATTTGGGCCATGAGGTTAATGTTGAGATCGTGTCGCTTGACCCCCCTTCCCTTCCACACGTTCTTGGCGGGATTAATCGCAACTGATCTCCTTCTTTTCTTCTTCCTCTTTGTTCCCTTTAGCTCTCTTTCCCTTTCCCGTCCTTCTCTTCTTTTCTTGGCGGGGGGTGAGGGAGGCAAGGGCCTTTGCCCATCCCCGATCCACAACTTATTGGGGGGAAAATTGCAACTGATATCCCCTTTCTTTTCTTATCCCTCTTTTTTCCTTCCCTTTATCTCCTCTTTTACTTTCCATTTCCTTCCTTCTCTCTTATTTTTTGGATGGGGGAATGTAACAGCCTGGGAGGCAAGGCCCTTTCGCTACCCCTCCCGATCTTCTTATTTTCCTCCTATTTCTTGTCTTCTTCCTCTTTCACTTTCCCTTATTTTCATTCTCTCTCTCTTTTGCGGGGCAAGGCCCGCTCCCTGGATCCGCGCCTGATTTAACTCATGGGTAAGCAGCTCTTAGTAGACTATTATTCAATTCCATTCTATTCAATTCGTTCCCGAAGAGTAGTTAAGAGATTAACTTATAGGGGGCCAGGGCCTTTGCCCATCCCCGATCCACAACTTATTGGGGAAAATTGCAACTGATATCCCCTTTCTTTTCTTATCCCTCTTTTTTCCTTCCCTTTATCTCCTCTTTTACTTTTTTCTTTCCCTTTCCTTCCTTCTCTCTTATTTTTTTATGGGGATGTAACAGCCTGGGAGGCAAGGCCCTTCCGCTCCCTCCCGACCTTCTTATTTTTCTCCAATTTCTTGTCTTCTTCCTCTTTCACTTTCCCTTCTTTTCATTCTCTCTCTCTTTTTGCGGGGGCAAGGCCCGCTCCCTGGATCCGCGCCTGATTTAACTGATGGGTAAGCAGCTCTACTTAGTAGACTATTATTCAATTCCATTTTATTCAATTCGTTCCCGAAGAGTAGTTAAGAGATTAACTTATACAAACAAAACTAAAAAAGACTCGTACATGACAAAACATGCCAGGTAATACAAATGGAAGTAATCATTACAAAATCAAAAGTTTAAAAAGAGTTATAGGTAACGTTGTATGTAAGTATTGGTACAAAAATCATTGATATGTAGATATAAGATCCTGCGATGAAAGCTGTATTGTGACGTAACAATGACTGATTTTATAACGCCTCATGCAGATCTAGGAATCACGTTTGCTATACATGTAAATAGGAACTTTTAGATTTGCACGACGAGAACGTGGACTGCCACATGTGACATCCTTTTAAGGCAATGTGACATCCTTTTAAGGCACTGCCGGGCACTGCCTTATCGTACAAAAACAATGCTGATGGCCAATCAGATCAATCGTTTGATACTGGGTTAAAATATCACTGGCTAACTCGTGAATATTCATTAACTCAAATCAAGATGGCTGACAACAAATCACGTTGACGAGTGACGACAAGTCTTTCTTGGCTTAAACATTAATTTAGATTTTAGGATCTAAATGAGCAAGCTATCGTAAGTCAAAGTTCATATTTCCGTTTCAATTATTTTATAAATTAAGATGGAATGTAATACTGCAGCCAAAGCGGATATATGAAGACGTAAAGAGTGAAAAAACTTGTTGCATATCTCATTCATCTCGGTGCGGCCGAACCGAACCATTCCTTCCACACACTACCCCATACGCCGTACTCACTGAAGTCAGTCTATGTATAATTGCGGTCACAGGAGCAAGATGTAATCTCAGCGGAACAACCGTCTATGAACATTCTCTCACGCTATTGTGATGAAATAATCAAGTGATTGTGACGTCAGTGGCAAGCGCGCATCGGTATGATTGTGAATGCAATGAACTAGTACTCCGATCTCCGCGTGTGTGCGACTTTTGAGATTTCTACAGATACGCGCGCAGACTCAGCGCACACATATCTTTCTGTTATTAACCGTAATACTTCGGTTAGCAAACGGTGAGCAAACGGTGAGCAAACGGTGAGCAAACGGTTAGCTAACGGCGCGGCACCGAAGAGCGGTGAACGGCGAGGCACCGTTCTCCGTTCACCGTTTACAGTTCGGAGCGGTGCACGAGACGAAACCGATGCCAAAACATTTGAGCGGTAGTGTAGGCCTGTCTTCATCAGCTCGAGATTGCCAAATAACCCGCTATTTTAACTATCCCGATCGCAAATTATCCAGCTAATTAGCGTCTTCATCAGCCCGCAGTTGCAATTAGCGGGATATTTGGTCGAGATAGTCATCCCAAGATATCTTGGGCTAGTTTGCAAACTATCCCGCTATTTGGCAAAATATCCCGCTAATTGTCTGGTGCGTCTTCACCAGCCCGAAGACTCGCACTTTGCGCGAATGCTTAGCAAAATATCTCGAGCTAATTTCTCAAGCTCGAGATTCATGAATCTCGAGCTGATGAAGACGCGATTTGTAACTTCGGGCTTATTCCCAAATCAGAAATAGCGGGCTGTTTGGCAATCTCGAGGTGAAGACACACCTACTGTGGGCTGAATGAAAGAAATACATTAAATATCACTTGAACTTTGCCCAGTCATGAAAGTCACACCAGTTGTACAGATGTCTATTTGATTTGAAGGAGGTTTCAGATACATGTACATGTATATAAAAGGGAAGAACGTGCTAGTAGTCGAGTGTCTCCGGTGTAATGTAAAAGATTCAATGTGACTTGATGATAGACAGCATTAGAAAGAGAGAGAGAAAGAGAAAGAAAGAGAGAGGGAGAAAAATGAAACGGGGAAGTACTGTAGGGTTAAAAGTGTACATACTAATCACCTGAAAAAATATATGTATACTGTACATGTAGGTATGTAGAAATCGATTTAAAAAAAACCCCTTTTACCTGTCGGTGTCATTGAATACTGTAGGTACAGTAAAAGGTTAAGGAGTATGAAGAAAATAAAGGAATACATGAAAAATTACGTATAGGGCTCGCACGGAACCCAAGTCTGACTTGGAATCCATGCTCGCCCTATTCCATGCAAGTGCTTACGTGTGCGTTAAGTAGTCTACTCTACAAGGCGTTTTACACTTCACTGGGAGTGTACAGTATAAAAAACTGCAAGATCTCTTTGTAGAAGATATAGTGAAACTCATATAAAGCAACATGAAACCCCTTAATATATAATACATCAAGAGCAAAACATATTTCTGGGATAGGTCCACTTTAAGTGTAGTATACTTCACATTTATTATGTACAGTATGATCTATCTCTGAACACGTTGATCACAGAGAAAGAGTACACTGTACTTGTACCGGTTTTTTTTTGAGAGCCCAGCAAAAAAAAAAATTCACCCCACGTGCTATTCATTATACATACATGAAATAGATTTTATGTTGCTGCATGGGTTCAGGGCCCTGTTTCATAAAACTTGTTATCAATAACCGAAATCATGTGACACTTTTTTTGGATAACAATCAGGATCCAGTTGAAGCAGTCTACTAATCGGTATGCGAATGAGGTATTCATTAGAAGCTGAATTTACTTAACCCACGCTAAAAAAAAAAAATACAAAAGAAATTTAATTGTGGTTTCTTTACCCATTTCCCCTATTCTCTTTCGTTCAGGAAGCTGTCGGTGCCATTTTGTTGAGACCACATTGAATTTCAACACCACCAGTTCTTGAGGTCAGAGGAAACGGCACACCTGTACTCCAGAGTCCAAAGGAGACTTGATCAGATCTGAGGTTTAACCTGCTCTTGGTCGCAGGAATAAAAAGAAGGCGATACATTCTTTTTCACCTCGGGGTAATTCTTTGAAAATTGTTACTCAGATACTCAGCAATGTGAAATAAAGTACAATGCTCACTTTAGTTTGCAGGTATGAGCCCTAGTCAGATGTGCGTAATAGTGTCTGCACTGTGAGACTAGGCTGACAGCACATGTAGGCTCTGTACTTCAGCTGCTCCTGACACAGCCAGAGACTTACAGAGAGCTAGGCTCTGCCCAAGGCTTTATAAATTGCGGTAAAGTGTCAAATTCGAGTCTGTGCTTGCAGACTATGCTCACTGTTTTTTCCCAGTTAAACCACCAAACTTGCCAAACCGACTCATGATCGACCAGATCTTTGCCATTCAGGGAAATGTAGTTTTTCTGTTTGGTCGCTTCTCGGTCTAGTGTCATTTTTGTCGGTTTGACTGGGGGTACTGATGGTGTTAGGGAGGTAGGCCATTTTGTAAAGCAGGATCGACCATAATATTGGTAGGCACCCGGGACCCATGAGCACCCAAAATCTAAGTCCGGATCTCCAAATTATTCATTTTCTTGATAGGCCTTATAAATACACACCGACCTTGAAAAGTTAAAGTTAAATCTGGGCCCCTTCAAAAAAAAGTGTGGAGCAGCAATAAAGGAAGAGTGAAGAGCATCAGAATTTCTCCAAGTTCATGCAAGTATCATAGAACTGCAGGGTTCGATATTTGCAGTTGCTTGGTTGCTGTGTGCCTCTAAAAATCCTGTCGGACATGCTGAAAGTAATTTCTTGTCCCGATAGCAAGTACGTGTAGAATTTTTGAAAATTGCACAGTCCATTGCATAGCACCAAAAGTTGAGTGTGAACTTAATGAGTTGCCTGACAGTGAGTCTAATAGAAGAGTATTTTAACATTGCTATAGGAGTATTTTCGTGAAAGTAAGGATTGAATGATCAGAAATGTGAAACACCATAATACATTGTAGCTTTAAAAAAGAACTTGAATCAGTCTATACATGTACATGTACATATCTCTCAAGAGCAGTTCTACTTCTAGATGCATTTTCGGAATATATCATTTTTCTTTCAAAATATAAACAAGTTAAAAAAAAAGAAGGCTGGAACTTGGAAGTGCATGCACCACCTTGTTAAATAACAAATGCATTAATTGTATACCATTCATGCACCAAACAGATGTACACGTAAAATGACAAAACAATCAGCAGGAAGCTTGCGTGCAGCACATTAATGGCATTTTAAGTCCCTTCCACATGCCAAAGACATTTCTCCACCAACTGTGGCCGACCCAGCCAGTCAGACAGACCCCTGGCCTGGCTGGCTCTACTGTCAGCCATCGGTGTCAGGGTTGCTCCACTTTTTTTTGGCAGCTGTTCGAAAGATGGGGGAATGTGGACTGACAGTGGTGGATTAACAGGGGATTGGAATTAATTATGAAGTCATTCTTTAATGGCCTGTATCTGGGTGATCGTATAGAGGCTCAGTCACTTTGGATCAAGTATTTAAAGTAGATTGTAGCCTATCCCCCATACAGACTACATGTAGCTTACTTTTTGTTTTATAATGAATAACAAAATTATATTTTTAAAGGGTTCTAAATTTCTAGGGAAAGTTATTTCTAGTCGGATTGAAACGCTGTAGAATGAAATGAAACTGCAGTTTAACCCATTAGCAACTAGAGATTTTATAAAAAATGGCCTATTACTCACTGGAAGATGGGCAATATTGCTCTCATTTTGACATTTTTCTGAACATTATGAAACATGCGCTATTTTTCCATGCAGAATTCTACTGAGGACATCGTAAGGATTACGTACGTATAACATTATCACGGTTGACCCTAGACTGGATACTGTAGTGTGTTGAAAACAGACGAAAACGGACGGGCGGGCGGTTTCGGGCGGTTCAGTGAGTTAAAGGAGGGGTGGTTTCGGGCGGTTTAGTTGCTAATGGGTTAACATTAGTGCTGTAAGTCAGGCGCCATGTTCGGGTTCGGTTCGGTTCGGCAGAGTTCGGCAATTTTTTACCCGAACTTGGTTCGGTTCGGGGTTCGGTAATATAATAGCAAGCAGCCTAATAGCTACGGTGGTCGGCGCTGGGCCGGCCGGGCGGGCCCGACCAGCACGGAGGAGTTCTGCCCCACTCCTGATGAAAAACACTGCTTCCGACCGGCACGTATTTCACATAAAAAACTGCTTTAAACGTTACTATTTTAGTACTTACATTCATATTTCCGTTTTTAATCGTGTTTTATTTGCAGTTTGACAAGAATCATGTTTTCAATTTGAAAATAAATGATATTTTTTAAAGATTTGCCGAGACGGTTGTTGTCTAATGTTACGAATCATGAAAGCTGCCATCTTGAATTTACCGATGTATACGTTATAATACACAGAGATAGCAGCCCAGGCTCGTTCGATTGCCGTTATTATAAATGTTTATTTTTAATGGGGTAAATAATAAAATTCCTAATTTTCCTGAATAAATAAATTAGAATACTATAATATGTATTTATTTCGTTATTTAGATGGTAAAATTTGTCCGATATTATTACAACTAATTTTTTAAATTTTTTATTGTTTGGGTTTGAGCCGAACTTGTTTTGATCAGTGCCTAATAGGCACGTGTATTCTAGCTTGTTTATAGCTTGCGATCGCGACGTTGCAGAGGTCAGGATTTGGGATTTAAATGGCGTCAGTGAAGTCGCGCCCACGACTGGAGAGGCATGAATCACAAAGGAGGAAAATGGGGAAAAAGTAAATATAGAATGAGCAATCATGACATGAAATTTAGGTATAAAATGACAAGTTAATTAGCCTGCAAAACGTTTAAAAATTTTCTGCCGAACATCCGAACCAGGCCTTTGAGTTCGGTTCGGTTCGGCTCGGTTCGGAAGTGCCATGTTCGGCGAACTTCCGTTCGGTTCGGCGGTTCGGCTACAGCACTAGTTAACATAATGTATTTGTTGCTAGCGTGAACTTTATATTACAAAACTTTTAAAAACTTAATGCAGGGTTCCACACTAAATTTTGAAGGGGTTCCGGATTCATAATTGCAAAGTTAAAGCCCTATGTGTACACTATGTAAACATCTTGAAAATGTTGGGGTCCAAACTTAGATTTTAGGTGCCAATAGGCCTGTCCTCATCAGCCTGAGTTGGCCAAATAGCCCGCTATTTCTGATCAGGGAAATTAGCCAGATCACGAAATAGCTGGCTATTTGGCAGGTGAAGACGCAAATAGCGGGCTATTTGGTCTGGAAATCTTCCCAAGATACCTTGGGCTAGTTTGCAAAATAGCCCACTATTTGTGGGCAGTCTTCACCAGCCCGAAGATTCGCACTATGCACAAACACTGAGCAAATTTCTTGAGCTCGAGATTCGAGCTGATGAAGACGCGATTTTGTAACTTTCGGCTAATTTCCCGGATCACACATTGCACATTGTACACAACGTATATACAACATGTATACATGTAAAATGCTCATGTACATGTACAGTACATGTACATTACGTACATTTGTATGTTCACTATAACATATAAATGACATGAACGATAGCTCGTTTTGACCCAGAACTTGTCCACGATATAATTCAACTGTTTGCTTCTCAATTCAACAAAGAGTAGACAATAAAAAAGGCAAGCCTTGGGGGATTTTGAATTTCAATGCGGACTTCCCGTTCGAGAGTAATACTCAAATGCATGTATGCAATTGTATGTTCCTCAAAATTTCCTTGTTTGCAGCATCATCATAAATCTACGTTATCGATGTGCGTACATGTACAGTACGTTCTCATTGCATGTTCATACAGGCCGTCATAGTGTGCATGTACATGTACATGTACATGTACATGTACAGTGTATACATGTACAATTGCAGGGTTTTTGGTTCATTGAGTAAAAAGAAGGATACGCATTTATAAATATATGTGGCTATCAAAGGGAATATTACAAATTTTGGGCAAGATTTTCAAATGGTCATTTGAAATATGGATTACATGGATGGCCAGCAAAAAGAATTGAATAGACAATGACCCACTTAAAATCTTTCCATGTTATGGGCAGAAATACCACCTTTGTGTAACAATAGCCGTGTTCACACGATGGCAATTTTGGTTGGCGTAAAGGTCGTGTTTCGAGCTGGTTGGCGTAAATATGGTAAGGTCGGCGTAAAGATCAGAGTCGTGTTAGCGCTAATACGACTAGGGGGAGCATAAGTTGACCGTGTGGATGCTCTCACTTGGCACTCAGAAGTATCTGTGACGTTTCACAAGGGTTGTTTACAATCGAAAATGAAAATTAGATTTCGCGCGGTTCAGATACGGAAGCTGGGTTGAGGTCGAGTAGTGCGGGCGCCACCACTTCCAGAAGTTATGCTGAGTGTGACTGGTTCGGTGGAAGGTCGTCGTGTTAACTTAATCGTGGCAAGTTGGTCCGAGTAAGAGCTAATGGTGTAAGTCAAATATTTACGGAACATTTATTGCTGTAGGGATTAATTTAAGACTAGGAAGCCCGTCTGAAGTCTGAACATGGCTATTGTGTATCTTGTTTACCATTTCCCTCCAAACAATTGAAAATTTTCTTTTTCTGAAAGAGGAATTGTACAGCTGTAGCAGATTTGTAAACTTTGTCTTCAAAAAATAAAACAGAGAACAAGTTTTTGGCAAAGGATCAAAGTTAGAATGTACACTGTAGGCCTACCTCAAAAGTTCATTTATGATCCTTATTTATGTAAACTTTGTGACCCAGAAAATATAACACTGAATTATAATGTACGTGCACTGTGCAGCGTATTTATCTGTAACACACAGAATACCATAGAAACGAAGGTCCTTGATCGTCAAAACAAAACAGATTGTGCTATCAGGAAATACTAGGTTTCCTGGTTTCGTATTACACCTTATAAACAATTTCAAACTGAAGCAAGTTACTTTCACAATTTTTTTGGGAAAAAGTAGTGACCCAACATTTGGCCTTAGACCCCATTCTCACTCACTTCCTGGACCGATCTAGGCTAGACCGATCCACTGGATCGCTCCAGAGGTATGCTTCGTTTATGTTCACACTCACGAGCTAGACCGCTCTTGTTGCTATGGTATAGCGCGAACGAGCTAGACCGCTCCTGTTGCTGGGGTAGCAAAGGTGTGGTCTTCTGGATCGGTCCAGAAGGTCGCTTCCTGGACCGCTTGTCTGTTCACACTCACAGTTAGACTGATCTACAATGTACATGTAGCCTAGATCGATCTAGCCTGGATCCGTCTAAGAAGTGAGTGAGTACGGGGTCTAACTTTTATTTCATAAGGATACAGGTTAGGTTTTGAATGTAATTACATGTCCTGTACATGTACATGTTCAATACATGTTCATGTACATGTACTGTACATGTTCATGTACATGGACTGTACATGTACATGTAGGTTTAGCAGAGCAGAGCAGAGCAGAGCAGGGCCAAGTCTTAGGCCTTTAAAAAAAGAAAGATGTTGTATTGCCCTTTGCGACCAACCCCAAAATCTGAAAATCTACGGTCGGCTTTTAACATTTTTTTTTTTTCACCTTTTTTTTTTAATGAAGAAAAAAAGTATGTATTTTGTTTGTTTAAATGGGATATAAATGGATAAAAACATCAAATTATTCCCAAATTCTCCCTCGTCTTCTGCCCTAGTTTCAAAATCCTGCTAGTGTAAACATGCAAGTAGACCCCAGCCTCGTGTACGTGTATATATAGTACCATGCACTGCACCAGCTAGAAACCAGGGAGATTTGGGCGACGTTCCCGGTTTTTAATTTTTTGGCGATGGTCGCTGTTTAGAGTTTTCTACGGAAAGGCTCACAGCACTTTATTCATGACACATTTTAAAGGCACTAAAAAAAAAAAAGTAAAAAAAAAAAAAGATTTCCGACCGACCGACCCAATGTTTTGGGACCTAAAGGGCAATACAACATTTTTTGTTTGTTTAGGCCTTATATTAAAAGAGTTGTGATTGATCCGAATTGATCGCAAGTCCTCTAATCAATCACAAGCTCGCAGTCTCCTATCTCTTACGTACATACATTGTACATGTAGCTGCGATTGATATCAATCGAAAAAGAAGTTGTGATTAATTGCAATTGTTTATAAGACTGGGCCCTGAGCTCCACGCTAACTATCTGGGGAAGGGGCTCCTTATGGAACTCTTCAAACCAAGTCTGCATGAATGAGCTTTATGATAATATTTTAAAATTTTGGTGGTCCGGACATCACATAAGATTTTTGGTGCCCATGTGCCCTGGAAGCCGTGGGTTTAGGCAATTTATGTACAGTGTACATACACGTACAGTATGTACATGTAGTCTGGTATTGGTAGCGTCTAAGGTTGAAGGTTGGAATTCAAGTACATGCATCTGATATTTTTTATAAATAGACACTTTTTTGTGTGCTGAGTCTCTACATGTACAGTAATACATTATACACTATACATGTATGCAAATGTAGATCGACATTCCACTTCTCCTTCTGGACTTACATGTATTTTGCACCGTGGAAAAGGCGAGTTCTTGCCTCAAAATTTCTCAGTGCCCATTGAGGCCAGACTTGAATATCGTAGTGGTCGTCATTGTTTGTTAGAGAACATTTCAAATAGTTACCACTAGTCACAATCGAACAGAGTTCTAAGCAGAGCTCTTTGATTGTTCTCATTACAACAAAAGGGGCAAATTTTCAATGGATGAATAGACTGAATTTGCATTGTATAAATAATAGCATTAAATAGCTTTGAGCAACTTCTGTATTTAACTTACACTTCAGTAGGCTACTGTACATTTTGACAGTTCATGGATATTTTAAAAAGAAAAGAAATATGACCCCAAAAATGAGCAAAAATTGTGGAAAAAAATAGCCAGAGGCTGGGGACAACGTTCCCTTAAAATCCTCAAAGAGCCCCATAAAGGGGGAAAAAAAAAACATGCAGTAAAGAAAAATGGCAAAAAAATTAGCAAAAATTGTGGAAAAAATAGTCAGAGGCTGGGGACAACGTTCCCTTAAAATCCCCAAAGAGCCCCATAAAGGGAAGAAGAAAAAAAAACATGCAGTAAAGAAAAATGGCAAAAAAATTAGCAAAAATTGTGGAAAAAATAGTCGGAGGCCGGGGGCAACTCTCCTTTAAACTCCTCAAAGAGTCCCATTAAGTAAAAATAAACATGCAGTATGAATTCTTAATTATGTGAATGGGTTGTACATTGTGTTGTTCAGTTTAGATTTCCTTAATTGTACATGTACATGTACAGTGTAGAAGAAGATCCACATAAAATTGTTTAACGTAAAAGTCGCCTTTGCACATTTAATATAATTGTCAATAAACATGCATTTTTTCAAAGTCCAATCTGATATTAGGTTGATCATAATTAAAAGCAGAAAAATGACAACAGATGAGTAAAAATTTGAAGAAAATCTGACGAAGGTTAATTAAGAAAGTAACACGTTCACTTATAAGAAGTTTGAAAGTAGGAATTCATCAAATGCAAATTGGCAACTTTGTGATACACTTTCTGAGCACTTTTCCCATTTGTACTGTGCTGAAAAAAAAAAATCATAAATTTTAATTTTCTTCACAATACTATACATAATAATGTCCAAAGCTACATGTACATTGTAGTTACAAGCAGAGTGTACAAAAACTAATACGTTCTACTAGCACAGTACAGCCTACATGTACAATGTACATGTAATATGTAGATTGGGTGTATATTTGTCTTTATATTTCCTGCCAATAACTTATTTGTGAATTATGTAGATCAGCTTTATATGACAGGAAATAAATAGTGATGAATGGAGATTAAGAGAAATGGAATGTTTCCAGTTCAGAGAACAAGCTTATTGAACCAAGCAGGATTTTGTTATTTTTTCTTGTCACACATAAAAAGAGTTATCCTTGAATAGATATTTGCTGGCCTGCATTTACATGTCCAATTTTACATGTAAATATAGGGCCTACATGTACACATCATCAGATATCCAATCAACAAATTAGTGGGTGGATGTTTGTATTATTAAAGGTAATATTTAATATTTTAATATTTTAAATGATAAAAGGGAGGTGATGGAATTTTGGTTTATGAACTTATTTAGCCATAAAAGTGTTTTAAATAAATAAAAGAGTTTCAAATTTACAAGTCAACAAATCAGTGGGTGGGTGATATTTATCATGTTAAAGGTACTACTTAATATTATTCTAAAGGTAAAGACCAGTTTTGGAAACGCCCCTCTCAAAAAATGAAATGGAAGCTCTCATTACCAATCATGTGCAAGATTATGTTTTGACTAATACGTGATGATACAAATTTTGCCGGGAAACCGCCTACTAATTGATATATTTGGTAAATTATTATATCTATTGGGACCAAATAGATATCGCGCACATGGTCGCGTAGTCCCATATACATCTTTCTGTGTACAGTGCTTGTAACTTTACCAAGACTGGGCCAAATTTCTTATCATTTTGATGATTCCAGAACCTTGCAGTACACACCAATACTTATATGCTAGATGATCAACCTTTTCTGATCGATTACACAAGGTTTCTTTCACAATGCAATCGCATGACCAGAACTCGTCTTTATCTTTAAATACATGTACATGTACATGGCATTGTACAGTGTAGTGCATTGTGCATGTGTGCAAAGTTGATTACATAATGTACATGTGTACATACAGTTGTACAATGCACATGTACACCTACAAATGTACAATGTACCTGTACACATGCACTTTACAATACACAAGGCCACACCTACAATGAATGGGGTCTATTTAGCCATCCACTTTTGTACAGGGGAGGTTTAGCGTGTAAATAAAAGGTGTACATACAGTACATTGTTCCCATCAAAGAGCTTAGCTTGGCCTGTGCATAGTGGGTGTATGATTACAGAATTTGTCTTCCAATGTGCTTAATTCAAGTGACCCTGAGTATATACATGTAACATGTACCTGCTATGTGTACATGTGTGTAGGTGTATACAGTGTTGCAGAACATGTTGACCTTTTGACCTTTGTGATATCTGATTCGATCTTGTCTACCTACATGTAAATCAAATCTTAGTTCATGTATTTCCTTTTGTATGAACAAAATATGATATATTCTGTTTTTCTCTAGAATCTACATGTACATGTACTGTATGATTTAATGCAGTTGTACATTGAATAATGCTTATGATTTGGGGTGCTATACATGTATAACTATAAGAAAGATATTACATGTACATGTTCACATGTACATTACAGTTGTACATACAGTACACAGAGATGCCAACCAGTACGATTAAATCGTATTTAGTACGATATTAAGAGTGAAATACGATAATACGATTTCACCTCTTAAAATACGATTTTTCAAAAAATGCGGAATCGCATAGAAACGTGTACAAGTAAACCCCGGAACCCCAAGAATAACTTTGCTTTACAATTTTCTCAATGAATTTTAATGAAAGATCAAACATTTTTACTTGACCGTTCTTACCAGTAACACATTTTTCTGAAATTATACTAGCTCGGGGCCAACGGGCCAGTGGTAATGTCAAGTTTTCGTGAAAATCTGATTTTTCTCTCCAAAATCTGATTTTTTAGGATATTCAGTCTGTTTTTTTGTGTCAAGAGGTTGGCATCTCTGAGTACATGAATTACAGGTACAATGTATGTTTCAAAGAGGAAATAATTGACTGGAAGAAGATGGGGGAAATCAGTGAAAAATGACACCATATCGTAACGTCTACATGTACATCTTTTATGACATATTGTACAGTACATGATGTATGTACTGTAGATCTACATGTACCACACCTGACGTACTAAAAATAAAAATAAATTTGGATTTTCCTCCAGCTATTTCATGCAAACTGTATTCTTTGTATGACCAGAGACATGACCATTTCCCCCTGTATTTCGGTTTTGGATGTACATGTAGATAAATGTACATATTGTACAATTCAGTTTCAGTCATCAATTTCATTCTTTTTTGCTTATTGTGTAAAATAGGAAGGTGGTGGAGGGGACAACCCCAAACATGAAAAGATTTAGTGTACATGCTTACATGTATGTATATGTAGGCACGTACATGTACATGTACACTGTACTGTACATGTACATACACTGTACTGTACATGTACATACACTGTACATGTCTGACAATACAATACAACCGTACATAATGTATGTAGATCTATATGAATATATGCCAATAAAAAGTCAAGTATGCTAATAAAAAGTCAAGTATGTATTTCCTTTCACTTCCTAGAAAATTTACAAAATGCACCCATGTATACAGTATGTACCTGTACATGTACATTACAATGTTTATACTATGTACATACTAGGCTAGTACATACTGAATACATATTGTACCAGTGCATTTTTATATGCATGACTATTTCAACACAGCTACAACTCATCACTCCTCCCTCTGAGATGTTCTGTGCATGATGTATGAGTGAGATAACCAATGATTCACCCCCTCGACTGTTTATTCACTCTACAAATGACTACTGCAGGAATAATGCTATAGAGCATGATATATATAGGCTACACTGCACATGCACATGTACAGGTCTGTATTGTACTTAGGTTTGACTCAATGTGTTACTCACACTTTTTCCGCGTAAAACCAAATTGATTCTTCGCTGTCATGTTGAGTGTACAAATACAATTCATTAACTCTTTCTGCAGTTATTGGCCTTGGGGTATCGTTACAAGTACATGTATGTGTCACCTGTTGAGAGCTACAAATATACATGGGCATTAAACATAGAGTTAAGGTAAAAAAACAAAAAAACAAACATGTTTAGCATCCTTTTTTTTTTAAAGGAAGGAGGAGGCCCTTTTTTTCTTCTTCAAAATGGCCTGTTGGTAGTCTTGAAAAAGACTGTTGATTATCTTTCTTAGCTTAAAGTTCTAAGGAGAACTATATAGCGCCGGTTGGAGAGGATGGGTTGTACATGTAGGAGTGGCCAACAGACCTTTTCAGGACTACACACACTCAAGAAAGAAAGATTACCGAGAGTCCTTTTCAGGACTCCCCAATCCCCCTCTCTCACATGGTGCAACCGTAAGCCTACTGTACATCTACATCACCATGCAAGCCGATACTTATAAGCAGCATCTAAGGGTGCATTTATCGTGTCTTGCCACTCAGAATCAGCGTTTCTTTATGTACATATCGAACCCCACTATACAAACATGTTCTGAGGGATGTCGCGTTTATCGACTCTTCACGATTAAAAATAAAGGCCTTGTCTCTGCGCAGCTGCTTTGCGCTGTTTGACCCGGGAAGCAGATTGGCCTGGGAAGGTCCGATTTGTATGTGTGGTTGAAAACAGCTTTGCGTTTATCATCTCTCAGAAACGTGATTCTGGCTCTATGTCACATTCAAAACGCACAATTTTTTTTGCGTTTCAATATACCCATATCTAAAGACGTTTGAAAAAGGCTTTGCGTTTATCACCTTAAAATTTGCCTGAAAGACGTTTGAAAACGCTGATTCTAGGCAAAAAATTGCACGATAAACGCACCCTAACATTTACACATATAATGCCCCACTGAATCAATACAAAGCAGACCACTTTGGATATTAAGAAAAAGAAATGTGTATATATGTATATATACAGTGTATGAGAAAAATAAATTGGGTTCAAAGTAGGTTCTTTCTTAATAATGAGTACAGAGTCCATTCGGAAAAGGTTTGAAAACATTAATTAACCATCAAGATAAGATGCTAATCATGCTACTGTACATTGTAGGTGTGTTCATAGGAAAATAATCTGTTAATTAATTGACAATTAATGACTAATCTCAGAAACCGCTGCTTGATTTGAATGGTTCTAATCACACTGTGATTGTCAAGTTTAAACATAGAGATAAGATCATGCTGTTTCCAGCTCTGAGTAAATAAAGAAATGTACATGTGCTTGAGTGGTTGAAACATGTGACTGGAGATGTGAAGGTTGAGGGTTCAAGGCCTGGCAAAATCCACCCAGGTGTTAAATACATCTACAATGTACATTAAGTACCCAGTATCTTGTATGGTGGTCAATGGATACAATGTACATGTATATGAACACTACATGTACATGTACATGTAGCACTATACCCTCCTGTATTTTCAGGAAATATACGTACATGTATATGCAACAAAATAATCAATACTCTCTGAAAAGTGGTATTTTTTTCCTCCTTATCTTGGATATTTTATTTTTTAAAATGGATTAAAAACAGAATGCCCCTGTCAACCTCTGAATCTTGTTAAAGAGGTTTTCCATTCAAGCAGGTAGTACACATACAGTACATGTACATGTTTGTATGAGCACCGTAAAGAAAACTGCATTATGATTTAATAAAGAGAAAAAATTGCTACATGTATGCCTTGCTGAATGAATTGCCTCATTTACAGGGAGGCGTTCATTCATTTGATTACATCTTCCGTTTAAAGTCAGAAGGATGTTGAATTGTATCCTTTACGTAGAGTTAATGCCCATCTGGCTCTCAAAAGATCATATATTATAATAATATTCTCTCTCTGTATAATTTTTTTATATTCAATTAGTAATAATCTGCATCAATATGGCATACTTGAACATTGTAGGCATATACATTGTACAGTACATGTACATGTACATATGTAATTTGTGTACTGACAATTCTGAATGAATATACAGTATTATATACTACAGACTACCGTAAGGGATGACCAAGACTTTGGCAATTGACCAGCTCAACTGTGTATAAACCTAATGACTGGGTAGTGATTTAGATATCTAATATTCAGTACGTCAGGGGATGACTCATCATCATTGAGATGCTGAACTCATCTTGGGATAGTCCCACAGGTGTGGGATGAGCGGTGAAGAGAGATGGAGGGGAGAAGGGACAGGAGAGGAAAGCGAGAGAGAGAGAGAGATAGAGAGAGGGAGAGAGGGGGAGAGGAGGAGAGGGAGAGAGGGAGGGAGAGAGAGAGAGAGAGAGGGAGAGAGAGGGGAGAGGGAGAGAGGGAGAGAGAGAGAGAGAGAGAGGGAGAGAGGGGGGTAGGGAGGATGGAGGATAGATTTAGATTGAGATGAAAAGTGAGGGGATAGAAAGAGAGAGAGGAAAGAAAAGGGAAATAGGATTGGGGTGGGTGGGTTGTAGTCCAGGATTTGTTGTTATTTGCAAAAGTCCATCTTTATGATTTAACAAAATAATGTTAATCAGTCAAAATTGATAACAGGGTTGCATAAAACTTACCATTGATGGTAACTTTGCCATCAATGGTAACTACCATGGAAACCTTGATTTTGATTGGCTGTTGAGCCCTGTTACCATGGTAGTTGCCATTGATGGCAAAGTTACCATCAATGGTAAGTTTTATGCAACGGGCCCCTGGATCATGTACATGTTAAAGTTGTAAGACAAGCCTTCTGGGGCCTTCATGTATAACATAATAAAAATCATTATGACAGTGAATTAAAAACACCACTGTACATGTATGAACATGTATTATTATCTCCAGGATATAGTTTTAATGCATTGTGCTTTTTTTCTTTCAATGGCACCCAAGATAATTAAATTCTCATATTTCCATGAAGTGAGTGATGAGAATATTGGTAGTAATAGGATATCATTTTGTTGGTAGATCTCATCAAAATGTATAGCCTGCAAGTGTCGGGAGTGCCAAATTTTCTTCCTTTTACATGTATTTGTTGTATCTTTTTACAACTTTGTTTACTTGTAATATGGTCAAACAAGGAAATCATGAGAAGAAGGCTATTGTCACATGATGTGCCTATATACCTAGAGTGAAATGTACACGTACATGTACATGGGACTTTCCCCTTTCTAACTGCGATATGGAGAGAGAGAGGGAAGTTAGTTTCACAAAAAGAGGTTTGATTGACCTTTCAAATGTGAGGGTTGTATTTTCATTCATGTAGGACTTTTACCAAGCAAAACCTCTTTGGTCTGGTGAATAAAGATGTGTCATTTGTTAAAACCCCTTTGATATCACAAAACAACATTTAGGGATCTCTGGAATGAAAGCAACAAATAGGCCTGCATTGTGGTGAATTCTGATTGCATAATACTCCGATGCCAATAGCTCCACCGTCAACGTCCTGCTCTAACCAAATTCCTGACTGCAAACCGGGACCCAGCACTCTATCTCACCCTAACCCTAAACATACTATATGTAAACCTACAATTGCAACTAGTGGTGTATTAACTCAAACTGCCATGTTCGGGTTCGGTATGGTTCAGTTCGGCAAGGTTCATGATTATTTTGCCGAGTTTATGTGCAACCCTAACATTAACCTTACAAGTATATATTTGAAGAAATAAAGCCTGGATGGAGCAACTGTTGCCAAAGCAAATTTCAGATCACCAGTGAATCAACAATTCTTTTACTCTGCCACAAACTGTTTGCGATCCAGAATGTTCTGTGAATGATTCACGAAACAAACCCATGCAGTCTATACAGTACATGACTCTTGCGTGTTCATGAATGTAAGGAGATACAATTTCTAGTTTCATTACCGCTGTATGCCAGCAAGTGGTGCATCAGTGAGAAGTAGCTGTTTAGCAATGCAGTGATGTTAACCCGAGATACTCAGCGTGAGTCATGCACCTTGCAACTCCTGCTCTTCCAGGTTCAAAGTCACTAGGGTGCGAGCATGTTCACGTTCGAAGAAAATGGCGATTTAGAAACATGTTTTTAGTGCATTAGGAAGGAAAAGCTGTTTATGAAATCAATGTGGTGTGAATACTGAATCATGCACCTTGCAACTCCGGCTCTTCCAGGTTGAAAGCCACTAGGGTGCGAGCATGTTCACATCGAACAAAAATGATGATTTTAGAAACAAATTTTTCAGTGCATCAGGCAGAAGCTATTTATTAGTGTAGTGTGAATACTGAATGTACCTTGCAACTGGCTCTCCCAGGTTCACAGTCACTAGGATGGGAGTGTGTTCACATTCAAACACACGATGGAGAAACGTGCTACAATGTACATGTACACCTACTTTTTTCTCTGCCACTTGCCATTCATATAAAGTAACTAAAACAGCTGCTGTGGGCTACCTAGGCATACATGTATGTGAATGTGACTTAAATCAATTCAAGATGTACTTCAGCATGTGCTCCTATTACAAATACAATACCTTTAATCTGTTGAATACTTAACCTGGGATAATAATGATAATAAAAACGGTGCTTATAAAGCGCTTTCCACCGAAGTCTATAAGCGCTAGATGTAGAGATGTAGAGGGATCGTGGTCCAGTAGATGCCTCACCGTACTCTGTATCTCATGGTTCACTGTTCGAGTCCCGCCATCTTCATTTGTCACAATCGACCCAGGTGAGATACAATGTAAATGGCTAAAGCCGTGGTAATAATTGTGAAGCGCAAGGAGTGTCAAGTCTTACAGACATGAGCATTATAAAAGAACCAACTATTATTATTATTATTAGTTTAATTTGAATTTGAACTAGGGTCTACATGTATGGAAAATGCCTCTTACATGTATATACAGTACAGTATGCTATTTGTAAAAATGCCATTTTTGATGAGATTGATGCATTTAATGTTTTCAGATCTCCAAGACTTGTATGTTACACATGTACACAAATTAATTATATGCACCATTGGAACAAGGACTATCTGTATTTACAATGCTTTGTACCTGCACACGTACATGTACATGTATATTTATAGTCACACAGCATGTAACTCGAACTGTAGCGCATTTGAGAGTCATGTATCAAATACGAGAGGAAGATGTACATTTGAAACCAAGACTCCTTCCTACAACTACAATGTGAAGAGCTCACCAATGGTATTCATTTTAAGTACATATAGAGTCCTTTCTGTGTTCATCAAAAGAAATATTGAAGCATGTTTCCTTGAATAATAATACCCTGGGAAACGGCAGTCCCAGACATTAACCGTATTTCCTGCTTTTTCATAATTATAATGATGATTATCCATTATAAATAACAGTGAAGTGTACCAATCACCTTAAAAGATAATTAGTGTATGTACATGTAGGCACAATGTAGAAAATTAACCCAAAAACAACAAGAAACGGTGTAGTTCTGGGAAGGTGTAAACAGATTTTGGAGCTTCCTCTTTCCTTTTAGTCGTACAGGTTGTACATGTACATTGTACAGTGTATGTGAAAGAATATTCAAATAGCAGTGCAATATAAAAAAGGATTGCTTATAAAATGCCATCATACATGTATACCTTCGACCTGTCTTATAAAAGAGTTGATGTCAAACACAACTTATTTGCGATGATATTAATCGCAACTACATAAGAGATAGGAGACTGCATACTTGCGATTGATTTGGATCAATCGCAACTCTTTATATTAAAGGGCAAGTCCACTCCAAAAATAACTTACTTTCAATAGAAGCAGAAAATCAGACAAACCAATCAAAAAAAGTTTGAGCAAAATCGGATAACTAAAAAGAAAGTTATGAATTTTTAATGACATGAAAAACTTTGAAAATCACAAGACAAATTGGCAACTCACTCATGAGTCTGTGACATATGGTCCTCGCTATCCACTAATTATTTTCTTTATACTGATGATATAAATTTCCTATTTTCACCCTAAGAATCGTATTTCTTCACATCAGCATCCAAGTTATATTGATAGTAATATGTTTTTGTATGGATGCACTAATATAGAGTAATTTTTTTCCTGCTAAATCATGAAAAATGTGAATTTTGATAAACTGTTTCTATAAAAATCAATAATTATGAATATACAATATTCATAAAATAGTATCAATTCTTCAAAGTTCATGAACAATTTTGTGAAATGTCATGCACGCAATATGATACAAATCATATAACCTTGGCAAAGGTACGGGGAAATCCAGTTTTAGGGGATAAAAAGGGAAACAAATGGGAGTAAACTACATGTATATAAGCAATTGATAAATAGTGAGGACATGACGTCAAAAACTGATAACCAAATTGGCAATTTGTGTAGTGATTTCCATTGTTCCATAGTTTTACATAGTTTTTCAAAAATTCCTAACTTTCTTATTAGTTATCTGATTTTGCTCAAACTTTTTTTGATTGGTTTGTCTGATTTTTCTGCTTCTATTGAAAGTAAGTTATTTTTGGAGTGGACTTGGACTTTAAAGACAGGGCCCAGATATATTTAACTAATGAATTCAAAACTTAGGATCTCATTTTGTTGCCCTTCTTTTTACTCCCTTACCCCTTTTTTGCTGCTGCTCCTTGCTCACTTTAACCCTAACCCAAATGTAATCTTTCCTATGTTATCTTTGTATACATCTTGCTGTCTTTCAGAGCCCTTTTGCATACTGGGCCCCTTAATTCTATTCCAGGCACCAGAATTTTTAAAAAGGGCCCATGCATACAGCCCCTATACACTGTCAAACTGAACCCTCTGAAGAATAGTGGGGAGCTCTGCCATGTACATGTTCCCAGAAGCAATGACATTGGCCTCTCTTAATATCAAATTATCATGGTAATTCAATCTGCAATTTACTTGCATTATTATACCTCATCAAGGCTAAATTTCCTTGCGTACGATCATTTGTTTGGTAGGGTCCATTATGAGATTGTCTATCACTCTCAGACTAGTTTGCAGGCACAAACCCTTGTCAGTCATTGTGTGAAACAGAGTCTGATCTACGAGACTATCCAGACAGCACAGTCTCTTGACAGTCCATAGGCCGTGTACTCTCACTGCTCCTCACACAGCCAGAGATGAGATTGACAGAGCTAGGCTCAGCTCAAGGCTTTATGGAATTATGTTCAAGTGTCAAATTAGAGTCTGTTTCTGCAGACTGCATGTAAGATCAGACACCCACGTGTATTTACTTGAATAGTGATATTATACAGAGGGCGAAGGAACAATTAGGTAATTTCAAAGCCATTGGGAAGATGCGCTTGGAATGACTCTGGAATGACTCATTTAAAATGGGAGGCAAGTGTATACTGAATTGCAGAGTTCATTGTAATTATTCTGAATCCACCCACTCTCTTGGAAATTTTCACTTGTGGAATACAAGTCGGGCCAATTTCATATTGGTTTTGGTTATTGTTGTTATTGTTATTGTTATTGTTGTTATCGCCAAACCAGAATAATTCAATTAGATAATTAACTGAATATATTTCTTGAACCAATTTTCCTGGACATATTTACAAAAATGAAATTCTTCAGGCTTTGATATAAGAAGGTTAGGATTTGATAAATGTAGGGCGGCTAGGGCCAACACGTACATTACATGTTATTTCACATTACACTTCACTTTCTCTCATGGTTATTCAAATTTGTTACCATGTCCCTTTAAATCTGTAGGCCTATTCCTCTTTAATAGATACAGAATGTTCATGTAGTCTTTGGATCAGCTGGTTGAAATTGAATGATTCCTCCTGGATCTAAGATATGATTCCTTAATCCTGCCGTGTTTCTTTCCAAAACCGAGGCGATACCGGGCTGTCCCAAACAGTCTTCCCTCCACTGTGACAGCCTGCATCTCCTAGTGGGAGAGACAGTCAAAAGACGGTCATGCGTGAAAGTGGGGCCTGCCATCTCCATAGGCCTGTTTTCATCAGACCGAAGTTGCAAAATAACCCGCTATTTTAACTAGCCCGATCTTAAGTTAGCCAGCTAATTTGCGTCTTCATCAGCCCGCAGTTGCAATTAGCGGGATATTTGGTCGAGAAAATATCCCGAGAAATCTTGGTCTTGTTTCCAAAATATCCCGCTATTTGGGAAATAGCGGGCTTATTTGCGCTAGTTTGTCATGAGCGTATCGGTCTGGTGAAGACGTAATTTTGAGTTTCTGGAAAATATCCCGAATCTGAAAATAGCGGGTTATTTTGCAACTTCGGTCTGATGAAGACAGGCCTCATGTCGGCGATGATGATTCATAGGGAAAGGGGTCAAACACCACTTGACGTGATGCAATGAGATGAGATGCGATACGATTCAGTGGTGGGTGGGGGGGGGGGCAGATGATCGTGTAGGATGCAGATTGTCTGTTCAGACTGGTGGAGAGTTATACGCAGAGCTGCCAACCATTCCGTTTTTGCCAGAATTACTCCGTTTTTTCCTCTAAATTACGGTAGTACGTTTTTTTTTTTTTTTTTTTTTTTTTTTACATACCACACGTCAAACAACTGCCCTAAAATGTTGATTTGATCACAAATTCAATAGAAAACTAAATTTAAAGCATAGTTGAAAACATATTTGAAGAGAAAAATATTCTCAAAAAGAATGAAATGCCGATAATACCAAAATAACAATAAAAATGCCGATAATACCAAAATAACAATAAAAATATACCTGCTTGTATGGAAAAAACAGCATGAGGAATGGACATTTCTGCATTGGAAGTGTGTCGCGCGTGGTTTTAAGTTTCGTTTTAATGAATTCCTTTTTTTGCTTGAAATTCCTTTTTTTTGCCATCATGGTTCCTTTTTTTGGTCGCACAAGGTTGGCAGCTCTGTATACGTAACTTGTGTAAAGAAACGTCATATAAAATATAGCTTCATAGTGTTGTACAAAGGGCGTAGGCACTTGATAACAACATCATGTAAAGAAACTTGTTTTGATGAGGTCTGTTGACTACATGTGATTTGACTGGCAGCTAGCTATTCATCAGTGCACTTAAGATAAGCCCCATCTGGTTACCGGTATACGTTTTTTGTATGCTCAATGCAATTTCAATGCTTACATAGGACGGGACCTTGATTCTATATTGAGTTTTCTTTTGAAAAGATGCTCATACATGTTCATGCGTTTCACTATGTCATGTTTCATTCATTCAGACTAGGAAAAATAAATGTATACAGTTTACGTATAGCCATGCAATGTGTTTTGGTAGTCTGAACTGGGGAGAGGCTGCAGACGGTTTCACGCTGGGCTTCAATAAGTCAAGATCCTCCGCTCTGGTAATGCACCCTTTTAGTTCAATTAGGCTAAGAATGTTATTTGAAGGTTGGGCACCCTTCACCTATCTGTAGTGTTGAGTGTGATGTCCTGCAGGGTCATAATCGGAGAGTACTTTTTATACCACTTGCTGAGAGCCAAAAGGGCGCTAAAGGTTCATTCGCATGGGCCACCATAAACAGCCGCGGTATTCAACCGTAAGTGCATTCTCATATTTATACATCTTCCAACACACAATATTGATGTTATCTTTTTACCTGATAAATGTAGCTGAGCAAGCCTGTGTACAGGGGACCAACAACTTTAAGTCCTCTCTGAGGGACTTGGTTTATTAACAGTTTAATGCTTTACCAAAGGGTACGGTGCATCGACTTGGTTTTGAACCCAGGACCTCCCAGTTACGAGACCACTGCTCTACCACTAAGCCATCACGCCTCCAAAGTACATGTACCCTGTATGCGTAGGAACTTTTTTCATCTTTACATACCATTCATTTTACACATAAGAAAATGTACAGGTACCGCATTGTGAGTGTGAACAAGCCTAGAGTTCAATATAAAATAATGTGGGGTCAATGCTCTTCTGCCTTTCAAATAAACAATACTGTTCATATAGAGTATAATGTACGTGAGGATCGTGACTGCTGAAGCTAATGCTGAAGAGAAGGGGGTGGGGTTGATGTGACTATGCAGAGGGGGGTGGGGGGGGGTGTGGCAGGAAAGTGCGGTCATTTTTCTTCTTCATTTATTAGTACTTTCTACCCATCAATACAAATTTTGTTGAATTCTTCTTGTCATTTACAGAATTTCTGAGTCTCCCACATTTTTGTCAATGAGAACTCCAAGCTTTCAAACTCTTCAATAAATGCCATTGTAGTCAAACCAACAATACAACAGTTCATGCACATATACCATTGGAATTTGCATTGGAAATGCCTACTGCAAGACACAATTGTCAGCAAGCTACATGTAATGGCAAGGTTATAATACAACTCAGTGCATGCTAGAGTAAACTAAACACTCTAGAATTATCCCATTTTGCAAAGGATTTTTTTTCTTCTTCTCTCCCTGACAGGCATAACAATGCAAATTGCTGATAAATGACAGAGTAAACCTCAGCTCTTCTTTTTTTTCCATTTGTGGTGCAAATTGCCAAATACATACATGTAGGATGTATTTTGTTATTCAGGGGTATTTTGACTTTCATCTACATGTACATGTATATAGTAGCAAACATGTAAATCTATGTGTTGGACTACCTGAAATATGCTGTTTTTCGTTGCTCTTAGCAATGAGCCTCTCTAAATCCAGAAGATTTTGTGAATTGATTTTGGCTGTATTCCCTGTAAAGAAACATGCATGAATTGCAAGATTACACAGTTATTCCTAACTTTTAACAGCGTGAAATTTGTCAGTTTTGCCAATAGTCCAGATTTATTAACATAAAAGTTAAACAAAAATGTCTAGTTTTACCGAGTATACTACTAGCCAAGCTTGCCTATTAAATATATCTTTGTTACAGTGCCTTACAGTATACTGAACATATCAAACTGTGATGTGATATTCTGAATGACATCACAAGATAACATGTACATGTATATATACAATGTAATTTCATATCTTTCTGTACACTTTAGTAAAGTCTCTAGACATACGTGTATACAATTTGGATCGATTACAGATGTTGTATTTCATCAGAACCCTAAAATGTTAAACCTTAAATGGTACATGTAGAACCTGTAAATAGAAGGGAAACAAAATAATATGATAATTACATGTACAGTCATTCCAGCTTCAGCGACCACCTGTACATAAAGACCACCTGTCTAGAATGCCCACATTTTTTGCTTCCCTTGAAAATGGTTTCTCATTGAAACATGCACTAAAGCCACCTGTAGCTATAGAGCACCTGCTTATAAAGACCACTTCTTGTCTCCCATGAGCGGTCTTTATATACAGGTTTAACTGTAGTTTGGCCTGAAGAAGCATGCTACAGAGCTCACACGTCTCCCCCTCCCCCCTCAACCCCCTCGACCCCCTCTCCCCCTCTCGACCCCCTCTCCCCTCTCCCCTCTCCCCCTCTCCCCCTCTCCCCTCTCCCCTCTCTCTCTCCCCTCTCCCTCTCTCTCCCCTCTCCCCCTCTCCCCTCTCTCTCCCCTCTCCCCTCTCTCCCCTCTCCTCTCCCCTCTCCCCTCTCCCCCTCTCCCTCTCCCCCCTCTCCCCTCTCCCCTCCCTCTCTCCCCTCTCCCCTCTCCCTCCCCTCTCCCCTCTCCCCTCTCTCCCCTCCCTCTCCCTCTCCCCTCTCCCCCTCTCCCCTCTCTCCCCTCTCCCCTCTCCCCCTCTCCCTCTCCCCTCTCCCCTCTCCCTCTCTCCCCTCTCCCCTCTCTCCCCCTCTCTCCTCTCTCCCTCTCCTCTCCCTCTCCTCCCCCTCTTCCCTCTCCAGTTGAACTCATGGAATTGGCCCTGCACCCTATTTGACACATCACTATTAAATCAAAGTCACTCAATAACATTAATTTTAATTAGTTCCCATACATTGTACATGTAGTTTCTACTGGCCATTGATTTGATATTGAAAAACAATAATCCTCTTTCAGACAAGCAAAAATTCACTGTATACATACTTGTACATGTACATGTAGATAAAAAAAAGGTATAGCCATACAATATTAAAGTACATGTAATTTTTTTCTTTATTTTTTAGTCTGAATGTTTTGTAACAAAATGTTGTACATGTACATGTATATTGAAGTGGATGTTTGAGCATCATTTCATAGAAAACTTGATAAAGAATCATAATCCACTTCTAATACCAATGTCGATAGAACAAAAACTGTTTGAAGTGAGGCTTGTGAGGGCGCACTAGTGATTGGCCAGCTGTCATCTAAGCTGACACTAAACAATGATCAATCCAAAACATATTTTTCCTAATGTTTCTTTATAAGATACTTTTTTTTCATGAATGTACTCCCTTTTTGGTAGTACGGTACAAACTCCTGTGACAATAGATCCGCAGTAATTTCCTACACTTGCCGAATTCCTTGCTTTTCAAGCCTAGACCCAACTCTAACCCTAGCCCAAACCCTTACCATAAACCTTACCTGTACTCTAAAGCCCATTACCCAATTGCAACCCTATCCCTATACTTTGACAAAATATAGTCTGGAGTAATTGTCCCCAAAGCAAATATTGGATCACCCCCCTTTCATTATGGGATGATTTGTTATACAACGTTTCTTCATACGAGTTTCAGATAAACTTCTCATAGTGTGAACAGGCTGTATGTCCTGCATTGGTCTGTAGTGTGCGTCCTTGTACCAAAAAAACCTTTAGAGCAGGAACTGGTGTCTAGTTTCGTATTTCCTCAACTTGGTTGCTAATCGTTTCTTTTTCGCAATCATGTGTCTTCCACCTTGATTGATCAGTGTGAAGGGCCAGGTAGACTATAGTTCATGAAGATTAAAAGGGTCTGTTCACATCGATATCTATTCCATTGCCAGGTACATATAGTTTGAGAGTTTCAGATAGTTCTGCGGGTTAGAGAGTAAAGCCTGAACCGAAACCCGACCGGAAAATTTGCAAGATAACAATTTTCGGACCGCAAGGGAGTTATATTTTTCCTCGTTATCATATTTTTCCTCAGCGCTATGCGCTTCATGAAAATATAACCCCTTGGGAAAATATAACCCCCTTCAGCAGTAAAAATCATGATATATTACACACCCTACCAGTCAATATCTGTGTACATTTAGTGGAAGTGGCCGCTCATTGAACTGTGGCTACATGTACCTTTTCTACAATAATGATAAAAGCCCCAAGTAGAATGAGGTTCATAATTTACATGTATTCCAAACACATGTCCACTTCTGAAAAAATAATTGAGACCTAATACTATACGTATACTATATTGACCAGTTCCAATCAAATTTCAATCTGATTCACTCTATTGCCAATTTCAAATTTGACAAGGATATTGGTGGTCTGCCATCCGTTTGCATTGCTTAACACCTCAAATGTGAATCAGAGTTGGGTTTACAAAGGCTATTGTTCCTGACATCAAGTTCTAATAATAGAACTCTATGGAAACATGGTATATAGGCTGACAGACGCTTGTTTTGAGGACAGTCTAGAGAAGGACTGCTCTGTGTATTTTGTGCCAAGAAGAAAAAAAGAGTAGCAGAAACGTCTTTAGTGAGGTAGGGTCTATTTTGTATTGCTAATATGTTTTCTGCTGAGAGCCGGAAGGGTGCACAATCATACATGTATGTACATGTACAGAGTTTGTGGCTTTCTGACTTTTTAAAGCAGATACCACATCTCTTTTCTATGAAGAAGATTCACTTCATTCAACAAAGAAGTACATGAATGCCTTTGAATATTAGCATTGATTTTCTTGTAAACATTTGGATTATTAAAAAAACCACACACTCATTAAAAATTGGACTGGTTTCACTTGTTCTTTTGATTGTCAATCCCTAATTGTCATGTTGCAAACTGTTAGTGACAACCGGTTTGATGGCAGAAAACATTCACCGATTGTGCAAGTTTATTGATGTACAACATTTTATTGTACATAATTACTGTTATAATATTTGATTTTCTTTATTTTTTATGATTATTTCATGAATATTATTATTATTTTTATTGTTTTTTTTATTCTTTATTTTTTTATTTTATAGAATTATTATTATAATTATTATTGTCATCAAGTATTTGGCATCACCCGATACTAAAGGAAAAAGATAATTTATTTTGATTACATCGAAGACTTGCCAATTTCCTCTCATTGAATAGTCCACTTTCATAATGGGGAAACTCCACTCCATATCCTCTCGTTCGATAACAAAACTGGTTCATTTCGGGAAATCCCACACTGAAAATACAATGGTTAAAAGCAAACAAAGTACTGTACACATGTACATTCATTGATTGAGCATTGTGCCATGGATGTACATTACTGTATTATAAAATGTTAATGTTGCATGAATATTTGCAGACAGAAATGAATATTATTTGTATGCAGGATTTTGATTGAATGTAGCTTCCAAGTTCTAATATTTTTTTTTTTTTGGTTTTGGTTATTTTCACCATCTATTGGTTTATTATTTTACCGGAAATCAAATTATATATAATGAAAGAACTGTTTGCTGTGCATGTAATGCTTATGCTACATGTAGTACTTGATATATGACCCTCTTGGAGAAATGATGGCAAAGTGATGAAAACAACGCCCAGAATAATTACTCAAAAATGAAATGACATCCACGAACAAATTTAATTATAAGCCATCATTATTTGTGAATGGGGAGTGGCTCATTTGCTCTAGATTTCATTGATTGTCCTGGACTTTATGTTATGGAGAAAATGTTTTAGACACACCCAACAGATGTGCCTGTTATTATATGTTATCTACAGATGTGCCTGTTACTATACATTACCTACATGTACATGTGTACATGTATGTAAATCATGGCACAGTGTAAGTGCTTGTTTTACTCACTAAACAAATTTCATGTCCAGATGAGTGCACTTGTCCAGAAGACTCCAGACTATTTTCATCTACCGTTTCATTGTATTTCTAAAGACTCATTCTCGTATTTCGACTTGATAACTCTTTGGACCATCAACCTGTCAAGCCTCAATAGGCTTTTAAATTTAATAACGATGGTCCTTTTATTCTTGTTATTTTATATAAAGATGAATTCATTTAATGTACATTGTATTTGACCTTGAAATGCTTTGTATATACAGTCAAACCTGCTTTAGTGACCACCTGTCTACAAAGACCACCTGTCTACAAGGACCACAATTTTTGTTTCCCTTGAAAATGGTTTCTCATTGAAACATGTACTAGAGGAACCTGTCTACAAAGACCACCTGTCTACAAAGACCACTTTTTGTGTTTCCCTTGGGCGGTCGCTATAGACAGGTTTGACTGTATTACAATGAACTTATATTATATGACATAGTGAGACAAACCAACAACAACAACAAAACCCCATTATGCTAAAATACAATGACACAGTGTAGTGTGCTTCATAGTTCTTTATCTAATATAACACATACACTGTACTTGTAAGATAATACACATACATGTAGGGGTTTCTGTTGCAACCAGCTATTTTTTCTTACTCGCCTCACTTGCCATTCATGTTCATGTTAAATGGCGGTTATTTTGCTGGGCTGTTTATTCCATTTTATTCATTTAATTTTATCACTTTTTTGGGGTAGTTTACTGCATATTTGTGAATGATGCTCAGTTTCATTCTGCCAGGAACAGATTCTATAAAAAAAAATTTTTTTAAAACTTCCTTTTTGTTTTTGTCTCGCCTGCGTAGCAAAAAGCGAGACATACATGTAGGCGCCGCTTTTCCGATGGCGGCGGCGTCAACATCAAAACTTAACCTAAGGTTAAGTTTTTGAATTGTTAATATAATTTTGAAAGTATAAGGTCCTATTAAATGAAACTTGGACTAAAGGGTTATCAAGTATCCCCAATCATGTGAGGAAAATTTCAGGTCACAAAGTCAAGGTCAAAGGTCATTTCAGGTCAACAAACTTAGACTATGTTGTGGCATCATCATCAAAAACTTAACCTGAGGTTAAGTTTTTGAATTTGTAATATAATTTTGAAAGTATAAGTTCTTATTCAATGAAACTTAGACTAAAGGGTTATCAAGTATCCCCAATCATGTGAGTAGAATTTCAGCCCACTAGGTCAAGGTCAAAGGTCATTTCAGGTCAACAAACTTAACTATGTTGTGGCATCAGGCTAAGATTTTTTAATTGTTATCATAATTTTGAAAGTATACATTCCTATTCCATGTAACTTGAACATAAGGGTTATCAAGTATCACCAATCATGTTATTAGTCTTTTAGGTGACAAAGTAAAGGTCAAATGTCATTTCAGGTCTGGAAACTTAGACTTTGTTGTGGCATCAACATCAAGATTTTGAAATTTTAGCATAATTTCAAAAGTGTTTGTTCAAATTCCATGAAACTTGTACCCAAGGGCTATCAAGTATCACAAATCATGTGACACAAATTCCAGGTCACAAAGTCAAGGTCAAAGGTCATTTTAGGTCAGTAGACTTGGATTATGTTCTCAAAATTTAATATGAGAATTAATAAATAAATTGTTGTTATTTGTTCATATTTCATGAAAGTAAATATTCGAATCATTCAGTACTTTCCCATGAATATTCTAATAGTAATTTTAGTATTCGATCCCAGGCCTAGTATGTACATGATCAGTTACAGCTAGGTGACAATATTGATGTTTGGATAATATATATTGGAGTATATCTCATAATAATGTTCTCATTATGCTAATGAGACGTGATGTGATGTAGATGGGCTCTACCTTCCAATTGTTTTTACACAAAGTGCTGAAAAATCCTCTTTTCTTAAAAAGTTTATTAGATAACTTTATTTGTAAATTACTGACAAGCATTGAAACATTTATAGTCTTACCCATACACTAAATCTCATTATATTGTATTCTTATGATACAGTAAATAATTATTCTGATGATTCATAATCAATATTCACTTCAAAATGCTTATTATATTCAGAGGATTTCATTTTTCGGGGGTCTGCAAATGGGCCACCCTGCCTATACAAATAATGTCCCAACCTCAATTTTTCATCATATCGAATTGCGTAATGCCGAATTGCGTAATGCAGGCGAGACCGCCGAGAGCGTTTCACTTGTTTGTCATTGGGTTATAATAAATATTAACTCAATTGACATGACAGCCATGCCAAAGTTCAACATTCAGCTACATTGTACAAAGAAGAGCTTGAAAAGAAAACCCAATTCCCCATTTTTGGGTAGTTTACTGCATATTTGTGAAATGATGCTCAGTTTCATTCTGCCATGGACAGATCCTACTAACAAAAAAGCCCCAAATTTTCCTTTTTGTTTTGTCATTGGGTTATAATAAATAATAACTCAATTGACATGACAGCCAAGCCAAAGTTCAAAATTCAGCCATAAAGAAGAGCTCGAAAAGAAAACCCAATTTTTCCCCCCTGAGCCTAAGTACATGTACGTGTCCATATATCGTCGCGCGGGTGGCAGAAGGGCGTTAGCTCGAATTTCAGGTAAAAAATGATGCTCTAAGCAGAAGGGCGTTAGCACTAAATCACCTCAAACTTTTAATAAGTTTTATAAAACTGACTTATTTCCAAGAAAAAATTGTGGCCGTGTTCTACTATAACATTTCTATTAGTCTCTTAAGTTTTAAACCAATTTTCGGCACGGAAAGTAGTTTAAATATAAAACAAATGTTTAATTGCGAATAATTCGAAAAGTAGATTTCAAGTCGCTCGCGCGCTTACGCCCTTCTGCCACCCGCGCGACGATATGTTTACATATCGTAGGGCCTTTGTACCGCTCTGATAGTCACTATATATTAATTATCTGTTGAGAACCGGAAGAGGGTATTAACTCTGTAGAAAATGATATGAGAATAATGTCTTTCTGGCTCCAAACACATAGAGTCTGGAGTCAGAAGGGTGGTTAACTCACATGCTTTATCACAGAATTAACGCCCTTCTGGTTTTGATAAGACAATAGTTTGTTTGCTTGACTACAAAAGCAGTTGTTATGTGCTTTTTATCATTTCCTCTTTGTAGTATGAGTGATTTCATGTACATTGAACCCTTGGTTGTTCATTTTATTTGTTTAGTGCATGTCATAAAAAAATGGCTTCCCAAACCATTATTAGGGAATTCACAGTCACATGTACAGATCAATATAAATTTATGAATATGAGTTCGACGTTACCATGCGTAATGGTTATATGCATGTATCTGGTTATGCATGCATTAGATGGTAATACACATGTACATAGTACACTTGTACATGTACAGTACCTCTCCCATGTGGGTACTTTCATAAGCCTGAATTTACTTTGACGAATATAAATATCTACTGAACCTTGTGGATAACTATATGATTTTTAAAATTTTACATGATTTGCATAATTTTCTTTCGTCTGAAGATGGATTCCCTTTTGTACTGGTGTTGAATGAAACAAAATAAACGAAAAGAACAAGAACGAAAGCAAAACAATTAACTATCAAAATTAGAAATACACCTGTACAGTACATTTTTAATGATTCTTTGTCTTGTCTTTTTAGATCATTGTAATCACCAGTTGACTAGCATTTTTGTATAGTGAATTTTATTAAAGCAATATTAATATTGTACTTTTATAAGCAACTCTGTGAAAAAGAAGAAGTTAATTTTAACCGGTAGTGGTAGGTTTATACCTGAAGATGATGAACTTAGAAATTTTTTCAGTAATTTTGTTTGCAATGTTTGAGCTATTTTGTACCTTTAAACATTTAAGGGATCATTGACAAAGAGCTGTGATTCACAGCGATGACAGTTAGATCGTATAGATTTCACTAGACACATCAGCCTCATGCACACACACCCTGTTTTTTAACAGAGAGGAATGGTTTGAGGTTAGTAAACTTAAGTGTGAGGGGGGTCATGTGTCCGGGCAGTTAACAAAATGAAAGCCTTCTCTTTTGCCTTTGGATTTAGTGAAAGCTATGCATCAAACAGCACATTCTCCAACATAAATCTTGAAGGATTTATGAAATATTGCTAGTAAACTTATCCAAATTATTGTTTGAAATCAATTATCCAGATAACCAACCTGTCCACTCACAACATGTTGGTGTAATTGCTTGGTGAAAGGTTTGTCTAGAATTTATTTGGAAAGTTAAACTGTGTTTTGTCATATTAGAATTTGTATTCTGATGTTTTGGAATCATAAAACTGATAAAACATTGACGAGCTGTTACTGCAAGCAGCATACAGTGAAAAGCACTGTATAGTGCTCACAGATATACATGTACGTCCAAAGTTTCAAATAATTCCTAAATATATTTGGAATACGACTCGTACAAGGGCATTTCAAGAGCTGTTGTTCATCTTTTCCAGCTCAAATTTCTCCTTAATGTTGTTTTTAGTTTCAGTGTAGGTGTTCTCTGCGCGAAATAGTTAATTAATTAATCATACAGTATTGCAGAAATCAGTTTACATATATAGTTCACACCAAAGTCTGTTTACTAAAAGTTTTGGTCATGGTTTTAAACTTAAACGTTTTTTTTCTAATAGTTAAAGTTGGGATTGTAGTTATGAAACTTTGAGTTTACTCAAAGCTATTTAAACAATGAGCGATCTCATATCGTTTTAAAACTTTGAACAGCTTTGTTTCTGTTGCTTGTGAACCCTCTGCGTTGTTAATAGTGGATCGTTGTTTATAACTTTGAAGTTTTGTAAACTTACCATGTAAAACTATGACGTTCCCGTGTGAACATACCTAATATGACAAGAAAGAATTACCTTACTTTGATAATCTCTTACCCAGCTGTTTCTCTTTCGTTTTTGCTATTAAGATTACAAAAATTCGCACAACAAATTTTCCGACCGCACACCAGGATAAAAGGGCTCAAATTGTGACGATATGCTGTAATTGTTTCCTGTATTCTATTAAGCGAAACCCATTCTTCATAATTTACGCTGTCATTTTTTAATGAATAATGCACCCAACTGTTCTCATATACATGAACAGTTAACAACTGAATTATTTATACCCTTACTAAGTTTTTGTAATTTTTTTAAATATGTAAAAAATTGATTTGTCCCAATTTATGTTTCTTGAGAACGTGACATCTAAAGTATTAAACTAAGGCTCTAATTCAATCTGTCCATTTCTCATTCTTGAGTCACGAAAAACACACAAAAGACATCAAATTTAGTACAAGTTCGCAGACTAGTCGTTGAAACGCATGTATTGAATTAAACACGTTTCAATGGGATGTCGGTGAACTTGTAGTTATAATGGCTTCAGACCGACAACAAATCAACCAAGAAATTAAATTATCCCCGATTGCCAGAATAGGTCAGTTTGGAGTCAGTTTGGCAGTGTGACTGAAGTATAAGTCGCTGGTGTGAATGCACCCCTAGTATGTTAATGTGTGTCCCATGAGATGACAAACGCTTTGTGTGAACGTGGGTCCCACCATGGTCCGAACCTGAACCTGCCCAGGGAAACAGAAAAACATTCTTGTGAACTGTGCGATGGACATTTTTAAAGTCGCTGGTGTGAATGCACCTTTAGTATGTTAATGTATGTCCCATGAGATGACAAGCGCTTTGTGTGAATGTGGGTCCCACTATGGTCCGAAACCGACAATGACAGATGATATCCAGGGCTGGGATTTCCATGTGGAATCGTGCTCAGGAAACGGGGGAAAAACATTCTTGTGAACTCCACAAAAACATGTACAATGTACAGTATTCAATGCTGCAGTACATGTGTATGTGCCATCGCAGTGTATCTGAAATGTATTCCGAAGTGAAAGGTCCCAACATTGTGTAGAAGTAATGTGTATTTTAATGAATCACCCTTGAAGTGGAGAAGTACATACATGTAGTAAGGTGCAGAGAGAGAGAGAGAGAGAGAGAGAGAGATGCTGTACAGAAAGAGATAGATAGAGAGAGAGAGAGAGATAGAGAGAGATAGATAGAGAGAGAGAGAAAGAGAGGGAGAGAGAGGGAGGGAGGTTCAACCATGTAGGGTCCATGGTTGGACAATAGTCTTTCATAAGTTTCTATTTTTTACAGTTTTATTATGTCATCTATTTTGCGTACAATTTCCATTCTATTTTTCTTATTGTTGCAATTGTTATGAATATTATATGTTACTTGCACTGTAAAACGTGTGCAATTCAGTCTGTGTGACTGCCAGTCATGTTTTTCTAAAATAAACCTTGATTGAGATGCATTGAATTGAATGGAAAAGGAAGAGGAAGAAATATTGAAAAAATGAGGATGGGAACATGAGATCATGAAGAATCTTTGTATAGTGTCATGTACATGTAGTCGTGAAATCTTGAGCTAGCATAATAAGTGATAGCTTTCATATCACTGCAATACTCAATCAAATACTATTTTCAGGACTGTTGAAAGTCCATTTGTAAGAGCTTAATAATTCTCTCATTCTGAGAAGCATCAATCTTAAATCGTTGAAACCTACTTCTTGCCTAGCCAATTGGAGTGTATTGTATTAGAGATCAGTTTCACATGGATGTATTGATAATTTTTAAATCGTATAAAGAAACGTATTTAGAATCATCGTATAGCAAAAGGGGACGCACTGACTGGATAACAACATCGTATTAAAAAAACATGGAAAGGAACTACATGTAGTTTTGAAGAGGTCAGTCGACACGACAGCCGGCTAATCGGTCCCAGTTATACGTTTTCATTCAACATTCAGATGGGAACGGGACCCTGATTCATAATTGGGGTTTCATTCAAAACGTTGCTCAAACATGCGTTTTGCTATACAATTTTTTGTTATACCATGTTTAGACTGGACAAAAAAAACAACAACATATTTACACATGTACATGTCATATAGCTATACGTTTTTTGTATAGTTTTATGGTGAATTTTAGTAGTGTGAATAAGGGTAAGCTATACATATCCATCATGAGAACAGAAACCTTGCCAGGATGTAAATTGATGCCTGAAAAGGAATACTAAAAGTCTCGGAATGTGAAGCAAACAGATCTTTTTCCTCCCAAGTTGATTTAATATGATTCAACAAGTAGGCCTACATAGCATATACATTGTACTATTCTGCATGTACATATCGTACTATTTTTAACTCATTCTGGTTGTTCTACAGGCTGTGAATATCAATTAGAGCCCATTTACAGTACGATATGAAAAACTGTCTAAAAAAACCTGCCACGGACAAAATAAATGGATACCGGTAAATAAATAAATAAATTTGCTTTAAAGGTACTATGTCCCATTTGCAGCCAACATCAAATTCTGTAGAACTTTGCAGGAACTATGAATATGTCACATATGTCCTATCTGTGAAATGTAAACATTAGCAGTGTCCTAGTATTCAAATTATGCAACGAAACCCGTCTAATTTCTAGACTTCACTGTCAGACACTATTGAGTGACTGACTTCTTTTTTTCTTTGGTAATAACATACATAAAATGAGCTGTAAAGGGTACATAAAGCATTGATCTACCATACATCAATATCCCACTTCCTGTAATGGCCAAAATTAAACTGATTGAATCTTTGCGCAGCACAAAATGTACGACCATTCGGTACAAGGGTATGAATATCAGACTATTTACTAAAAGGATTGCAATCCCTAAAGTCGATTAGACAACTAACGGTCGTTATTTTCCCACAAAAATATATATTCAAGCCCTTTCGTTTTGAGGGAAGTTCTAAATTAGTATTATCTTTTAAATGCCGGTGGAATTTAACCTTTTCATTTTTTGGCCTGCAAATGGGACATACATGTAGTACCTTTAATAAGTGCCATCTTATGCAGCAGGGGTTATTTGAGGTAATTTATTGCATATAAACGATGCCCTAAATGCCCTAAGGGCAATTTTCACAGTGATAAGGAAACAGTTTGATTCTGTTGAGAGATACACACACTAAAGCTAATATCAATTTCAAGTCCATTAATAGTATCCAACTTTCTAAGAGCTGCTTACTTTTACTTGGCTGTGACAACATATGAAATGGATAAGAAAAATAAAGAATAGCTAAACAGATAATCGTGATATCTTGATGTCTGGTATTGGAATTGCATTTCAAGAAAAATTAAATTGTAATAACTCTTAGTTGCGTATGCATTATTTGTCTTGAACAAACATTTCTTTGGCTCCTAACAAGATGATGGCGGTACCAGCTATGTATTAATAGTCCATGGCAATAATGGGCTACTTGCAGCCAACTACATTTATTTTATGATTCAATATCTATGAAATTCTATTTCTTTCTTTACCAAAGCTTAACATGACCAAGTTTTCATCTGTGTTTTATAACATTAATATTTATTATCGTTCTCCTCTTGTTCTCTTTGTTCTACAGGTCACCTGACAGACAGATTTTATGGACACAGGAGGTAAGACAAGATACTCTTATACCCCTTTCAAACTGGTTCTATCGGAGTCACACCGATGAAAATACCAATTGAATTTTCCTTATGTAAACAAAGGTGAAACCGCTGTTTCCCCGCTGTCACTTTCATACTGCCGGTGAAATTCACTCGCTGTGGCGAGGCCTTGCCGGAAGTGAAGAATTATTGCGCAATTATTAAGCCCGCGCCCCCAGCAGGAGAATTTAATCGCCTATTTCTCTTTTTTTCATCGGCTATTCTATCAGCTTTTTCCCCTCTGTACCTTTCATAGTGGCCGTTTCATCGGATGCATCCAATGAAAATCAGGCCAGTTTGAAAGGGGTATTACAGTCAAACCTGCTTTAATGACCACCTACAGTATATAGAAAGACTACCTGTCTATAAAGACCACAATTTTCTTGAAAAAATAATTCTCATTGAAGCCTTTACTATTAAAGGGAACCTGTACATAAAGACCACCTGCCTACAAAGAGCACTTGTCATGTCTCCATTGAGTGATCTTTATATACAGGTTTCACTGTCAAAAGTCGAACACCCCCATCCCCCCTCTCTCTCTCTCCCGCACACCTTTTCATCCTTAATCTCTTTGTTGATTAGCCATTCTCTTATCCCTCAACATAACCCCAACTTAACCAGCTCACTGTGAACCAATTGTCTTTTTCTGCAGGTAACGGAGAGGGGCTGAACTGCTCCAACGCTAAACCGGTCAAGCTCGTGGTCGTAGGAGATGGTGCCGTCGGAAAGACCTGTATGCTCTGGTCCTACACAAGAAATGCATTCCCTAAAGAATATGTTCCCACAGTGTAAGTGATGGTTAGAGGTCGAATAAAGGGAGTGTGGATGGGGAGGGGGGTGGGGGGGTGATTGAAGAGGAGGCAGCATAGGAGTAGTATGGGTGGAGGGAGGAGAGGAAGAGGGATGGGGAGACTACATCTGTATGCTCTGGTCCCAAACAAGAAATGCATTCCTTAAAGAATTATTATTAACAAGGATGCAGGGGGGGGATGGTTGGAGGAGGAGGAGGAGGAAGCATTCCAGAAAATTATTATTTGCACATCCCTCTCACTCTTTCCTTGTTTTAGTGTTGCTATTAACTGGAAAGGGGGTGAGGGATGGAGGGAGGGGTAATGTAGCCCCCACTAATGTTATAATACCCAGAAATTCAAAATGACCATTATCTTTGTGGCTCTCTTTCATTTGGTAGTAAGGAGACACCTTTATAACAGTGCTTGGTATTTCTATGTCGTGTAAACTAATTGAAAAGCAAACCTGATACCTGGATATATCTGTAGTTCGCTGGCATTGAGTGTGCGTGGAGAGAGATTTATTCCAACGATAAGATGCTGAGATTGAATCTAGTTTCATTTTCTGATCGCACTTAGGAGGTGTTTCCTAATGAAAACAAGGATCAGGTTTGTGATTAATTCCATATAAAGAATCATGTGAGAGATATTGTAGGAGAGAGGGGGAGAAAGAGGGAGGGAGGGAAAGAGGGAGGGAGGGAGGGAGGGAGGGAGGGAGGGAGGGAGGGAGGGAGGGAGAGAGAGAGAGAGGGAGGGAGGATAAACATAAAGATAAAACATGAATGGGGGGGGAGGGGAGATTGAGAGATTTTTTGTTGTTGAGGGGGGTAGAATATGATCTAGAGGAGAAACAGAGTGAACATGTGTGCTGTGTCAAGAATCTCTCATTTATTGCAGTCTGGTATTGGTAGTGGTTAAACCCCAGTATTCAAGTAACAATAACAAAATTATTGAAAAAGACTGTATTTTAACATGGTTTCGTCTAAATACTTAATATTAACCATAATTTGACCAGTATTATTATTTAGTTTTAATGATTCTTAACAATTTCTGGTTTAGTAAAGCTTCAGTCTATTTTAATAGATGCATACAGATTCACTAAAACATCCCGCATTTAAAAATACCCAATGTAAATTCTGAGGTTTTCCTTTAAAATACAATGTAGTCAAGTTGCAGTTAATCACAACTTTGCGGTTTTGGCATCGGCAATACTGGAACATGGTCTGTCATGATTCAGCAGTGCAATTTTCTCTGAAATTGTCAAGATGAATTGTAAAGATGTATTGCCACATCTACACACTCTTGAATGAAACTTTTAGAAAGATATTGCTTTTGTTGATTGAAAATTACTATCCATATTTGAAGAGGAAACACAGTAGGCCATTTTCGTAATGTAATCAAATTTAATGCATAAGTCTTTGTTAAGTGCCTCATTAGAAATTATTTCATTCACCTATTACAAATGAATCTATTTCAGTAGTCAGAATGCAAATTGCGTGCATTAGTTGTTGCTAGGTAGGACAAACATTATGGCTTGTACTACCTAACAACACGTAATGTATGCAATTCACAATCTGACTATTGAAATACAATTATTTGTAATGGGTGAATGAAACAATTTGTAATGGGTGAATGAAACAATTTGTATCAAGGCACTTAACAAAAAGGTACCTCGGTATGCATAAACTAGATGACATTACGAAAGTGGCCTATTTCATGTGCTATAAATATTTTTCATGATTACATGGCCCAAAGAGAATTTAAATTGAATATATGAGTGATAAATCTTCCAAGATTATATAGACAAGAGTTGGTGACGATACTTCTGCTTCACTCGGCCTCTTTTACATGCAGCCCTAAATTGGTGATTAAGTTGATTGAAAGCATAGATTGCATATTGTTTTTTTTTTCTCCATGAACCAGTACTAATGTACCATTTTTTCTTCTTGTTTTTATATTGTTTAGGTTTGACAACTTTTCACAACTACTGAAAGTTGGAGATGAGAACGTGAATCTAGGATTGTGGGATACGGCGGGGCAAGAAGACTATGACAGACTCAGACCACTTTCATATCCACAGGTAAAAATATAGGAATGAATTCAAGAAGAAAAAAAAAGTATACAAATATTTAATGATAATAATAATAATAATAATCTTTTATAGTCCACTCCAAATTTTATTTAACCGAAAATGAAAATTCTTTGTGCCCAATTGATTGTGAGCCCGGCAGCCACTTAGCAACGCCAGATCGACATTGCTCTATCCCCTTATTGTTGAACGCCAAACAAGGTAGCAGCGACTCCCATCTTTTAACGTCTTTTGGTATGACACGGCCGGGGTTCGAACCCACGACCTCCCGGTTGTGAGGCGGACGCTCTACTGACTGAGCCAACACACCGGTTATGAGTAAGATAGTAAAACTATTTCATGAGAGAGACTCGGACCACTCTCATATCCACAGGTAAACTGTAAGTAAAGTAGGAATGGCTTCAATAAAATAGTAAACAAATATTCTATGGTTGTGAGTAAGATAGAAAAACAATTTCATGAGAGAGACTCGGACCACTCTCATATCCACAGGTAAAATGATCTAGGAAAGAATTGTTAAAAGTATGATACAAATCTTCAATGGCTATGAATTAGATAGTAAATCTATTTCATGAGTCTGACCCAGAACACTTCATATTGGATGAATTCAAGTATTGAAAATAGTGTATACAAATATTTGATGGTTATGAGCGAGATAGTACTACTATTTCATTAGATAGACTTAATAGACCCCTTTCATATCCTCAGGTGAATAAAAATGGAATGAATTCAAGAAAAATATCAAAGAATACTACTACACAACATATTCCCCAACCACACCGATGAACCCGGCAATAGACTGAACAAAAAATGTCATTATCCGGGGCCCTGTTTCATAAACCTTGTTATCAATAACAGTAACGGTAACTGTTACAAGCTACTGAAATCGTGGCGTTTGATTGGCTGAGAGCAGATTTGTCATAGATGTGTGGCAGTTGTTATTGATACCAAGTTTCGTGAAACAGGGTCCAGAATGGTCAAGTTGGTATTGCAGTGTGTGACTGAGGAACATGTATTACCAAATGAACACAATGCACATAAACAATAATAATAATAATAATAATAATATAGAGGATTTATAAGGCGCCAAATCCACTTAAAAATCAAATGGTCAAGGCTCACTAGTGCGAAACATGCTTGTACAAAAGTACAATATAACACAAAAAGAAGAAAAATCAGATCAACTAAAAACAAACTGGAAAAGATAAGTGTTAAGGTTGCCTTTGAAAGATTCTACTGTAGGAATATCTCTGATCCCTTGAGGTAAACAATTCCAGAGTGATGGCCTGTCATGAGCGAAGACTCTCTCCCCCACTTTGTATTAAGTTTTGGAAGAACGAGCAACCCAGAGGTATGAGAACGTAAAGATCTGGCTGGTGTGGGTAGTGTGATTAATGAAAGAATTATTGTACTGTGGAGCAGACGTTGAACACAATGAAACATAAGCAAAAGAAGTTTGAAAACAATACATTCTTTTATGGGCGACATATGAGCAGATTTTGGAAGAATGAGACCAACTATAAGGGGTAGATAGTCCTATCGGTAAGAATATAATAGTTTTATGGTATTTTGTGCCATGTGATATTGTAGACCTGGAGTAAAATGGAAAATGTTTTTACAAAAAGAAGAGAAAATGAAACAGGAACAGAGGAGCAAAGAGGAAATACTGCATCTAATTCTTTTGGTTTAGAGTGGATCTGTAAGATGATCACTTTGACCCCGTTCTCATTCACTTCGTTGGAGCGGTCTAACTAAGACCCGTTCCTCAGGAGCGGTTCTTAGGTGAGTGAGAACGGTCAAAGTGGTCCAGGAAGTGGACTTCTGGACCGCTCCAGAAGACCACCTCGGGAGGTGGTCTTGAGGAACGGGTCTTATTAAGAGCGGTTTGGAGCGCTCTAACGTGCGAGTGTGAACGGAAGCGTACTTTGAACGGAAGTGGTCTAGTGACGTTCACGAAACATGTAGTACGGTACATACGCTTAGTATTCAGCGCGAAAAAATTTACCCGCTGACCTGAGCTGCCATAGCAACAAGACCACTTTGACTCGTGGAGCGGTTTGAGCCATAAAAAACTGCTCGGAGTGTGAACCCTCGCAAACCGTTTCTCAAGACCCGTTCCTCTGGAGGGGTCTAACTAAGACCACTTTCAAAGTGAGTGAGAACGGGGTCTTAGATCCTTTACTGCATTTCTCTGTGAGAAACTGATATTAACAAAAGTATGTCATTTCCTCTGTAATACAAGAACAAAAGAGTCCCCACGCCCTTACTTACATGTACAGTGCATAAAATGTACGAAATGAAGATACTCCCAATACATGCAAGTTATGGCTTATGTGATTAAGATCATGAGAAGAGAAGAAAAGCATTCAGCTGCACGACAATATTTTAAAAAATAAAGAATTGATATCAATCGCAACTTATTTTTGATTGATATTAATCGCAACTACATGTATGTACTAAAGAGATAGGAGACTGCAAACTTGTGGTTGATTGGAGGATTTGCGATTGATTTGGATCAATCACAACTCTTTATAAAACGGTATGATCACTAATATATGCTTGTCGGTATGGATTCATGAAGTGAAGATTTTGTATTAAAATCTATTAATATGCAATATATGAGTTGTATGTATTGAAGGTCCTAATCTTAACCAGAAAGAATGGGATTTTGTCATTATCCCCCATATTCCTCCTTGTTACTTCGGGAAAGATATTTAAGCAAGCGCAACAATTCGCTCGCCCTTATTGGAAAAGCAGACCTTTACCCAAGTGATTAGAAGACAGGTTCTGCCAAAATTTGGATTAGATTTTACTTTACTGTCCTTAAACCATGAGTAATTCTGAAAAGTTAAATCTGGGTTGTATTAATCATTCAGTCAAATTTATTCAACCACTTGCAAGGTTGAACAATTATTCATTCCATCATACATGTACATGTAAGATACTGGTGTGATAAAAATACTTTGAGATGTATAATGCGTGAAAACGTCAGCAGCATGCTTACTAATTCAACATCAGTACAATAATTTATAATAAGAATCGCTGGATAAGGAAATCGATGAGTACACGTTGATGGATTGATCACTAAATCGCTGTAGGCTGTTTAAGACATACTTTATGCTCTGGTCTCAACCCGCTGTAAGTCTTTTTGGACATGTGTATCTGCAGCTGCGGTCGAGGGGTTGGCCAACTTCTGCGATTTGCATGTCCTTCTTACGATCCCTCGTGGGCGCCTTGCACCCTCCTCACAAACATACTCCCTCCCCCCTCACTGCAAGGAACCATGAGGTGAACTCACAACCCCAGTACAGGTGCCTTGAAACTACCGTGTGAAGTGTTACGGCTCCGTAGGACTGTTAACTGCGCCTCGTTACTCGGTAGACCATCGCAAGTAGCCTGTGCGATGGTTGCAAGAAGCCCTTGTGAGGTTTGCAAAGAAGTACAATGGCTGCACATGCCTTTTGCCTCTGAGCAGACTATTTTTGCTATTTCTGGGCACGTTTTGTAAAGAGTTGCAGTTGATCACATCTAAATTAAGCTTGATATCAACTACAACTTTGTACATAAGAGCAGGATATTATATTATCTGTTTCAGATTTCTAAGAAGATTTGAGCGAGGTTTGCGGTTACACCACATTTTCTTTCGACAGGATCAGTTGGCCCTGAAAAGGGCACACTCATGCTCTATCTCTACGTTTCGATAGTTTCGATAGGTTCTACCTATTGTACATGAGTGGGCCCTTTTCAGGGCCAACTAACTGTGTCAAAAGAATATGTGGTGTAATCACAAACCTCGCTCAAATCTATCATCACCATTGAAGCCTTCAAAGATTCTAAGAGGACTTACAATTGTATCAATTGTATCCTTTGAGTAGACAAGGCCTGGTACAGTCAAACCTGTCTATAGCGACCGCCCAAGGGAAACACAAAAAGTGGTCTTTGTAGACAGGTGGTCTTTTTAGACAGGTTCCTATAGTACATGTTTCAATGAGAAACCATTTTCAAGGGAAACAAAAGTGTGGTCTTTGTAGGCAGGTGGTCTTTGTAGACAGGTGGTCACTGAAGCAGGTTTGACTGTACTTGTATACATTGATGATACAATTGATGTTGCATTTTATAAGTATGAGTCACTATTTGACTTCAGAAACTAATTTCTATTTGTTCCTTCCTCTCTCTTCTCCACATTTCTTTCCCACATACAGACAGATATATTCTTAGTATGTTACAATGTAGTTGGTGTTGCATCACAAGCAAATGTAGCAACTAAATGGATACCTGAGTTACAGCATCATGCACCAGGTGTTCCTTTTATCTTAGTCGGTAAGTACGGTATTAGGTCAATTATCTTCATTTAGTATTGTTTCAATTCAAACCAGAACCATTTCAATAACACCAGAACAATTTGCAAAATGAAAATTTCGTATATCATAAACCACAGTAATTTTCACGGCAAGAAACTCACAGATTGCAAAAATTCAGTGTCGTAAGTTTTGTTTAATTATTTTGCAGGGCATGAGGCTTTGGGATCTTAACCAGTCGCAAAATTTGGCAATGTTTCAGTTTCTGGTTTTGCAATATTTGTTGGGGAGGCAGTAAACCATTTGTTCGGCCCAAGAGAGCTCTCAGTGAAAGAGTCTGCTAATTTAGCACGTTACAGAAATGTGTAAATGTCTGGTCAGGCTATTGTACAATATTGCAAGATATGTAGGATTTTTAAAAAAGGAGGAAAGATTATGTTTGTTGTAGACCAGGGGGGTGTTTCACAAAGACTAAGATCGACTTTAAGTTGGACTTAAGTATAACAGGCCATTCGTGCCATTGTTTGCTCTCACCATTATGATCTTTAGATAATATTTTTTCCTTCAATAATGAATCATTAAAAAATGTAAGTTTTGTAGATTTTTTTACCATGATGTGTACGTCCCTTGAGGGACCAATAGTAGTAAATGATGAGAGCAAATAATGGCATGAACGGCCTGCTATACTTAAGTCCAACTTAAAGGTAATACAAAGTTTTGGGAATATTTCAATTTTTGTGGATCATGAAATTTAAAATTTTCATTATCATTGTGAAGCCTAGTGTTAGAACACTCAACTCTAACAAAATTGGGCTCTAAAACACTTTTGATTTGGAGAAAAATTTTTTAAAATAAAAATTTACCGGTGCCCGGTAAATTTGGTATAGCTCCCTCTCAGTTCGAAAATTTACATGTCATCTGAAGAGCATAACACATATATAACACTATTGTCAAAGTGTAATAAATAACATATTTTGACACCAAATCATATTACCAGACTAATCAAATATATATAATCATGAAGATAAATTTTTTAAAGTCAAGTTGCCTTAGTGTATGATTTTTATTCTGTCTCGTTAATTAAAAAGAAAAATACTTGTCTGTACACTGTAATCGTAATATATAATTTTATAATCGATCAGGCCGCCATCTTTACTGCAATTACTGTACTTAATTCAGTACGTAAATCTATGCATTTCATGCTCGGTCCTGCCGGAATATTCAGTGTTGTTCTCTTTAACTTATTTTTCCATTTCCATCTCTTAATCGTTTCTGTGTTTTCAAATTGAAATGCATTTGTTATGACTCGGCTATGCTGTTTCGCCAGCTCTGTGAACGAACGGGCCGTGTCTGTATGTTGTGGGAGTGATTGTGCATTGACACGCTGGCATTGATCCCAGGCCCAGTGCAGTGTAGTGTAGTATAGTATGTGCGTTGGCTTGGCCCGAAGACGCATCCCAGGCTTGCATTTTCTGAGCACATGTATTTCGGGATGATCTCAAAATACCCGCAAAGTCGTTGTACAGGGACAGTTTTGGGTAATCATTTATAGACAGAACGTAACATTATTTATTTTATTTCTTTATTTAAAAAGAAGAAGATACGTTTAATCATACAAACAAAGATTTAATAATCAATAATTAGGTCGACTTGACGTTTTCCCCAACAGTCAATCATGTACTGCACATTCTTATTTTGAGATCATCCCTTATTGAGGAATGTTGTTCTGCCACTGGGACCTCGGGTAGAGGTCAGAGAGGTCAGTGATTCGTGAATTGCTACACGTGTTTTGGACTAATATCTCCCTTTCCGTATATAATGTATACTATACGGCTATAGAAAGAGAGTCTCTCTTTCTATAGCCGTGGACCTATGTTACTCTCACTTGATATTCTCTCTCTCTCTCTTTCGCTTCTATCCCTCTCATCTCCCCCCTCCTCTCTCTCTCTCTCTCTCTCTTCGATATCCCTTCTCTCCTCTCTCTTCTCTCCTCTCTCTCTCTCTCTCTCTCTCTCTCTATCCCTTCTCTCTCTCTCTCTTCTCTATCCCTTCTCTCTCCCTCTCCCTCTCTCTTTATTTCTCTACCCCATACCATTCTACTCTTTCTCTATTTATTTATCTTTCGATGTATATTTCTGTCTCTCTCTCTCTCTCTCATCGCTTCTCTCTTTAATTTATCACTCATCCCCTTCCTCTTTCTTTCTCTCACTATTTCTCTCTCTCTCTCTTCTTTCTGTACCCTTTCACCTTTTCCTTCTCAATTCGATCTCCACATGCTTGCACTCTCTCTCTCTCTCTCTTCTGTATCCTTTTCTCTCTCACTCTCTCTCCTGACTATCCCTTCTCTCTCTCTCTCTCTATTGATCCCTCACTATCCTGTTACTCTCTCTCTCCCTCTCTCACCCCCTCTCTCTCTCCTCTCTCTCTCTCTTTCCTCCTCTCTCTCTCTCTCTTTCCCTCTCTCTCTCGACCTATCTCTCTCAATTATTACTCATTCATCTTTCTTTATCTCCAACTTTCTTTCTCTCTCTTTCTGGAATTGAGATTGGGCCTAAGCCCTAAGTGAATTGGATGCACACAAATACAATAAAAAATAAAAACAACAACTGCATATTATTGTGAAGCTCGAAATAATCTAACTTTCAAATTTGATAGGCCTATTATTATGCGGCCTGGTGAGTAGAACAATTCACACTATTTTTTAATGCCATTATGGTATGCCCACTAAACGCATATTGAAAAGCATTTGTTTGCTGTCAGAGACTGATAATCTTCAAGTTGACATTGGACCTTCTTACCCATTTCTCAAACTGAGAGAATGGCACTGTCCACTGTCAAGTGAAAAGATAAAGTAATGTAGATGTATTCAGGGCGGATCCACCGGCGGCAAGGAGGGGCCTAAAAGCGCCAACCGTGCGAAAAATTTGAAAATCGTGCCGGTCGATTTTTGCTCAGTGGGGGGTTGAGGTTAATCTGCACAAAAAGGTTTTCCATCCGGGAAGAGTTATTTTTTTCCACCGCCACCACCCCTTGGGCGCCAGGGTAGTGAGCACAATTTTTTTTTTTTTTTTGGGGCATCCGTAAAAATTTCCCTACGGGAAGGGTGATTTTTCCACCGCCACCCCCCACCCCCTTGGGCGCCAGGGGAGGGGGCCCATCTTCTTTTTTTCTTCAAAAAGGGTGTTTTTACCTGGATCCGCCACTGGATGTATTGACATACATTCTTGTTCTTCTTCGCAATATAACGCTGAAATACATCGGAGACAATTTGATAAATCGGAATCCATCATGAATATTCTGATGATTATCCCTTTTTTGGTTGTGGTTCATGTAAATGAGGATGATAATGTATGGCAAGGATAATAATCACCAAAGCGATAGAAGATGTCATTCGCGTGAAAGGGCCGTATTTTTTATTAGGGGCATGTAGATGAGGATGATATCACAAGGATAATAATAATCACAAAAAGCGATAGATTGTTCTCATTCGCGTAATAGGACCGTATTTTGGGTTTTGAGGCGTTCGTTAAATTATTAGA
>CP137686.1:16769595-16789303 GCA_037976565.1 Mesocentrotus franciscanus | reverse complement strand
TATAGGGGCGGAACCCCAGAAGCTCAGGGGTTTGAGGAATAAATTACGCGGTCAGATGAGCATTCAGGGGCCGGCCGTAGCCCTTGATGGGATCCAGGGCCGAGCCGCCGGAAGCTCAGGGTTTTAGGCATTTAATTACGGTCAGATGAGCATAATGTGATAACTTATTTGTGACACATGCAGGTTACTAACAGGCGTGGGGTCCAGGGCGGAGCCCCAGAAGCTCAGGGGCTTTAGGCAAGAAATCACGGTTAGATGAGCATCCAGGGGCTGGCCTTAGGGCCCTGATGGGGTCCAGGGGCAGAGCCCCGGAATCTCAAGGTTTTAGGCATTTAATTACGGTCAGATGAGCATATTGTGATAACTTATTTGTGACACAGGCAGTTTACTAATAGGCGTGGAGTCCAGGGGCGGAGCCCCATAAGCTCAGGGCTCTAGGCAAGAAATTATGGTTAGATGGCTGGCCCAGGCCCCTGATGGGGTCAGGGCAGAGCCCCGGAATCTCAAGGGTTTTAGGCATTTAATTACAGTCAGATGAGCATATTGTGATACCTTATTTGTGACACAGGCAGTTTACTAATAGGTGTCCAGGGGCGAAGCACCAAGAAGCTCAGGGTTTCAGGCAATAAATTACGGTCAGATGAGCATGCATATTTTGATATCTCATTTGTGACACTGGCAGGTCGCTATTCTTTCTTTCTTTCTATTACTCTTTTTCAAAAGGTGAGGGGGTTCGAGCCCCACCCCGAGCACCGCCGTTCCGCAGGTCCTGACATGAATGCTTCTAAATAAGCATATTTTTTTGCCCGTCTGTAAATTTGGGAATGAGTCATTTTCCAACAAACGCATACAAAAGTATAAATTGTTTAAAAAAAGTGCGAAAAATCCAGGAAAATCATGTCATTTCAGCAACATTTGTAAATTACTGGTATCGAATTAGAAATAAACCACGTTTGAATTGTATTTCGGTGGTCAAATCCGGAAAAAACATGTCATTTCAGCAACATTTGTAAATCACTGGTATCGAATTAGAAATAAACCATGTTTGAATTTTATTTGGATGATATAATGACAAGGATAATAACCACAAAACCGATATACGTTCTCATTACCGTGAAATTAAGAATCATATTTGTTTTTTTGACTGTTATGTAGATGTTGATGATATGACAAGGATAATGATATAATCACAAAACGATAGAAATTCTCATTTTCGTGAAGTGACCATATATTTTTGTGGGTTTGGGTTATGCATGTAGATGAGGATGATATATATGACAATGATAATAAGGGCCTATAATATTTCGGAGAGATCGAGAGAGAGACGCGGTGAAATATAATTGGTTATAATCCAAACGGTACAGGAAAAAACAAACGACGCTAGTTCAGAATCATATCCAAATTTCGACCCGTAACTCCGGGGTGGAGATACCCTAAGTATTACGGTAGATAACTTCACGCAGGCGCTCGACCGCACGCAACCCACCATGTATTGTGCAGCGGTTTGCCGTGAAACCTGTGAGAAAGTGTATACTAAAGTGTTCATTTTTCAGAAAAATACTCCTCAAAAGATAAGAAAATTGACAAAAAACAGGTAAGAAACATAACGGCTTTTAAATCATGACCATTATTTGAACAATCGATGAAGATTTAGTTGATTTTTGGTATGTTTTAGTAGGGTATCTTAATTCACGCCGGAGTTAGGGGTCGAAGTCTAGATATGATTCTGAACTAGCGCCAAACAAACTACCGTGTTTTAGGAAAGAGAGAGGGAGAGGGAGAGAAATAAAGAGAGAGACAGAGAGAGACAGAGAGAGACAGAGAGAGACAGAGAGAGAAAGAGAGGAGACTATCTAGATAGACATATTTCTTGTATTTCTTACATGTAGGCCTATATCTGAACGATTTTGTGGTCATTCATTTTCATATTGCTTTCTTTCCGATATTCTTTCCTGAATACATTTCAGACATAAGAATTGAACAAATAATAAGAGTTCATGTATCCCGTAGGCCTACTGGAAACTTGTCTATTATACATGTATATAGATCCAAGAGCTGTATCAGTCGAAGCTGAGACTAGATTGAGACGGTTGCCGAAGAGGGTTTTACCATGGACCTACTAATCACGTAGGTCTATGCATTGTGCATATTGAACGGCAACGGAGATGTGTATCTGATTCATACACTACACAGACACACACTGTACCATGGATATAAGCCATGCGAATACAGTCCCTTCCCGCTCAGCGAGGTCACCGCGGTGTCGAGGCTTGCGCCGAGACGTAACACAGTTTCAACATCGATTATACCAAGGACCATGTACGACAGTAGATGGCGCTAGTAAACAACACCAGGGGCTGTTTTATATACAGGCAGCTTGGAACTAATAATTGATTTATTAATTACTGTTTAATTTACTTTAAAAAAAATATCTGTATTTCAGCAGTGGAGATTGGTTAAAAATATTCCTATAACATCTTTTTATAAGATCAAACAGTTTCAGAGGAATTCAATATTTTTACCAACACTTTGTAATACCTTTAAAGTCGATCTTAATCTTTGTGAAACACCCCCCAGAAGATTTGGTTATTTGCTCACCCTTTTGCATGATACAGTCTGACCTGGACCCTGTTTCATAAAACTTGTTATTAATTTAAAAAATGCTAAGATTCTATGACAAATTTGCTCTCAGCCAATCAAATGCAAGGATTTCTGTAGCTTATAACGGTTATTGTAACATGGTATAAATAACAAGTATTTATGAAACGAGGCCCATATTGGGAAATCCTCAGAAATAATGCACATAAGAGGGCGCTAGACCTCTGACTATACTAGAGTCCTTTTTTTAACTTACTTTTTTAAGACTAACAGCAACCTATGATTTGAATTTGTTTCCACCCTTGTGCAACATTTCTGTTCAAGGGCGATGAACACACCAATTTTCCTAATTTAAAAAGATTTTGAGTGCCATTTGTTTAAAAAAACAAAAAACAAAACAAACCATCAGACAACCTTATTGTTTTTGTTGTTGGTATGTATACCTTTTGAAATGGTATAGGCATTTGAATAGTTGATTTTCTCTACTACTTATCACATTACATTTTAATGTGATATATTCAGTCACAAAGAAATTATATTCTCACTATAAAATCACTTTAACTGCCAAGGTACTAAATTTGAATTTAGGGAACACCTAGACCATGTCATTGTTCTATTCTGTTTTTATTTTTGAAAAAAATAAATAAATCATAGTTTGACTTTTCCATTAAAGATACTATGTCCCTTTTGCAGCCAACATCAAATTCTGTAGAACTTTGCAGGAATTATGAATATGTCATGTATGTCCTATCTGTGAAATTTAAACGTTAGCAGTGTCCTAATATTCAAATTATGCAAGGAAACCCGTTTACTTGCTAGACTTCACTGTCAGACACTATTGAGTGACTGACTGGCTTTTTCATCTTTGGTAATAACATACATAAAATGAGCTGTAAAGGGTACATGAGCATTTGTCTACATCAATAACCCACTTCTTGTAATGGCCAAAATTAAACTGATTGAATCTTTGCGCAGCATAAAACGTACGACCATTCGGTACAATGGTCTGAAAAATCAGACTATTACTTACTGGCTCTATAGCTCCTAAGTCGATTCGACAACTAATAGTCGTTATTTTCCCACTTAAAGACATTTTCAAGCCCCCCTTTTTTTAGGGAAGTTCTAAATTAGTATTGTCTTTCAAATGCCGTTGGAATTTAACCTTTTCATTTTTTTGGCCTGCAAATGGGACATAGTACCTTTAATGTAGGGGTTTTGTGATGTAGTGCTTATGTCCCTGGACTATAAACAAGGTACAGGATTCAAATCCTGACCACAGCACTAATGCTCTTTGGCAAGACATTAATCTACATTTACCACTCTCTACCCAGGTGAGGTTAATGATAATTGTGTACTCTACAAACAGGAGAGTTGTCCGTGATTGCGTCACAATCCACTGACCAAATCGCCAGTTTGAGATTCGCATGGATTTATATTTCAGACATTGATAACTCTGTTATTATTGGTCCAATTTATTTCAAATTTTCATCATTCTGTACCTCTTATTTTTCTACTTTCACACAAATTAACTTATATCAAAGGGTGGATTGCCCTGTGATGTGATGCGATTACCATGAATTGACTTTATATATCTTCTCAGGTACCAAAATTGATCTGAGGGACAGCCCCGACCATGTCATCGCCCCTGCAGATAAGGGCAAGCTACCCTTCAGGAAAGAACAAGGCACAAGGGAAGCCAAGAAACTAGGAGCAGTAGCCTACATGGAATGCTCAGCTTTAACACAGAGAGGCCTTAAAGATGTAAGTAGCCGGTACTCCCACATTTGCTCCGGGAACATTAGAGTAGTGTTGTCCAGGTAACTGGTTCTAAACAACAGAGCCTGCTATGAGGTTCACCGAGAAATCATTCAAGGCAACGGGCTGGAGCAGGGCGAATTCAGTGTTTGGGGCTGGTGTGATCACGACACCATTGTTTAGTTCAAAATTGTTTGGAACCAGCAACCTTGACAACTTTGCCAGTATGACATCACACTTCGGTACTCTATTAAAGCCACTTTGAAGATAGCACTTGTACAAATGACCCCCAAATATATCCTTTAAACATGGAGAAGTCCAACTTTAAGCATTTTACAATTCTCACTGCCAAAGTGATGGAGGTGCTTCACGAATACCCTTTATTTGCCCTCTTGAAAAGAATATTTCCACCTGAGTATCATAGAATGCAATGCCGGTGCATAAATGAATAATGACTACATACCTTTCATAAGCATGTATCCAGTATTCCTCTAGGTGGGTTTTTTACAATTTTGCACAAATGACCCAACAAATTGTATCTCTGAAGTGGCTTATTGCTCTGGGCTGTATGTTGTCAAAGATATACAGTCAAACGTGTCAAACGTCTCTATAAAGGCCACCTGTAATGTAAAACAAAGTAGCCAGCCTCTCACAGGATAGGTCACATCTTGAATGGGTACCAGGGTCAGGGGTCAGGGGTCAGAGGCTGTCCTTAAAATACTTTTGTTTTTTTTAAGTGCTTTTACAAATTTTCATCTGAGAGATGATTTTCCCAAAGAAGAAAACACAGGTTCTATGTAATGTATTATTCAAGTAATTCAGAACAAAAGTGCCCCAAGATCCCCCCCCCCCTCCTGCAAATTTGAATGCTGGTTCTATTGGATATCAGTGCTGTTGGTCCCTCCCCTATCTCACCGATTTTGTATGAATGATCCTCCAGCGCCAATTTTTTTCCTCCTCAGATTGGTGGAATCCCAACACTGATGCCATCCAAATACATATAGCTTTTCCACATTAGCTTTATGAGTCTGGCTTGGGAACAATTTAAAGAATAGTCATTGTTATTATTGTCAGTTATATTGGAATGGGACGAGCATTTTTTTGTTGTTGATGAGACAATGAATCTTTTTATACATCATTCTCATCTTATCTATAATTCATTTCAATAATATATTTGACTGAGTTAATATCTGTTTATAGTGTAGGTAAATCATTTACAAACAGAATGATGGTACAACTCACTCTAATTTCTATGACACATGCAATAATCTGATAATGAACGAGATTTTCTTTGTTTTTACCCTCCTCTCCAACCTTTTTTCTCTCCCCCTCCAGGTCTTTGAAAAGGCTGTAATGACAGTGCTGAACCCTCCCAAGCCAAAAAGTAACAAAAAACCCTTATGTCGTATTATTTGAGTCCAGCATACTGCCATCTATTGGCACTCCCATGTACAGTCCTTTTTTTCTTCTTCGTTCCATCATCTATAACAGCTGTGGTCCACTTCCGTTTCACGTCTTCTGTATCTAATCTCTCTGCTGCACGTCGGTGGCGTACGCAGAGCGAGAACTTTGAGAATCGTTCAGTGGACTTGTATGCAGAGGAAAGAAGGGCATCATTTGGACTGTGTACAGAAATAATTTATCTTCCATTAAACATGGTAGTTAAATACTTCTCCAAGGCTCTCCTTTCTTCTTTATATCGGGACAGATAAGCTGAATTTTGTAGCAGCTTGGAATTGTTGACTAATATGCTTCTTGTTGCCCGTTTCCATGGCAATGAGATGCGGCTCATCCTGCATCATGACCATTATACTAATAGGGGGAGCGTATGCTTCCTTGGGGAAAGCCACGTGGAGCTCATTGTGTTATTAATCTTAATTTTATTTGGGGAAGCACCTCGGGAGAAATGCCTTCAAGATTAATTGAAATACTGTATCTATTGGATCCCTTATCTTACAAGCAGCCAATCTGAATCAAGTGTTGATCAAAAGGTGATGCGAGTTTAGAGAAAATATGCCTAGGCTTATATTTATTCCTAGCAACAGTTATGTATTCCTTGATATGATTGGTAGCGATCTTTTAGACTTTCGACGGTCCATGCATCGGCATCGGTCGTTTAGTGTCCCACATGTCACCAAGTTTGATGGTATTATGAACATGAAATTGACATCGGAACAATAATTTACTTTATATTTGGTCTGATGCAAGCTCTAGGAGGGTTTGCAAATTGATGAAATATTCAGGTACATGCATACTACATAAAATTTGTTGCGGTCTGTAATGTATGGGGCAATAATAGCTTGGATTTGCCGGCATACGGACCATACGACCTAAACCTTCAAATTTTCATCCAGACTATAAATTTAAGGTAGATACATCACTCCTGCTGCCACTTCTACGATAATCATTCTCATCTGTCTGTACAGTGTTATCCCAACAAATTTTGACATATGTGGGACTAGGACCATTTGTTGTGTGTAATGGTCTGTCGTTTTTTTACTTCGCTATGCATTTATACAGGATGAAATCAAACTTTTTGTTGATATATCAGGATAAAGATCATCAAAATCTTTGCATTCTAACCACTCTTGTTTCCAACACACTATGGAATTCTCGAGTCCAAAAAGGCAATTTTTAAATTAACTTATAAATATCTATACATATATATATATATATAAATATATATATATCTGTTGTAAAAAAATAATATGCATGATTTTCTTCCACCTTTAAATGTTCAATGGTCACTAGAATATCACTTTTCATTGAGAAAATACCGGTATTGATTAATAGTGTTAGCTATATGTGGTAGTCCTCTACACTTTAGTTCATATTCTTTGTATATATACGTACAGTATCCCTCTCTCTCCCTGTATCTTATTTTCTAAGTTTCTCTCTCTTTCGGTGTTCCTGACAACTTGTATGGTATTGATGATTTTGATGGCATTTGGGTAAGGTGAAGGAAATGGTACACTTTTGAATGACATTTTATGAAAAGGATGAAAAAATGGAAGAAGTTGGCATGTCCTTTGTGACCCCAGAATAAGCTTAAGTTGGTCATGTAATCCTTTGGCACCTAAATTGTCCAGAAAAGCTTTTTCTGTATTAAACTTTCAGGACTAACCGGAGACGACCTTGCTAGTAAATAGTAGATTGGTCAGTTTTGGTTTAGTGGGGTTCTTGTGGATGGGGTGGAGCCCTCAAAATTTCTTCAACTCCCCACTTTTTCTTGATTATCAATAAACATTAGTCAGGCACATAGAAAGTGAATGCAAGAACTACACCTGAGCTTGGTAGAAACCAACCCTCTGTAAAATCGCCAGGTTGATTTCTGTCGTGGAGGCACACAAGGCGGCAGCCCTTCAAAATGGTGTGATCAAATTTTCGCCTTATTCATGTACTGTATGTGTAAATATCTACTACAAGTACAATGATTTGAATGAAGTAATATAGACACAATTTGGGGGGAAATGAAAAAGGAGAAAAGCAGAAATATTGTGAAGATATACGTGTGTGCCTGTTGATATGTAGTGAAAATTGAAGTGGATTTTTTTTTTGCCCAAACTTTGATAGGAAACACATCTGTCAATTGTTGCAAGTATTGTTCGTTTTTACTCTCTTTCTGTGTGAAATTGTGAATTTGAATATGAATTCTTTAATGGAAATATTATTAATGATATTCTTGTGAAGCTCTAAGAAGCTATTTAATTTCCTTTTTTAAAACAAATTTTGTTGTGCAGGCACAGAAAAAGTGATGTTTTTTGTATTTTTGTTTTGTACAGGCACATAAGATTTGTTAGATTTGCAAGGAGATGGAGTTTTAGTGTCCTAGAATTAATTTTATTGAGTTGATCCTGGGACCCACTGATTAGGTGTTCAGGGCTGTAACCACAAGGCCACATCACTGCTTATTGTTTTAGTTTTTTAATGTGGAGGCAACATGTAACATTTATGTAATATATTCAGTTCTTATATAATGGTACCAATAATGTTTGAATTAGTGAGCGCAGTAAAAATAGTGCACCTCCAGAACTTCTTTCTTTTCTTTTTCTTGTCAAAGGAGGAAAAGAAATAAACTCAATACTTTCATTTGAACTATGGCTAATCATGTGAGAATTTTTTCCAGACTGTCCTGTTAGCTTGACGTTAGAGAGACAATTGCATTCTTTTATTAACCTTGTTGGATCTACATGCAGTAGAAAGAAAGATAGAAGCCCATCTTTTACAGCATTTTGTACTTATTTCCTTCTTTGTAGCATAATATTCAATTATGTTTTTTTTGTATTTATCACATTTATGTTTCTAATAACTATTGTAATTGCAGTGATTCAAGATTTATTGAATTTTGTAAACTCTGGTAGCTTAGGGAAACGAAGCGGCATGAAAAAGACGCGTCCGGAATGCAAAATGCTTACCGGTTATTGAAAATTCTTTTCTTATTCCATCGAGGTAGAACCATATAATTAGGACACAGAGCTGGTAAATAAGCCTGTCTAATTCCTTGATTGGACATATTACTTCAAAAAAATGTAATCGAAGCTTGTCAAATTACAACTTTTCATCCACAGATGCACAAACTACGTGTATGTATTTTGTGTGCTAGTCGCGTCTTTTCATGCCAATACAGTTCGCTAAGCTGTGGTTACACCTCAAGTCATTCCTTTTATTTCTTCTTCAAACAGATGTATTGTATGTCAAACACAAAAAAAAAAGATCCTCCATTTTTCTATTCTATCTTTTCCTTGTTGGGTATGACATTTCAATTATAAATTTTGTATATTTTTAGTTCTTTTATTTTTAGCATAATAGTCCGTTAAATTATGTTACTTTTCTAAAAAATCACGCCTGTTCTTCCAAACACTTTCTTTTCTTTTCTTTTCTTTCTTTTACTAGTTACTGGAATTTCTTGGAAAGATAAGTTATGCCAGTTTTGTGATATGTGTCGAGTTCTGATGAAGAATATTAGAATAACAATTTGTGTATGGGGAAATGGTTTTGAAAGAAGTGCTTGTAAGTCTAGTACCTTAAGACATACAACAGAGTTGTGAAATAGACATTAAATCTAGATTTTCTTGTTTACCTGTGATGAAATTAACTTCATGAAGATATTCACTTCAGCATGTTTTCGCAAAACCATCAGAAGTACACGTTCGCAGGCATCACATTATTGCACGTGTTAATTTGAATACAAGCATTTCAGTGGCATTTTGAACTTGAACTGATAAACAATTTTGTGAGCTGCTACCCGAAAATATGTACATGTATATTATGGATGCTGATACCCATTTCAATGTATGCTGCATGATAAATAGCTATACACAAGGGAGCATCTCACAAAATGTTTTATTCATCGGTTTTGACATTATCCTTCGATATCACCGATAACGAAAACCATGAAATTGTTTCCAAATCGGTCTCCTGAAGTTTATGTGGAATAGGGGTTCGCTATTTTAGTTGTATGTTTTACCTCACCAATTTATGCTAATGAGAATGGATGGAAACAGATACTTCAATATAAGTAGCAGAAATCTGACAGGTAATGTCTGTGACTCATGAGGAATAAACATACAGAGATTAAAAAGCTTTATTTTATCTGCTTTCATCTGTCTTTTCCAAAATTATTCTTAATGAACTTGTTAGCTCTTCAACATTGTATCCACTATTATCTGCACTGTGTATATTTTAGTGAACATTTTGTAAATTTTACATATTTAAAATGATTTAGTTTTAATGTTCTTCTGTAGAGCTTCTAGAAAGGGATTCATACTTTGCAGTTTTAGAGTTGACAGGACGACAGGACTCTTTAAAGACTTTTTTTTGGAAGAATTCTTTTGAAGAAAATTTATGGAATTGTTGAAGAATTAAAGCCCATGTTGGTTTCTGAAATCTGTGTGAGAAACCAAAGAGCTTTGTATCAAATCTCAAATCACTTAATTGGCTGATATACACCTGTGTATGAAAAGCAATTCTAGATGTGATGCCTGTACTATAGGTTCAGGTGTTTTGACACCCCTTTGCTCCGTGTTCTACTAAAGTTTAAACCTGATGCGAGATTCAAGCTTGGTTTATGTCAAGTTTATCAAAGGAAGTTAGAGTGAGGTCTAAGTTTTCCCCTTGTTTGACACGACTAATGTCCTTGCATCTGGTCGAACCGAGTCACACTGCCAAACCGACTCAAGACCGACTTTTCGGTCTGTTGTCGGTCTGGTATCGGTCTTTTCAGTGTGGCTCAGGCATTAGTACAATTCAGGCACTTGAATGTAGAAGGCACATCATAGCAAGTCCTATTTAAAAAAAACTTCTTCAAAGCTCATTTGGTTTTCCTCCTGGGAAGTATAGACTAAAACTTAGCTGGTATTACTAAAATGCTTTGGGGTTGACCAAATACTCCACTTGAATGATAAAAACTTAACCAGATATCATAAAGATGTGTATAATGTGTATTGTATTGTAATCTATTCTTGTATATAATACAGAGATAAGATGGGGAAAAGCCAGTATACAAAATGCACCAAATTGATCGATGGTGCTTTTTGGGGCCGTGTATGTTCCTCCCTTTTTGTATGCCTCCAACCATTTTTTTAAATGAAATTGAAATTGTAAGGTGATGGGCACATTATTATTATTATTTTTTTTGGCAGTGGAGGAGTTTACATGTAGCAAGAAAATGTGTGGCTGATGTTTTAATTATGTATGTTGATAATTGATGATGAATATGTTAATAAACGCCTGGTCTTTAACGCAGGAATTCAATTATGGAAATTGGAGAAATTGGAAACGGTATTTTCTTTCATGTGAGTGCAATGTTTGATTCTGCGGTTTGGAGGTTTGGAGGAAATGTTAAATTCTGTGAATGTGATATGAATTTTCAAACAGATGGGTAGGCTTAGTGATGCAAGAATTACTAGGTATTTGCAAGTTTTTTAAAAGGATTATCTCATTCCTTGTTTGGTTTTAGTAGGTTCAATTTATTGTCACCCATGACCAACATCAAGGAAATTGGAGAGAAAAAAAAGAGTGATAGGGATGAAGTGAGTAGAGAGATAGAGAGGTGATTAGACAAGATTAGATAGAAAATATATCTTTGACAGATGATAAAAATAAAAGTGAGATGCTCAAATGAGAACAAAAATGGGAGAAAACGTTGTTTTTAGATTTTATTACATAATGAAAAATTGGATATTATACATCATATTTTGTACATAAATGACATTTCAAATGTGAAATGTGAACATCATCCACTTTCTTCTTAGTATTTGTTTTATGAACATTAGTACTCTCCCAGTTCTACAAGTAAAAAAAAAGATGTCTGTTTAGAGTCAAAAGGGCGTTCAACTCTGTGTGAAATGATATGAATTAACGCCCTTCTGGCTCAGAACAGACAAAAAAGAAGTTATATACACAACATGAATGATACATTCAATATTTACATGTAGATCATAAAATATGAACCACGTTTTCTTCTTAAGCTCTCATAATTCTCTCTCTACTATTCCTCATTCAGATTCTACACTGTGGGTTGTCTGTAAAAAGGCAGTAAGAGCTGTATGCGTTGTTGCTAGCAGTAATGCCTTTTTGCGGGCCGCCACTGACATTTCGTTTACGGAGGGCTAAAAGGGCGTTGTTAACTATAAACTAATCTAAATTAATGCCCTTCTGGATCCAAACAGATGATTCCTATCAAACCTAATCAGGTCGGGGCAACAAGGTTACAACTTCAATTGGCAGTGTTGCGTGCAGTCTTATTTTTCGAAGTCCCTCACCCTGTGAAAAGGACTTGGGGAAATTCAAAATGTAGAAAAATAGCACCTTTGCATTATCCTCCTATATAATAATAATACTGGGTTCTTGTATAGCGCTCATATCTGTCAGACTTGACACTCCTGGCGCTCCTGATTATTCCCCTGGCTTTAGCATGGCTGCCATTACGGCGCTCTAGCATTTCAAGGAATTAATTCCTGCCAGGTACCCATTTACATCACCTGGGTTGAGTGTGGCAAATGTAAATCAATGTCTTCAAAAAGGACATTAGTGCCGCCGCGGGACTCGAACCGTGGACCTTGTGATCCACAGTCCAGTGACGTATCCACTCGACCACGACACCTCTTCAACTCTTATCGCTCTAGGGCTGCATTGATAATATTCAAACTTCTTTGGAAGTGCATAGGGACGTTATATCATAATGTGATATGTGCTATAAAAGAATGGTTTATTATCATTCATCAATATTAATTCAAACCTTGTTTAACCCATCTGAAATATAAAGCTGATACATGCTTTGACACTTTTTAAGTATTCTGCACTTTAGTAACAGTGATATAATATCTCAATTCACCATCTGTTTTTAGATACCGTACATGTTTCTTGGTGTAATACATGTACATACTGTTAACAAAGTATGTGAAAATTGATTTGTCCCAATGTATGTTTCTTGACAATGTGACATATTAAAGCTTACATCCAAAAGTATTCAACAAAGGCCCTAAAAACCAGTCCATCTTTAATTCTTGAGTTACCAAAAACACAAAAACATCAAATTTTAATAAAAGGGTATGAATAATTCAGTTGTTAACTGTATCCCCCTAATACAAAATCTATTTTAAGGAAAAGGAGGAGAAAAAAAGAAGAAAACCCTGAAAAGATAAAGAAATCCTGGTTAATCCAAACAGACGACATCAATTTGAAGGAAAAAATAGTAGAGAAATAGAGAATTACATGTATCTATCCATTTTCTATAATCTTTCACATAAGTACATATTTTATCAATAGAATATAGTCATTGAGGTGTACAAAAGAGTGTATTGCTATGGGGGAGATACATTCTACACAATAGCAGTTTGTATTATCATTCATATGTTCATCACACTAAAAATACTCTGCACTACATAGCATAGCACTAACACCAGATCTAACACCAGTAAGAAAGAAGATCGATACACCCTGGTGTTAAAAATGAAAATTGTCTAATCGATGTTTGAAAGAGCATACATATACTGTATATATATATATATATATATATATAAATTTTGAAATCATTCCTCTACAAGTTTGAAAGAGAAAAATAGGCATCTGCCTAGAGCATGCTTGGGGCAAGACTAGTGATTTTATGAATAGTCTCACATCAAGACAAAGCAGAAATAACACTGATGACTTTCTGTATGTTACAAATATTTAAAACCATGTCTTTTTCATCAGCTACGCATACGAATAATTAAACACTAAATCTGAAGAAGAATATAATAGGTGTAAGAAATGGTCCATAAATGTAATGCCTGATTTAAGAAAAGTTTGACAGCAATTCTAAACTGATGACGCATTAAAACATCATCTCTCAGGAAAGGTCATTCACCCAACATTAAAAGTTTATTCAAACTTTTTCTTCTTTAGGTAAAGCAACACAGCAAGACATTTGAGGTTAAATTGGTACTACATAAAGCAAAAACAGGAAAAATAGAAAGCTTTGAAATAAGTATGCAATGGAATTAACGACTTGTACAGGAGCACAATGTTCAAACCCAATGCCGTCATCACACCAAAGATGCCCCTTTTCACCAGGGGTTTATTAACTGTTTGCTAAACTTTACACCGGTCTCGGGGAAAGAAGGTGTATCACAATTATACTTTTGACAAAAAAGTGAAGAATTTCTCAAGAGAAGAAATATTAACTATTTTGATCACAAAAGCTCAAATTAAACCAAGTTTATAACCAGATAAATATCCAGAACTCCAATGATAAAATTGACAGAAAAGAGCATTTCTTCATCAAATCATTTTGGTTATGACAATACATCATCATGTTGACCACACTGAGTTTCGTTTGTTAATAAGAAACAAGTTTTAATGGAAGTTTCATTATTTTTAAACAAGTACCCTTCTACTTCATAGCACACATGAACTGTTAAAAAGAAGAATAACAAAATAAAAAATAGCCGATCATTGCTTTCCCTTCAGAGAGGAATCCCAAATGCTCTCTAAAATATAAGTATCCTTTTACATGTGATCACTAAAGAATGCAAGCAATATTGACTATCCGATTTGACAAGTCCCATTAATTGTATTCTACGAACCCTCAATGGTCCCACTATATACAACAAAAGTGTTGTGAAATTGAACAACTCTCATAAGAAATCACGAATGAGCCAGCAAAATATCCACAGAGATCTTATTATGATCCATCTACACACAACATTCTACTTATCTGATCTGTAGTCTTGTAAAGACCATAATCATATAGTTTGAGAGGCATAAAGGCATTAACCGAGTGTTTATTGATATATATACAAGTTAATACCTTTATGGTTCTAAGCTCACTAACTAACAGTCTAAAACCACTAAACGTACTAATCAAAACTTGATAGGCAATTTACACTATTCAAACAAAACAAAGTGCTACGAACTCAAAACAGCGATATTAAAAGTAAACATACTAGTGCCCAGACATACTATGTAGCTACTCAATATAAATAAATGAAAAGACTACAACTACATGTATAAAATGCAATAAAACATGATTTTCATGAGCAAAGAAAAGTGCAAAAGGAGTATGGTAATAAATACAATGTCATGAGGCAGGAAATTGCAGAAGGTTCCAACAAGAATAGTGGTTGGGTCGCTGAGATAGCAAATAAATAAAGCATCTTCTCTTCTTCCCAAGGGATAAAATTGTCTTTCTCCTTGTAAAATCTAGGATTTGGAATGACTTTGGAAGAAGAATTTGTTGTTCTTTATCCTATACCTTTCTCTCCAATAGTCGGTAACTGTAAGCCCAATATATTTCGCAAAGCTATGCATGAGCATTTTCGCCAGTCTGTTGTCTGAGAACATGCCCAAATATTGTCTTCACAACAAAGTTTTAATGATTTGGAGTATATTTACAATACATGTATGATGGCAAAGAGGTAGGTAAAAAAAGAAAATCTTTTGCAATTTACAGGTACATGTACATGAAACATCACAATTGGGGAGGGGTATTTCCATTCATTTGACAATCCCTTCACTTCACCCTACCTAAGGACATTTTATCTGACATGGTATTACAAACAAGTTTCTGGAAAGTCATTGAACATTTAGTTTCGTCATTACTGAAAAGTCATTTAACACAAGTTTTGCTTCAAAGAAAAATATCTAAATACACGTACATGCTGAAAAGTCATGTAACCTTAGGTTTACATGTACCTCCAAAAGAAATTGCTAAATACCTGAAGGAAATTTTGATCTAATATTGGTCCATTTGATTTATTTGGGGCATGATTAAAGTGCATCATAGCTTAAAAATATCAAGTTTGTTTTCCACAAATCGTCGCCTGGCTGGCAGAAGGGCGTTAGCTCGAATTTCAGATAAAAATGATGCGCTAAGCAGAAGGGCGTTAGCACTAAATCGCCTCAAACTTTTATAAAACTGACTAATTTCCCCCAAAAAATTGCCGCCGTATTCTACGTTAACATTTCTATTAGTCTTTTAAGTTTGATACCAATTTTCCGGATGGAAAGCAGTTTAAATATAAAACAAATCATTTAGTGCGAATAATTCGAAAAGTAGTACAGTCAAACCTGCTTTAGTGACCACCTGTCTACAAAGACCACCTGTCTACAAAGACCACATTTTTTGTTTCCCTTGAAAATGGTTTCTCATTGAAACATGTACTAAAGGAACCTGTCTACAAAGACCACCTGTCTATAAAGACCACTATTTGTGTTTCCCTTGGGCAGTCGCTATAGACAGGTTTGACTGTATTCGAAGTCGCCGCTTAATGCCCTTCTGCCACCCAGGCGACGAAATATTCTACTGCTAACCAAATGTCAAATGCCTAGTGTACTTGATTTTAAGCTAGTTGTTTGCTAAAATTTCATTAAAAAGTCTTTTGCATCACCCAGGAAAGCAGGGTACGACAAATGGAGTACCAAAGTGCTAACTTCATGTTCTCTCGTTGTCCAGGTTACTGGTTCTAAACGACAGAGCCTGCACATGAGGTTCACCGCAAAATCATTCAAGTAACGGGCTGGAGCAGGGCAAATTCAGTGCTGGTGTGATCACCACGCCATTGTTAAGTACAAAATTGTTTGGAACCAGCAATCTCGACGACTACGATAGGCCAGTATGACGTCACACTTTGGTACTCTATTTGAGTGCAGATTCTACACTGCAACGAAAATAATTTTTCTTCAAAAGTATGGCATTGCAATATTGCTAATTGTTTCTTTCTTTTCTGAGCAAACTCAATACGGAGGTAGATGGAGAAGAAAAAAATACTGTGAAATGATAGCGATTTCAGACACATTGTTACCCTGAATAACTAGCTCACTTTTTCAAAAATTTGTACATCATGTTTCATGAGGGATGGAGAGGGTGAAGGGGGGAGGGATCACCAAGACAAAGACAACCACCAAAACAACCCAGTTGCCAACTTTTGCATTAATGGTGTCAAAAAAAGAAAGCAATTTTTGCAACAGATGGTGTTTTGAGCACTCCAGATTAGAAAGGGCATTGTTGCCAAAAAAAAAAAATCTCATCGGAGTTTACATCCTGCAACAAAGTATGTATATTATTTGCCTCCAGTGTGCAATCAATAATTCCATGGATATTTGTCAAACATTTGTGATCTCCTTATTTGTATCTCGTAATGATCTGAAGAAATTCAACTTTTCAACATTTCTCTCATTAACGTTACTTTCCATGAATAGAAAATTCAAGAAGAAATACATTACAGAAATATTTTACCACCAGATTCACAAATTATCTGCCACAAACCATATGCAATCAAGAAATACAACAGAATTCATTAAAAATCAGAAGCCCAATACACAGCTTGAAGTTGGTCATCCATGTACAACATACAATTTCTTTCTTTTTTGTTACAAATCACAAAATACTTTGACCTTTTGCCTATCTCTTAACGAAATTCAGATACAAAAAAACGTTGTTAATAACAGTGACATTTAGTATTAGTTTCCCTGAGTATAGCGTACCAATATGGCACAATATTACCTCTCCTCTTCGTTAACTTTCAGTATTTACAATAACAAAACCAAAGATAATATAAGACAAGTGCAGATAGATTTAAAATGTGAGAAAAATAAAACCAAATACAGTCAACTTGTCTTTAGTGGCCATCTTCTCTATTTAAAGGTGACCCGTCTGAATGGGGTCATTTATTTGGAGTTCCTCTGACATGAAATATGAGTTGCTGAGTGGTCACATTTTCAGCTTCTCTAGAGTGGCCATTATAGACAGGTTTCATTTTACTAAGTTAATACTAAATGCTATATCTCTGGGCACTACTACACTTTTTAAAAACACACTACTACACTTTAAAAAAAACACCTTACTAAAATTACAAAATTTGACTCGAATTCTTTATTCATATTTTTGTTTAGTGCACTATACTGATCAGTGTACAACCAAAAGATTATTTTTAGGCCTTTAAAATTTCATATTTAAACTGAAACCTTCCACCAGTGGAAACACTAGCACAATATTCACATTGGTGTATGGTGCAGGTGTTGTGTTACTCTTGATCAAGACAAGCAAAAAGGCTCTAATTTCAAACATCTTAAACACTCTTGGTGTTGGCGTTAACTGGACACAACATTGGATGGGATTATGCCCATAATATTGACTCTGAAATACACTTCTGGTAGAAAAGGTGAAATAATCCATCTGGATAAAAAGACTAATCCTTCAGTAAATAAGGACTCTGGTTATTCTCTGGCAGTCATCTCAAGGGCAAACATCAAGAAACTGTGCGAATAATCACTTGGCTTGAGAAAGTCCACAGGAGCGGGCAAAAGCTTGCCAACTAAATTTTAAAGCGGGTAGAAGCTTAAACTACACTTTATGATTACCCCAACCAATGAAAGGTTTAATTATTCACATTACATATTAGAAATATTAGAAATATTCGAAATTTCTTAGAAACCACTTGAAGTTAATTCATCATTCCAAACTCTACTTGCTAATTCATAATTTCAAACCTCAAACATTTTGTTTTCAATTTTAAGGGACTCAATTTAAGAATATTACTTTAAGTATTAAGTCACTTTATTTTGCACAGGGTCAATGCCCTTCTGGCTCTCCACAAACGATACATTCATATTACACACACATATATTGTCTGCAGAGATCTAGAAGGGTGCCAACTCAGATCACTTTTCCGAGAGAATGACCTTTGGCGCTCAACAGATGTTACATGAAGTATTGTCATACAGCACAAATGAACCTTTAAAAGGGGAAGTCCACCCTGATATTAAGTTGGTTTTAATAGAAACAGAAAAAATGAGAGGAACAGGTCAGTGAAAGTTTGAGCAAATTCGGTCTTGACACAAGACTGAATTTGAGATAAGCAATAATTGTTTCCATAGAAACATAAGGACTGGCGCGGAACAGCTTAAAAATAATAGCACATTTGAGAAATCTGTCATAGACTGTAGTACGCTTGCCAGATCTAGATTTGCTTCTCTCGCTACAGATTAAAAGCACAAAGAGAATAAACAAAAGCACAAAAAAGAGACAAAATTCCTTCTTTTGTCGAACATCATCAAAACAATGCATAGGAGAAGAACAAGCATCAGTATTAGCTGCATGATTCTGTACAAACATCATAAACGTACAAGTATACATGGAGTTCATAATAACAGTCAATAGGCACCCGTCAGTTCGTATTTGTTTTTGTTTTTTGTTGTTCTTAGTCTGTATAATCACTGAATATATACACTGTATGTGATACAGATTAGAGATACAGAGAATAGCATCAATATAAATACCTGATAAAATAATTTCCCCTCTTCACCACCCAACCTCTGAGCAATGCCCATGGTCAGATGCTTCATGTTGCACACGTTAACACGCTAAAAGGCAGAATGTCGGTTGAGAGTCAGAGACGTTAGTCGATTATTTGGGCTAACGATCTTCTAGCTCTCCAGATCCTAAGTGTGATATTCCAGGAACAGTATTATTAGTCTGGTCCAACTTTTCTGGCCCTTTTGGTATCCGCAATAATTATGTCAATCCACGCCCATTACAAAATGGCAGAAATAACCTTCCATCATGATGCTAAACCTGTGAGGAATATATGACCCTGTATGTAATATCTAAAACTAATGTAGAAATCCTCCGGTTCAGTTTCTTCTTTTAACATATTTCTTCACTGAAGTACCATGAAGGATTGATGACTTGATGAAATGCAAAACAAATCCATGCCATAGATTCTTATCAACCTGAAATTGGGAAAGAATGATGAAAATGTGATTTCTAGATAATGATTCTATGGGAAATAGTAAGATTTCTTGATTGAGCGGAAGTTGGAAAAAAGAGTGTCATTTGTGGACTAGACTGCTCCTGGAAACACTTTCGTCTGTT
>CP137686.1:16564664-16769095 GCA_037976565.1 Mesocentrotus franciscanus | reverse complement strand
AAAAGGCAATTTTTAAATTAACTTATAAATATCTATACATATATATATATAAATATATATATATCTGTTGTAAAAAATAATATGCATGATTTTCTTCCACCTTTAAATGTTCAATGGTCACTAGAATATCACTTTTCATTGAGAAAATACCGTATTGATTAATAGTGTTAGCTATATGTGGTAGTCCTCTACACTTTAGTTCATATTCTTTGTATATATACGCATACAGTATCCCTCTCTCTCCCTGTATCTTATTTTCTAAGTCTCTCTTTCGGTGTTCCTGACAACTTGTATGGTATTGATGATTTTGATGGCATTTGGGTAAGGTGAAGGAAATGGTACACTTTTGAATGACATTTTATGAAAAGGATGAAAAAATGGAAGAAGTTGGCATGTCCTTTTGTGACCCCAGAATAAGCTTAAGTTGGTCATGTAATCCTTTGGCACCTAAATTGTCCAGAAAAGCTTTTTCTGTATTAAACTTTCAGGACTAACCGGAGACGACCTTGCTAGTAAATAGTAGATTGGTCAGTTTTGGTTTAGTGGGGTTCTTGTGGATGGGGTGGAGCCCTCAAAATTTCTTCAACTCCCCACTTTTTCTTGATTATCAATAAACATTAGTCAGGCACATAGAAAGTGAATGCAAGAACTACACCTGAGCTTGGTAGAAACCAACCCTCTGTAAAATCGCCAGGTTGATTTCTGTCGTGTGGAGGCACACAAGGCGGCAGCCCTTCAAAATGGTGTGATCAAATTTTCTCGCCTTATTCATGTACTGTATGTGTAAATATCTACTACAAGTACAATGATTTGAATGAAGTAATATAGACACAATTTGGGGGGAAATGAAAAAGGAGAAAAGCAGAAATATTGTGAAGATATACGTGTGTGCCTGTTGATATGTAGTGAAAATTGAAGTGGATTTTTTTTTTGCCCAAACTTTGATAGGAAACACATCTGTCAATTGTTGCAAGTATTGTTCGTTTTTTACTCTCTTTCTGTGTGAAATTGTGAATTTGAATATGAATTCTTTAATGGAAATATTATTAATGATATTCTTGTGAAGCTCTAAGAAGCTATTTAATTTCCTTTTTTAAAACAAATTTTGTTGTGCAGGCACAGAAAAGTGATGTTTTTGTATTTTTGTTTTGTACAGGCACATAAGATTTGTTAGATTTGCAAGGAGATGGAGTTTTAGTGTCCTAGAATTAATTTTATTGAGTTGATCCTGGGACCCACTGATTAGGTGTTCAGGGCTGTAACCACAAGGCCACATCACTGCTTATTGTTTTAGTTTTTTAATGTGGAGGCAACATGTAACATTTATGTAATATATTCAGTTCTTATATAATGGTACCAATAATGTTTGAATTAGTGAGCGCAGTAAAAATAGTGCACCTCCAGAACTTCTTTCTTTTCTTTTTCTTGTCAAAGGAGGAAAAAGAAATAAACTCAATACTTTCATTTGAACTATGGCTAATCATGTGAGAATTTTTTTCCAGACTGTCCTGTTAGCTTGACGTTAGAGAGACAATTGCATTCTTTTATTAACCTTGTTGGATCTACATGCAGTAGAAAGAAAGATAGAAGCCCATCTTTTACAGCATTTTGTACTTATTTCCTTCTTTGTAGCATAATATTCAATTATGTTTTTTTTGTATTTATCACATTTATGTTTCTAATAACTATTGTAATTGCAGTGATTCAAGATTTATTGAATTTTGTAAACTCTGGTAGCTTAGGGAAACGAAGCGGCATGAAAAAGACGCGTCCGGAATGCAAAATGCTTACCGGTTATTGAAAATTCTTTTCTTATTCCATCGAGGTAGAACCATATAATTAGGACACAGAGCTGGTAAATAAGCCTGTCTAATTCCTTGATTGGACATATTACTTCAAAAAAATGTAATCGAAGCTTGTCAAATTACAACTTTTCATCCACAGATGCACAAACTACGTGTATGTATTTTGTGTGCTAGTCGCGTCTTTTTCATGCCAATACAGTTCGCTAAGCTGTGGTTACACCTCAAGTCATTCCTTTTATTTCTTCTTCAAACAGATGTATTGTATGTCAAACACACAAAAAAAAAAGATCCTCCATTTTTCTATTCTATCTTTTCCTTGTTGGGTATGACATTTCAATTATAAATTTTGTATATTTTTAGTTCTTTTATTTTTAGCATAATAGTCCGTTAAATTATGTTACTTTTCTAAAAAATCACGCCTGTTCTTCCAAACACTTTCTTTTCTTTTCTTTTCTTTCTTTTACTAGTTACTGGAATTTCTTGGAAAGATAAGTTATGCCAGTTTTGTGATATGTGTCGAGTTCTGATGAAGAATATTAGAATAACAATTTGTGTATGGGGAAATGGTTTTGAAAGAAGTGCTTGTAAGTCTAGTACCTTAAGACATACAACAGAGTTGTGAAATAGACATTAAATCTAGATTTTCTTGTTTACCTGTGATGAAATTGACTTCATGAAGATATTCACTTCAGCATGTTTTCGCAAAACCATCAGAAGTACACGTTCGCAGGCATCACATTATTGCACGTGTTAATTTGAATGCAAGCATTTCAGTGGCATTTTGAACTTGAACTGATAAACAATTTTGTGAGCTGCTACCCGGAAAATATGTACATGTATATTATGGATGCTGATACCCATTTCAATGTATGCTGCATGATAAATAGCTATACACAAGGGAGCATCTCACAAAATGTTTTATTCATCGGTTTTGACATTATCCTTCGATATCACCGATAACGAAAACCATGAAATTGTTTCCAAATCGGTCTCCTGAAGTTTATGTGGAATAGGGGTTCGCTATTTTAGTTGTATGTTTTACCTCACCAATTTATGCTAATGAGAATGGATGGAAACAGATACTTCAATATAAGTAGCAGAAATCTGACAGGTAATGTCTGTGACTCATGAGGAATAAACATACAGAGATTAAAAAGCTTTATTTTATCTGCTTTCATCTGTCTTTTCCAAAATTATTCTTAATGAACTTGTTAGCTCTTCAACATTGTATCCACTATTATCTGCACTGTGTATATTTTAGTGAACATTTTGTAAATTTTACATATTTAAAATGATTTAGTTTTAATGTTCTTCTGTAGAGCTTCTAGAAAGGGATTCATACTTTGCAGTTTTAGAGTTGACAGGACGACAGGACTCTTTAAAGACTTTTTTTTGGAAGAATTCTTTTGAAGAAAATTTATGGAATTGTTGAAGAATTAAAGCCCATGTTGGTTTCTGAAATCTGTGTGAGAAACCAAAGAGCTTTGTATCAAATCTCAAATCACTTAATTGGCTGATATACACCTGTGTATGAAAAGCAATTCTAGATGTGATGCCTGTACTATAGGTTCAGGTGTTTTGACACCCCTTTGCTCCGTGTTCTACTAAAGTTTAAACCTGATGCGAGATTCAAGCTTGGTTTATGTCAAGTTTATCAAAGGAAGTTAGAGTGAGGTCTAAGTTTTCCCTTGTTTGACACGACTAATGTCCTTGCATCTAGTCTAACTGAGTCACACTGCCAAACCGACTCAAGACCGACTTTTCGGTCTGTTGTCGGTCTGGTATCGGTCTTTTCAGTGTGGCTCAGGCATTAGTACAATTCAGGCACTGGAATGTAGAAGGCACATCATAGCAAGTCCTATTTAAAAAAAACTTCTTCAAAGCTCATTTGGTTTTCCTCCTGGGAAGTATAGACTAAAACTTAGCTGGTATTACTAAAATGCTTTGGGGTTGACCAAATACTCCACTTGAATGATAAAAACTTAACCAGATATCATAAAGATGTGTATAATGTGTATTGTATTGTAATCTATTCTTGTATATAATACAGAGATAAGATGGGGAAAAGCCAGTATACAAAATGCACCAAATTGATCGATGGTGCTTTTTGGGGCCGTGTATGTTCCTCCCTTTTTGTATGCCTCCAACCATTTTTTTAAATGAAATTGAAATTGTAAGGTGATGGGCACATTATTATTATTATTTTTTTGGCAGTGGAGGAGTTTACATGTAGCAAGAAAATGTGTGGCTGATGTTTTAATTATGTATGTTGATAATTGATGATGAATATGTTAATAAACGCCTGGTCTTTAACGCAGGAATTCAATTATGGAAATTGGAGAAATTGGAAACGGTATTTTCTTTCATGTGAGTGCGATGTTTGATTCTGCGGTTTGGAGGAAATGTTAAATTCTGTGAATCTGACATGAATTTTCAAACAGATGGGTAGGCTAAGTGATGCAAGAATTACTAGATATTTGCAAGTTTTTTAAAAGGATTATCTCATTCCTTGTTTGGTTTTAGTAGGTTCAACTTATTGTCACCCATGACCAACATCAAGGAAATTGGAGAGAAAAAAAAGAGTGATAGGGATGAAGTGAGTAGAGAGATAGAGAGGTGATTAGACAAGATTAGATAGAAAATATATCTTTGACAGATGATAAAAATAAAAGTGAGATGCTCAAATGAGAACAAAATGGAGAAAACGTTGTTTTTAGATTTTATTACATAATGAAAAATTGGATATTATACATCATATTTTGTACATAAATGACATTTCAAATGTGAAATGTGAACATCATCCACTTTCTTCTTAGTATTTGTTTTATGAACATTAGTACTCTCCCAGTTCTACAAGTAAAAAAAAAGATGTCTGTTTAGAGTCAAAAGGGCATTAAACTCTGTGAAATGATATGAATTAACGCCCTTCTGGCTCAAAACAGACAAAAAAGAAGTTATATACACAATATGAATGATACATTCGATAGCTACATGTAGATCATAAAATATGAACCACGTTTTCTTCTTAAGCTCTCATAATTCTCTCTCTACTATTCCTCATTCAGATTCTACACTGTGGGTTGTCTGCAAAAGGCAGTAAGAGCTGTATGCGTTGTTGCTAGTAATGCCTTTTTGCGGGCCGCCACTGACATTTCGTTTACGGAGGGCTAAAAGGGCGTTGTTAACTATAAACTAATCTAAATTAATGCCCTTCTGGATCCAAACAGATGATTCCTATCAAACCTAATCAGGTCGGGGCAACAAGGTTACAACTTCAATTGGCAGTGTTGCGTGCAGTCTTATTTTTCGAAGTCCCTCACCCTGTAAAAGGACTTGGGAAATTCAAAATGTAGAAAAATAGCACCTTTGCATTATCCTCCTATATAATAACAATACTGGGTTCTTGTATAGCGCTCATATCTGTCAGACTTGACACTCCTGGCGCTCCTGATTATTCCCCTGGCTTTAGCATGGCTGCCATTACGGCGCTCTAGCATTTCAAGGAATTAATTCCTGCCAGGTACCCATTTACATCACCTGGGTTGAGTGTGGCAAATGTAAATCAATGTCTTCAAAAAGGACATTAGTGCCGCCGCGGGACTCGAACCGTGGACCTTGTGATCCACAGTCCAGTGACGTATCCACTCGACCACGACACCTCTTCAACTCTTATCGCTCTAGGGCTGCATTGATAATATTCAAACTTCTTTGGAAGTGCATAGGGACGTTATATCATAATGTGATATGTGCTATAAAAGAATGGTTTATTATCATTCATCAATATTAATTCGAACCTTGTTTAACCCATCTGAAATATTAAGCTGATACATGCTTTGACACTTTTTAAGTATTCTGCACTTTAGTAACAGTGATATAATATCTCAATTCACCATCTGTTTTTAGATACCGGTACATGTTTCTTGGTGTAATACATGTACATACAGTTAACAAAGTATGTGAAAATTGATTTGTCCCAATGTATGTTTCTTCACAATGTGACATATTAAAGCTTACATCCAAAAGTATTCAACAAAGGCCCTAAAAACCAGTCCATCTTTAATTCTTGAGTTACCAAAAACACAAAAACATCAAATTTTAATAAAAGGGTATGAATAATTCAGTTGTTAACTGTATCCCCCTAATACAAAATCTATTTTAAGGAAAAGGAGGAGAAAAAAAGAAGAAAACCCTGAAAAGATAAAGAAATCCTGGTTAATCCAAACAGACGACATCAATTTGAAGGAAAAAATAGTAGAGAAATAGAGAATTACATGTATCGATCCATTTTCTATAATCTTTCACATAATAAGTACATATTTTATCAATAGAATATAGTCATTGAGGTGTACAAAAGAGTGTATTGCTATGGGGGAGATACATTCTACACAATAGCAGTTTGTATTATCATTCATATGTTCATCACACTAAAAATACTCTGCACTACATAGCATAGCACTAACACCAGATCTAACACCAGTAAGAAAGAAGATCGATACACCCTGGTGTTAAAAATGAAAATTGTCTAATCGATGTTTGAAAGAGCATACATATACTGTATATATATATATATATATATATATAATTTTGAAATCATTCCTCTACAAGTTTGAAAGAGAAAAATAGGCATCTGCCTAGAGCATGCTTGGGGCAAGACTAGTGATTTTATGAATAGTCTCACATCAAGACAAAGCAGAAATAACACTGATGACTTTCTGTATGTTACAAATATTTAAAACCATGTCTTTTTCATCAGCTACGCATACGAATAATTAAACACTAAATCTGAAGAAGAATATAATAGGTGTAAGAAATGGTCCATAAATGTAATGCCTGATTTAAGAAAAGTTTGACAGCAATTCTAAACTGATGACGCATTAAAACATCATCTCTCAGGAAAGGTCATTCACCCAACATTAAAAGTTTATTCAAACTTTTTTTCTTCTTTTAGGTAAAGCAACACAGCAAGACATTTGAGGTTAAATTGGTACCCGGTACATAAAGCAAAAACAGGAAAAAATAGGAAGCTTTGAAATAAGTATGCAATGGAATTAACGACTTGTACAGGAGCACAACGTTCAAACCCAACGCCGTCATCACACCAAAGATGCCCCTTTTCACCAGGGGTTTATTAAGTGTTTGCTAAACTATACACCGGTCTCGGGGAAAGAAGGTGTATCACAATTATACTTTTGACAAAAAAGTGAAGAATTTCTCAAGAGAAGAAATATTAACTATTTTGATCACAAAAGCTCAAATTAAACCAAGTTTATAACCAGATAAATATCCAGAACTCCAATGATAAAATTGACAGAAAAGAGCATTTCTTCATCAAATCATTTTGGTTATGACAATACATCATCATGTTGACCACACTGAGTTTCGTTTGTTAATAAGAAACAAGTTTTAATGGAAGTTTCATTATTTTTAAACAAGTACCCTTCTACTTCATAGCACACATGAACTGTTAAAAAGAATAACAAAATAAAAAATAGCCGATCATTGCTTTCCCTTCAGAGAGGAATCCCAAATGCTCTCTAAAATATAAGTATCCTTTTACATGTGATCACTAAAGAATGCAAGCAATATTGACTATCCGATTTGACAAGTCCCATTAATTGTATTCTACGAACCCCTCAATGGTCCCACTATATACAACAAAAGTGTTGTGAAATTGAACAACTCTCATAAGAAATCACGAATGAGCCAGCAAAATATCCACAGAGATCTTATTATGATCCATCTACACACAACATTCTACTTATCTGATCTGTAGTCTTGTAAAGACCATAATCATATAGTTTGAGAGGCATAAAGGCATTAACCGAGTGTTTATTGATATATATATATAAGTTAATACCTTTATGGTTCTAAGCTCACTAACTAACAGTCTAAAACCACTAAACGTACTAATCAAAACTTGATAGGCAATTTACACTATTCAAACAAAACAAAGTGCTACGAACTCAAAACAGCGATATTAAAAGTAAACATACTAGTGCCCAGACATACTATGTAGCTACTCAATATAAATAAATGAAAAAGACTACAACTACATGTATAAAATGCAATAAAACATGATTTTCATGAGCAAAGAAAAGTGCAAAAGGAGTATGGTAATAAATACAATGTCATGAGGCAGGAAATTGCAGAAGGTTCCAACAAGAATAGTGGTTGGGTCGCTGAGATAGCAAATAAATAAAGCATCTTCTCTTCTTCCCAGGGATAAAATTGTCTTTCTCCTTGTAAAATCTAGGATTTGGAATGACTTTGGAAGAAGAATTTGTTGTTCTTTATCCTATACCTTTCTCTCCAATAGTCGGTAACTGTAAGCCCAATATATTTCGCAAAGCTATGCATGAGCATTTTCGCCAGTCTGTTGTCTGAGAACATGCCCAAATATTGTCTTCACAACAAAGTTTTAATGATTTGGAGTATATTTACAATACATGTATGATGGCAAAGAGGTAGGTAAAAAAAGAAAATCTTTTGCAATTTACAGGTACATGTACATGAAACATCACAATTGGGGAGGGGTATTTCCATTCATTTGACAATCCCTTCACTTCACCCTACCTAAGGACATTTTATCTGACATGGTATTACAAACAAGTTTCTGGAAAGTCATTGAACATTTAGTTTCGTCATTACTGAAAAGTCATTTAACACAAGTTTTGCTTCAAAGAAAAATATCTAAATACACGTACATGCTGAAAAGTCATGTAACCTTAGGTTTACATGTACCTCCAAAAGAAATTGCTAAATACCTGAAGGAAATTTTGATCTAATATTGGTCCATTTGATTTATTTGGGGCATGATTAAAGTGCATCATAGCTTAAAAATATCAAGTTTGTTTTCCACAAATCGTCGCCTGGCTGGCAGAAGGGCGTTAGCTCGAATTTCAGATAAAAATGATGCGCTAAGCAGAAGGGCGTTAGCACTAAATCGCCTCAAACTTTTATAAAACTGACTAATTTCCCCCAAAAAATTGCCGCCGTATTCTACGTTAACATTTCTATTAGTCTTTTAAGTTTGATACCAATTTTCCGGATGGAAAGCAGTTTAAATATAAAACAAATCATTTAGTGCGAATAATTCGAAAAGTAGTACAGTCAAACCTGCTTTAGTGACCACCTGTCTACAAAGACCACCTGTCTACAAAGACCACATTTTTTGTTTCCCTTGAAAATGGTTTCTCATTGAAACATGTACTAAAGGAACCTGTCTACAAAGACCACCTGTCTATAAAGACCACTATTTGTGTTTCCCTTGGGCAGTCGCTATAGACAGGTTTGACTGTATTCGAAGTCGCCGCGCTAATGCCCTTCTGCCACCCAGGCGACGAAATATTCTACTGCTAACCAAATGTCAAATGCCTAGTGTACTTGATTTTAAGCTAGTTGTTTGCTAAAATTTCATTAAAAAAAGTCTTTTGCATCACCCAGGAAAGCAGGGTACGACAAATGGAGTACCAAAGTGCTAACTTCATGTTCTCTCGTTGTCCAGGTTACTGGTTCTAAACGACAGAGCCTGCACATGAGGTTCACCGCAAAATCATTCAAGTAACGGGCTGGAGCAGGGCAAATTCAGTGCTGGTGTGATCACCACGCCATTGTTAAGTACAAAATTGTTTGGAACCAGCAATCTCGACGACTACGATAGGCCAGTATGACGTCACACTTTGGTACTCTATTTGAGTGCAGATTCTACACTGCAACGAAAATAATTTTTCTTCAAAAGTATGGCATTGCAATATTGCTAATTGTTTCTTTCTTTTCTGAGCAAACTCAATACGGAGGTAGATGGAGAAGAAAAAAATACTGTGAAATGATAGCGATTTCAGACACATTGTTACCCTGAATAACTAGCTCACTTTTTCAAAAATTTGTACATCATGTTTCATGAGGGATGGAGAGGGTGAAGGGGGGAGGGATCACCAAGACAAAGACAACCACCAAAACAACCCAGTTGCCAACTTTTGCATTAATGGTGTCAAAAAAAAAGAAAGCAATTTTTGCAACAGATGGTGTTTTGAGCACTCCAGATTAGAAAGGGCATTGTTGCCAAAAAAAAAAAAAAAATCTCATCGGAGTTTACATCCTGCAACAAAGTATGTATATTATTTGCCTCCAGTGTGCAATCAATAATTCCATGGATATTTGTCAAACATTTGTGATCTCCTTATTTGTATCTCGTAATGATCTGAAGAAATTCAACTTTTCAACATTTCTCTCATTAACGTTACTTTCCATGAATAGAAAATTCAAGAAGAAATACATTACAGAAATATTTTACCACCAGATTCACAAATTATCTGCCACAAACCATATGCAATCAAGAAATACAACAGAATTCATTAAAAATCAGAAGCCCAATACACAGCTTGAAGTTGGTCATCCATGTACAACATACAATTTCTTTCTTTTTGTTACAAATCACAAAATACTTTGACCTTTTGCCTATCTCTTAACGAAATTCAGATACAAAAAAACGTTGTTAATAACAGTGACATTTAGTATTAGTTTCCCTGAGTATAGCGTACCAATATGGCACAATATTACCTCTCCTCTTCGTTAACTTTCAGTATTTACAATAACAAAACCAAAGATAATATAAGACAAGTGCAGATAGATTTAAAATGTGAGAAAAATAAAACCAAATACAGTCAACTTGTCTTTAGTGGCCATCTTCTCTATTTAAAGGTGACCCGTCTGAATGGGGTCATTTATTTGGAGTTCCTCTGACATGAAATATGAGTTGCTGAGTGGTCACATTTTCAGCTTCTCTAGAGTGGCCATTATAGACAGGTTTCATTTTACTAAGTTAATACTAAATGCTATATCTCTGGGCACTACTACACTTTTTAAAAACACACTACTACACTTTAAAAAAAAACACCTTACTAAAATTACCAAAATTTGACTCGAATTCTTTATTCATATTTTTGTTTAGTGCACTATACTGATCAGTGTACAACCAAAAGATTATTTTTAGGCCTTTAAAATTTCATATTTAAACTGAAACCTTCCACCAGTGGAAACACTAGCACAATATTCACATTGGTGTATGGTGCAGGTGTTGTGTTACTCTTGATCAAGACAAGCAAAAAGGCTCTAATTTCAAACATCTTAAACACTCTTGGTGTTGGCGTTAACTGGACACAACATTGGATGGGATTATGCCCATAATATTGACTCTGAAATACACTTCTGGTAGAAAAGGTGAAATAATCCATCTGGATAAAAAGACTAATCCTTCAGTAAATAAGGACTCTGGTTATTCTCTGGCAGTCATCTCAAGGCAGCAAACATCAAGAAACTGTGCGAATAATCACTTGGCTTGAGAAAGTCCACAGGAGCGGGCAAAAGCTTGCCAACTAAATTTTAAAGCGGGTAGAAGCTTAAACTACACTTTATGATTACCCCAACCAATGAAAGGTTTAATTATTCACATTACATATTAGAAATATTAGAAATATTCGAAATTTCTTAGAAACCACTTGAAGTTAATTCATCATTCCAAACTCTACTTGCTAATTCATAATTTCAAACCTCAAACATTTTGTTTTCAATTTTAAGGGACTCAATTTAAGAATATTACTTTAAGTATTAAGTCACTTTATTTTGCACAGGGTCAATGCCCTTCTGGCTCTCCACAAACGATACATTCATATTACACACACATATATTGTCTGCAGAGATCTAGAAGGGTGCCAACTCAGATCACTTTTCCGAGAGAATGACCTTTGGCGCTCAACAGATGTTACATGAAGTATTGTCATACAGCACAAATGAACCTTTAAAAGGGGAAGTCCACCCTGATATTAAGTTGGTTTTAATAGAAACAGAAAAAATGAGAGGAACAGGTCAGTGAAAGTTTGAGCAAATTCGGTCTTGACACAAGACTGAATTTGAGATAAGCAATAATTGTTTCCATAGAAACATAAGGACTGGCGCGGAACAGCTTAAAAATAATAGCACATTTGAGAAATCTGTCATAGACTGTAGTACGCTTGCCAGATCTAGATTTGCTTCTTCTCTCGCTACAGATTAAAAGCACAAAGAGAATAAACAAAAGCACAAAAAAAGAGACAAAAATTCCTTCTTTTGTCGAACATCATCAAAACAATGCATAGGAGAAGAACAAGCATCAGTATTAGCTGCATGATTCTGTACAAACATCATAGACTTACAAGTATACATGGAGTTCATAATAACAGTCAATAGGCACCCGTCAGTTCGTATTTGTTTTTGTTTTTTGTTGTTCTTAGTCTGTATAATCACTGAATATATACACTGTATGTGATACAGATTAGAGATACAGAGAATAGCATCAATATAAATACCTGATAAAATAATTTCCCCCTCTTCACCACCCAACCTCTGAGCAATGCCCATGGTCAGATGCTTCATGTTGCACACGTTCACACGCTAAAAGGCAGAATGTCGGTTGAGAGTCAGAGAGACGTTAGTCGATTATTTGGGACTAACGATCTTCTAGCTCTCCAGATCCTAAGTGTGATATTCCAGGAACAGTATTATTAGTCTGGTCCAACTTTTCTGGCCCTTTTTGGTATCCGCAATAATTATGTCAATCCACGCCCATTACAAAATGGCAGAAATAACCTTCCATCATGATGCTAAACCTGTGAGGAATATATGACCCTGTATGTAATATCTAAAACTAATGTAGAAATCCTCCGGTTCAGTTTCTTCTTTTAACATATTTCTTCACTGAAGTACCATGAAGGATTGATGACTTGATGAAATGCAAAACAAATCCATGCCATAGATTCTTATCAACCTGAAATTGGGAAAGAATGATGAAAATGTGATTTCTAGATAATGATTCTATGGGAAATAGTAAGATTTCTTGATTGAGCGGAAGTTGGAAAAAAGAGTGTCGTTTATGGACTAGACTGCTCCTGGAAACACTTTGTCTGTTCACAGCCAGAAGGGCATAGACCTTGTGTCAAAGTAAATGAATTAACGCCCTTCTGGCTCCAAACAGACGATTTTGATCTGTTTTGTGTACTTGATAACGGTGCTGTGCGTGTGAAAGTGAAACATGGGCTGTGATAGTCTTTGAGCTCATTAGTCACTGTTAGCTGTTAATCCTGGCGTGGTGAACATTATCCTCTCGCTCCTGTTTCTCCATGAGTTTCATGAAGTTATACCGCTGGAAGAAAAGGTCCTTGGCGAAGGCATATAGCTCCAAGTCCAATGGGTTCACGGCCCGCACCCTCGATCTCGGAGTCCTGTATTGGTGAGGCGTTTGCTATCGTCAGATTTGCCTGATATAGGGGGGTGTTGAAGTTTATCTTAAACGTCCTCTCAAACAAGTACTGCGACTCTCGCTGGAATTCTGTCAACCCAAAGAAAGACATGCTCTCCAGGTTTACCTTTGCACTGGACAACATGATGCGGTTCCGCTCCTGCGTCGACATGCCCGTCTTGTTATAGCAATTGATGAGCGTTAGATCCGCAAGCATGCGTGTCTGTCTGTTGTTGGCCATGTTGGCCGGGCAGGCCATGAAATCTTGCAGCGACACGCCCATCCATGTACTGCTTTTAAAGCACCGCGGAATCTGTTCCTCTGTTGCGACATGTCCACCGCACATGTGACGCGTCATCTTCCATGTGGCCCCCCGCTGCGTGTGCCTCCATTCGCTGATGTACCTTGAGACGGGGTTGCGAATCATGGTGATGTAGAAATATCTGCAGTGATACAAGAAAAACAAAAGATATTTTACATACCTCATCTCGATAAGTAACATCTCTTTCAATAAGAATATTAGAAAAAATAGCTGATGATAAAAAAATCAAAACATTGAAAGGATATTGTTGGAGAAGAAGTGATATGATATAAAAAGTGCTTCAATAGTGTCAACTGCAAATAGCCCAAAATCATCTCTGTCTCAATTTTAATTATAACTAGTTTAGGTGTGAGGCAGTATTTATGAACAGGGATTAAACAAACCAAACTTTCTTCCGACATGACCCCTAAATATCACATCAAGTCCATACAGCACTTCAGGGAACCTTACCTCCTCCTGATTTTAATCCTCTCTTTCTTATCCATGGCTTCTGGAACACAGCTCTGCAGCTCTGTCCAGTCCGCATGAAGTCCACAAAGCCAGCCTGTTGACATCCTGCTGAATAGCCATATCTGGTGCTTACTGGAAGGACGGTAACAGGAACATCGCTTGTGGCTCTTGATGCACTCGCACGGTGAGCTCAGGTCCAGGTTCCGCGTCAGGTGCTTCCCCAGGGTTGTCCCACCCGTCTTCTGGATGTGCAGGAAGACGATGACGTCGTTGCCGTTGATGTGGAAGATCAGGTCGCGGTCGAGGACATCTTCAGGGAAGTTCTGGTGATGGTACTCCGGCGGCTGGTGTAGCTGGGTGGAGGTGATGGAGAGGGAGTGCCGACCCGTGGCATAGTGGACGTACTTACGCTCCGTTGAGCAATTGTAGAGGATCAGGGCCAGGGTCAGGAGCAGAGACAAGACAAAGCCGTATCGCCACTTGCGCAGGATCGACGGGAACGGCTGCATGACAGGGAAGACGTCTGGATCACGATTACTGATCAAAACATCTAGACGTGCCCTTGCATGGGGGGAAACAAATCATATGTTGCGACTCCTATTCGGTACAATTGTTCTGGCTGAAGTGTACAACAATTACTGATTAGTGCGATTAAATTGTGATTCAAGATATAGAAATCAACTTATGAAGAAAATAAATCACTTCATTCGATATGAAGCCAAGGCACAGCTTCAAAGCTTTATCAAGTTTGGTCCAAGGTTATCCACAGAACAATTTCCAGCTTTCTTACAAACCATCTGCATAACTTCTCTGCACCATTCTTAAGAGCTACCCGACAGCATTGAGGTGTTGAACTTTACTTGCTAAATTCCTACGCTACGACGACCTCATCCAAGTCAGCCTAGTTCATCCATCCACAAGCATTCTTCTGGTCTTGGTCGAATCATACAATGCCGGATCCACGAAGCCATTCATGAATGCTGCGAGGATGCGTAAGGACTTTGCATCATCTCTACCAGCAAGGGTGTCCTCTGAACGAAACGAGCAATCAATCGTATGCCTTGCTATCCCGGAGCTCACCGCCGCATTGCAGATGATCAAAATGAAGTTTGTTGGAGGCGTCCCGCTGTGAAGTTATATAATTGGCAATCTGTGCAGAGAGGTGAGAGAAGAAAAGAAGGTTGATCATATAGAGTGAGAAAAATAAAACAGCTTTATTGAAAGTACATTGGAGGCGGGAATGGCAAGGATGAGTTTGCTTCGGTCTTTATGAAGCCAAATTGAGAGAGGGCTGGCTCACTAGCTTGCCAATCATCAGCTTACGATGAAGAGAGGAATAAGAGACTGATATCGGTCCAGTATGAACTCTTGCAGCCAGGCCAGATTTCTGCCATGGAAGCCTAATATAGTTCACTACAATGCAACACTTCAAATAACAAAAATAAGAGTAAAGCATTGGTAATCTCAGAGAGAATAAGTTTGTAAACTATACCCAGTATATTTGATTGGATCTTTATATGTCCCTGTTCCCTCTGTTTTTTACCTCCCTTATCTCTCTCTCTCTCTCTCTCTCTTATTAACTCCCTAATTCTTTCTCATTCTAACTCTTGATCTGCATCATACCCTTTATCTCCATCCCTTAATCACAATCTCTTCTTAGATCTCTTTCTTCCACTCTCCCTCTATCTCTCTCTCTCTCTCTCTCTCTCTCTATCTCACTTCCCCCTCTTTCTGTTCCCCCATCCTTCCAATCTTTATTTCTCTCTCAGTATTTTCACTTCAAGTTCTCCTTGTCCGAATCTTTCTACCGCAGTCTCTCTAGATGTCTTTCTATTTCCCACAATCTCGATTTTTCACAATCTCTCTCCATATCTTACATCACACAACCCTGACTATTGAAGACTTGCCTTTTTCCTTTCAAATTTTCTTTCTACTGTACCCTCAGCCATCGACCTTCCCTCTTCTTTCATCCATCCCGCTCTCATCACCTCTCATCTTCTCCATCTTTTCTCTGCTCTTTACCAACATCTGACATCACTCACTCACTTACTCATTTCATTATCGCTCTCATCTAAATTAGAGTGCTGCACTTTTTTCCTCCATGTCATGAATATGCGGACGATATTGATCAAGATGGCCAGATCATCAATCATAAGCACCCAAAAAATTGATCACCATACTTCTTCATCTTGCTCTAAGACGGGGTCTGTTTCCATAAGACTCTTACCTCCAAACTACTACAAAACCAGACGGTTTTGCTTTGCACTCTTGAAATGCTTGTGAAGCTCACAAATGGTTCATGTTCTTAAATGGTTCATGCTGCCAAATTGTTGGATCACAACTGACCCAGCTCTGAACGTTTGCATTTTGTGAATTTTTCTTGCCTTGAAAATAGCTCTTGTATACAAATTACTAAGGTTTCATCTGATGAAATTTTGGGTTTCACTGTATCCACTACCTTTCCACCCTTTCCCCAATTACACATTGAGTGCAGCAGAACAGTAAGGGTAGTGGGACAGCATGCAATAGTCAGTAAATTGGACTACTTTGTACCGCTAAACCACAATTCATCTCATTTAGAAATGAGCCCCATAAAAGGGTACGTTCCCTCTGTGCTCTCTTCAATGACCTTTCCCCCATCTCAACCCCTTTCCTATACGACAGTGCGCAGTATTAGGACATAAGATGCGATCCAACACAACACGGTAGTCAGTGAGTGGGACCACAGCTCAAATACATTTCAAAACAAGTCCCATGTCATTGAATATTGGATCTGAATATTGAAACCCGCTATGAAAACACTGTAGATAGGGCAAGAAGGAGGGTTTATTACCTCGCTTTGTTATTCCCTTGTCTGCAGAAGACAATATCCCGGGGGTGATACAAACCCACTTGCCCATTAGCCCTCGGGCTACTTGAATGTGATGATGTGCAAGCGCATTCAAATCACGCACATACTGAGAGTTGGTATGCATGCACAGCCAGCATTACAATCTTTGATTCTAAAACATTGCAAATGGGTGAAATCTGTGTTCGGGCGCAGGTCATCAAAACCTACAAGAAGTCACCTTGGTAAGAAATAATTAACTTACAATCACATAAAAATAGAATATCTATCATTAAAATAGAAATCTTTACAGAAATCTCAAATAATCTTCATTCAATCAATCTGAATTTGGACACAAACTATTCAAAGACCATTTCATGCAATGCTTGATGACTTAATTAGCTGGTAAAATTTAAACAAAATGATGAAAAGTTTGAAGAAAAAGTAAAATCACGTACACTGAAAGCGTTAGCCCAATGCATTTATGGGACTATACATAGTATCTGTAAGCCAAACAGATTTAACGGTTAAATATTTCTGTATTAATACAGCTGTTGTCTACAGAATTTTTTTCTGTAAATATCATTTGGCATAATTCTATCACCAGATGATATTTATTACTTTTATTATATTCATTTATTACTATCATTATAAATTTATAATCATCATCTTTATTCTGAATTTTTCTGATTATTGTCATTATTTTTTTCTTCTTCAGTACTTCTATTATTCCATCACATTATTATCTACTCTAGTACCGGTAGTCTTTAGCATCAAAAGCAATTTCATAGGGTTCTGCAAGAAATCAACATTCCATCATAATCAGAACTCACAACCAGTTTCATAGCTAGAATTTTTCTTTCACGGCTCCAGATTTTAAATCACCCTTTTGCCTTCCTATTATTTTCACCCAGCTTCACAAGTAAATTATCTCTCGCAATCATGCATGTTTGATTTATTTGCATCCGTCTAATGAATCTCTAAGGTCAAAGATGATTCGGTGTCATCATCATACTTGTCTCATTTCATTTCTATATTTGTTCCGTTTCTCCTTATTAATCCATGGTGATGTATAATCTTTGTGGAACATCCCCAACTGTTGTTAATTTCTTTGTCTGTCTTTGCATCTTAAAGAGATTATTACTTTTTGAAAATTAATGTTGACAAATAGGTCTCTAATTTTAAGAGAAGCAAAAGAATATAGGTTACAATAATGGTATGGAAATCCCATAAAATTACTCCTTATTGATCTACGATTTTGGGGTAATTCATTTCCCCCCTTTAAAATCAAACTTTATGAATGTGTTGTCCTTCACCCTTTACCAACTTTAAGCAATTCAAGCACTTTCTTTAAAGTAAAATTATCAATTCTTGGTCAAATTAAAAACTACTAAACTACATTCATGACCATGTAAAATGTTGAATAATAACTATACCTACCGGTATTCTGTTTGCTCTCTCTCTCTCTCTCTCTCTCTCTCTCTCTCATTCTCTCTTCTATTCCCCCTTCTATTGAAGATGTCCCCTTCTTCTGTTAATAGTGCTTTTGTGCAAACAATCACTCTTTTCATATTCATTTATATGTATTTCCATAATTAGAGTTTTTAATTTCTCAACCAACTTTCACGACTAATGAGTTCTTTAATTTCTAATATCCCCATCGCCCTCTTAACAGCTCCTCTACTTGTAAACTCATCTTGATGACACACAAATTCAAAGAAATTTATTTTCAGACATGATTGTCTTTTTACTTCAGTCTATAAATTGAAAGTGTGAAGCAATCATTTCCTAAGCACAGGAAACACTGCAGCAATAGGCATGAGCACTCTGCTGCATAGAAATCAGAAGTCAATGGGGAAAAAAATTAAATTGATTAGAAAACAAAATACAAGAAGGAAAAGAAACAGGCAAATTAGAACCTCAGTGGATACTGAAGTTGTCTTTCTTATCATATAAATTTGCTCGTTCCTTTTCAATTTCAAGAAAATGACTTCGGAGAAATTATTTCAGAAATTATCCTGCTATTCATGATCCAAAATGAAAGTCATTTTACAAATCACTTGTTTTGAGATTTACCATGGATTTTCACAAGGTACTATGTCCCATTTGCAGGCCCCAAAAATGAAAAGGTTAAATTCCAACGGCATTTAGGACACTGCTAACGTTTAAATTTCACAGATAGGACATACATGACATATTCATTATTCCTGCAAAGTTCTACAGAATTTGATGTTGGCTGCAAAAGGGACATAGTATCTTTAAAATACACTAATATGTATAAAATATGTTTGAAACTTTTGACTGATTTTTGATACGTGAGTAGTCCCATATGTGTGCGGTGCCTTATACTGTGTGCCATTTTCAGCATGATTACATCAATTTGTTTCATTTCCATGATTCTAAATCCTCAAAAATATACAATGTGTCCTTTTTCTGTCACAAGAGCAACTGCATGGCCCAAAAAGTTAATGTTACCTTTAAGAAAGTGGTGAGCTATTTAGCTAATAGGCCTGCGGTCTATTGGGAGCCTATATCATTTGAAATCTTAATCTAAATTGACTGATTGCATTTATTGTACATTACGGTAATCTTAATGACGCATTCATCTCCTAGACGATCTCGGAATTCTTCAGCCGGAATTTCCAGAGCAAGAGTGTGTTGTGTATTGTTTCCCTTTTATTCTATTTATGTGTCTCTTAAGATTATATCAGCATCAGAGCTTTCAAACAATATCAAGACTACTGTGAAAGCTGTTGTTTTAGCTAGGGGATAACTTTCATTGTTTTCACAAATTGTCCACGGGTAGCAAATATACATGTAGCAACATCACTTTTTTTTTGCTGGTTTCACGAACTGACATATGTGCATAGGCTTACTTTAAACAATCAATAAGAAAATAATGACTTTGATATATTCAAATTTCAATCAATGAACTTCATTGACATGCATGTACAGGTACATTGTTTTGCTAGAATAATATCTTGATTGCCATGATCTTACAGGCTATTTTCACAATGTAACCAATTTCAATGCATAAGAATTGGTGAAGTGCCTCTATATGAAGGATTCCATTCACCTGTTCTGAATAATTGTATCTCAATAGTCAAAATGTGAATTGCATACATTACAAGGTAGGTGTTGATAGGTAGGAGAAACTAGAAACCGACTTGACGATTTTCACAATTTCCTATAATATAATCTCGCTTTTGATGTGTTGATAGTGTCACCAAACAGTGTTGCATATAATAGGCATGACAGCATATTGACACACACTGTCAGCCTCGTGTAGCCATCCCTAACTGACGGTCTGTGACAGGGAGTTAGGGGCGACCATTACATGGATGAGGGCGACAAACATCATTAACCAAGCGGCAAACAAGCTGTCTCTTTTTCGTCAAGGTCTGAATATGAATAAGACGGGTGGGTAGAAATTAATGAGGTTTACCGATCGTAGAGCTTTAATGATCTTACAGAGAATAATCTCCCGTAGCCCCATCGACCTTCATTAGATAGATACTGTCAAATGCTACGGTGTATGACGACAACATGGTGATTGGCCAAGGGGAGGAAAAAGGCTCTCAATTACTCTTTTTTCATTTATTTAACGTTAAGATTAAAAGTGTTGGATATTTTACTCATTAAAAATGTGATCAGCAGAGTGTCGAGCTGGAAATCTAACAAGCCGCTCTTGCGTATAAATTGTAATTTTTAATTTTGAAGAGTGAAAGCGTTGAAGAAAGAAACAACTGCAGAGCTAAAATAAAAATAAACCCATATAATATAAGAAATAGCGAGAGACGAAAGAGCGGGAGAGAAAGAGAAGAGAAGAGAAGAGAAGAGAAGAGAGAGAGAGAAACAGACAGAGACAGGCAAACAAAGAAAGAGATAGCTATACAGGCAAACCGAGATTGGAACGGTATGTTGTATGAAAGGGAGGAAAAAGCAGGAAAAAGGAAATATGAAATGAAACAGGTAGGACTATGATTAATCACTCCCATTGTCAGCTCACTCAGGTGTGCCAGCTAGTACACTTCCTAGCATCCAGGGTAGGTAAGGCCGTCATAGGAATGGTCTAGGAATGGAGAAAGAGAGAGAGAGAGAGAGAGAGAGAGAGAGAGAGAGAGAGAGAGAGAGAGAGAGAGAGAGAGAGAGAGAGAGAGAGAGAGAGAAAAAGAAAGAGAGAAAAAGGAGAAAGGGAGAGGGAGGAAGTGACATGCATGGACAGGGAGTAGGAGGGATGGAGAGAAAGAGAAGAAATGAACAGAAAAGAGAGAGGAGAGGAGTGAAAGAGAGAGGAAATGAGGCAATTCAGAGAGAGAGAGGAAGAGAGGAAGAGAGAGAGAGAGAGAGAGAGAGAGAGAGGGGGTAGAACAAACTGGAGAAGGGAAAGGGAGAGGGGAAAATAGAGTAAAAGAATGAGGGAACCTACATGTAGGAAATGTAGGGGGCGTTAGAATCAATTTGCCAATGTCCTTGGCAAAGAGAGTGACTCAGAAGTCAATGGGGCAGGTGCAGGTGTGTTCAAGACCCTGTTCTCACTAGAAATTAAGTGTGTCCTTAGCTGGACCGTCCTTGGTAAGACCACAGTTTCGTGCAAGTGAAAACAAAATTGCACTACAGTACGAGGAAAGGATTTATTTTAAATTGATTACATGTTGTTCTTCAAATTGGCAACAATGTCGTTTTTCTTTTATTGCTACATTGTTCGAATAAAATGTAATGTCTCTACAATCAATACCTAAAAAAAGTCAAAAAGTCAAAAAGTTGAGAAAATTGCCAATTTTGATCGAAAATAATGATTTCGAACCTCTCAGTGTGCTGCCAATTTAAAGATTTGAAAGCTTATTTTCCTTCTAAAACTCCTGGCATCAAACGTAATATGGTCATGAAAGAAAAAAGGGATCCAGTGTATGCAGAAAGTTTTGCTCCTTCTACTCATGCATCTGGTGTATTTTTTAGGACTCTGAATCAAAACTTATTGAGTCAAACCTTAAACTGTGGAATGATTGTCCCAAATGGTTCAACTCCATAAGGTACAGAAGCAGAGTAATCCCCAAGGTCACTTCAACAGTGGTTGGAGCAATGGAAACATTTTTTGATAATTTTTACATTGTGTTAGCCAGACGATGCATTCTGTATAGAAATGTCATACCAGTACAATCATTTAGATCTAATTTGAGCTACAGCATAAACAAATTTAATGTTTTTACACAGGACCTGTCTAAAGCATTTTTTGAATTTGCTTCTATACTACCTACATGTAAGGTCATATCGGAGTGTGAACAAGGTTCAGTTTGACAAGGCAATGAGGGGAATTGTATATTTCTGGTCTAGACAATCCTGGGGTCATATTCACAGTTGACTAGGGAGCTGGCTTGGGTTCTACAGATAAGGTCCATTCAAGAATGAACATACCATAATTGGCTCATTAAACATTTATAAATATTTACCTTGTTGTCATGGTTACGGCATTCATATTATATTATGTTTGATCTTCCTCATCATCGTTCCTGATAAACTAAATCTTCTTTGACATCATACCTATTATTCTGTACTTAACTATCTCCAGTTTTGACTAATTAACAATCAATAACTAATACCGCAAACCTCGCTCAAATCAATAATTACATGTACTACAACACTTAAAAAGAGTCCTGTTACCCCGTTCGATGCATTCTGTATAGAAATGTCATACCAGTACAATAATTTAGATCTAATTTGAGCTACAGCATAAACAAATTTAATGTTTATACACAGGACCTGTCTAAATATATAAATATTTACCTTGTTGTCATGGTTACGGCATTCATATTATATTATGTTTGATCTTCCTCATCATCGTTCCTGATAAACTAAATCTTCTTTGACATCATACCTATTATTCTGTACATAACTATCTCCAGTTTTGACTAATTAACAATCAATAACTAATGCCGCAAACCTCGCTCAAATCAATAATTACATGTACTACAACACTTAAAAAGAGTCCTGTTACCCCGTTCGTATATGATTTGTGGCACTTACAATATGCCCCATCTCCACTCCTATTAGAGCATTCAGTCACCAATTCATAGGCACACGTACAGAAGCTAATCCAAACACAGTAACATTTGCATCCCGAGGACAACACATTTAAAACCTGAGTTGAGAGAAGCAATGCACATAAAATGTCCTACTTGTATAGTATTAAAGCATACCACCCTGTAACTATTATCATATCATCTGTTGAGAGCCAGAAGGGTGTTAACTCTGTGTTAAAGTATGAGTTAATGTCCTATCTCCAAACAGATGATATTCCATTTGAATTTCATATGAATAAGATGAATATCGTCTGTTTGAAGCCAGAAGGGCGTTAACTCATGATCGTAGCTGAGTTTAATTTAGCAGCCTTCTTCTTCTCAACAGCGGACGAAATCAATAAATGAATGCTCATTATTTACATACAACTTTCTGTCCTACAGACATTTGTATTGGAGACCAACTATTATTCAAATATCATTCAATAATGCTAATTACATGTGCATGGGATTACTAAAACAACAAATGGGTCTTTTGCAAGCACCCCCTCCCAAATAATGCTAATTGCATTTGCATGAGATGACTAAAACAATATATGGATCTATTGCAAGCCCCCACCCCCTTCATGCTTGGACATACTGTATCATTGCCTATACTCGCTCCTAAACTCATTATTACCATGATCAATCACTATTAGCTTGTCTCTCTATGCATAATACCAATAATCTCATCCCGCCATTGGAAGCTAATGATGTGATACAAAATGTATTTGACCTATCCATTACTCTCGTCCATACTGAACCCATGCTATTCAATTATCCATATTTGTACAATATATGGCAACTTCAGCAATTACTGTCTGTAGCTAATTGCGCAATAATCTATTTTTAAATGGTTAATGAAAATTGCATATTGTTAAAGGTTATACATAGTTTTTTGTTAAAAGCCTTTTAGGGGTCAAGACTCATATATTTCCCTAATTGTTTGATGAATTAAAGGATTTTTGTCACTGTAATACATGTTATATCTCCCCACTTCAGTATAATTTTGTAAGCATTCTTCTGTAGTTAATGGTGTATAACAATCCATTAAAAGAAAAATTGATGAAAAGTGCACATTCTTAAAGTTTTCAGTGTTGGTGAAAATGAAAGGGGACAAAGCATACTTCCTTAATTTCTGGATCCCCGTATCATGTAGAACACCACTGCTAAAGAGTCAACTCTGAGCTTTTACAGCTAGTGGAAGAAAATTGATTATCAATTTGATCTTAGGAGTTAGTACGAGGCTCTGGGTTACATAATCATAAATTTGGGAAACTTGTAAAACAAGCTTGGCTTTTAATTATTGGAAAATAGTATGTATGTCAAAAAGCCTGATGCTTATGGTCACTGTACTCATCAGTGAGGTTCACATGACAGTCATTAACTTCAAGTTTAGGTCACGGTTTTAAACTTTAAAGCTATCATTGGGGACCGCGCAGACGCACTCACAGATCTTAAGGTTAGCACGATAACTACGAGTAGCTTGTGGTCCTCAATCAAAGTCATGAGCCATGCGAATGGACGCGTTCAACTATGAGGTTACTCCAGCTGGTAGTTAAAATGAACGCTCCCCTTGTAGTTAACTTTGAATCATCTTTTTTCGTTCCCATGTGAACCATTGTCTTCATTAGTGGATCCTTGTTTATAACTTAATGGTTCCCATACTTATAGTTTTAAACTACTCTGGTCCCATGTGAACACAGCTATTAACTCTTCCTCCTTTGACGCTCTCTCCATCACTCTTCAAGTCATCATAAATACTCCAGGGTTCGGTTGCCATCTGGACCTCGCGCTACAGATCATTAACAGGGCTTGTGGCAGAAAATCTGTGCGATGTCAAAAATGGGTATTTTTTATTTATTGATTAAACACAGAAAAATCTGGAGCTCATCTCAATCAGAAAAGGAGCGCATCTAGTTGTTCAGGTTTGGGCATCGATTCAGGAGGTATATAGTATGGTTGGTAGAGTGATTTTAGTTCTCTTTCTAACATATACATTGACAAGAAAGGCCTCTGGGAAATATATGGATCTATATGTTACACTATCCATCACAAGAAATAATGAATACAACTGCATAGGGCAAAATCTTTGATTTCTTGCTCTTTGTGACCTAAATCCTTATCTGTTTATTGATTATTTTGCTCTCAAAGCAGAGATGTGAATCTAATAAAACAACTGGAGTAGTATACCAAGGAGAGGGACAGAACAACTGCAAGGTAGGGGTAATAGATATTCGGCTTAAAAAAACAACCAAACATCGAAAGGCTGTTGTTTGTTGAAACAAAAACAGAAATGGATGAAACATGCAAGGAAGGCAATGGATTATGGGAAGAATTTGGATTTTAAAAGGTACAATAAGATTTTGATTGGCCAACGTGAAACAATCATCTTGCAAGCAAAAACCCCAAAAAAAAAAAAAAATTGCCTCTACTTCATCATGACATGGATCAAGAACAGATGAAATATTGATTTGTCTGTTTTGAGCCCGAAAGGCAATAACCCTGTGTAAAATCATATGATTAACACCCTCTATATCCAAGCAGATGATTAATGTGTATCAGGTAACTTAGTGAATACCGGTAGTGCATTTCTAGAAGATTACAAACACTGACGTTCCTGTATTGCATAATTCACTATTGCATTCTAGGCGAACCGTGACACTCTTTTATTAGAATTTAAAAGTCTGATACTCCTGAATAAAAATGTTGATGGAAGGGGATATCTTTTAAAGTGTGTCGAATGTTACAAGACACTTACTGTCTGTTTGGAGCCAGAATGGCATTAACTCATATCGTTTTGTACAGAGTTAATGCCCTTTTGTCTCTACACAGATGGTACACCCTTTACCGTCATTATTTGGTAGAATGTCACTAACGTCATTATATTTGATGGAACCTCCAAATTGCCGTGGAGAAACTAGCGAGCATGAAGGATGCGCTAACGGTACCTCGATGAGCATTCAAGTGTTGCGAGAAGATTGGTGCTTGATCCTCTTGAAAGCGTTTAGGCGCCCATTTAGAAACATTGGACACTCAAGGACAACCTGTTTTCATACTACACCTACATTTGTGGAACTGTGACCGGAGGAACGATCATGGCTGGCTGCTGCTCTCTTCATGCAAAGGAGTGGAAATAACAAGATCGCAAAGACTTTCGAATAATCAACTCAAGGATGATTTCAATAACTTATTGTATATCCCATAGAAAACATGTTCAGGTTACATTATACATAACTGTGTAACCTTCATATTTTTCAAGATGTGATGAACATTGCTTCTGAAATTGCCTTAGGTTGATTTGATGTCATCACAATATTTTTTGTTTAATAGTCATATTTGGGTTCACTTTATCAGTGGAATCCACTCTCAAAAGAGTAATTCAACCACTAGTTTGGAGAGGATTCCACTCTTTCTTGGAGTGAATTCAACTCTAAAGAAAGTGATCTGTAATACATGACTCCTGAACAAGGGGATTTCCATTCCTAGGCTTAAAGTAAAGGGCAATCCAACCCTTCTAATAAGTTCATTTGAACGAAAGCCTAAAAATCAGAGAAACAGAATGGCGAAAGTTTGAAATAAATCGGACCAATATCAAGAAAGTTATGAGTGTTTGAAATATGAGATCACTACAGATGTGCGAATCTCAAATCGGCAATTTTGTCAGTGGATTGTGACGTAGTGACGGATTACTCTCCCGTTTGTCGCGTACAAAAATATCACTTATTTCTGTTTTTCTTCCAAGTGCCTTCACCCTCGGGGCACTACTCAAAATATATCATGGAGAGTACATTATTACAGGTCCTCTAAAAAGAACAGACCATCCTGAGTCATACATTTATGAAAAGTTGAAATTTTAGTCCTTTTGTGTATTGGAGCAAATTGGAAAGTTGTCCGCCACTACATCACATAGACATTATCAATTAAGCCAATTTGAAGAGCCCATACCTAGAGTAATTGCAACTTTCAAAAATTTGTAACTTTCTAATTTTTTGTCCGATTTTATTTTATTTTTGTCTGATTTTCATCAGTATGCTTCTCTGATTTATTCTAGACAAGTTTGCTATCAAGGTTGGATTTCCCTTTAAAGAGTGTGCTGAGTGGTTGTATGAAAGGCATTTGTGAGAGTGCTTGTGCGTAGGTGTAGGTGTAGAAAACGATACGGCTACATTAATTTGGGGATCCTTAAGATACATGTACTTCCTTCCTTCCTCCAACATTGCATGGCCTTAAGAGTTTGCTGGTATAAGCTGGTAAATCATTCAGAAGCAATTAACCTTGTCATTTTCATGCAGGACTGTCTGGTATTTACATGTAGGAGTGCTGGTGGATGAACAGAATTTAAAGAGAAGGTTAATCAAGGTTGAGCTCTGGGAAGAAAAGTAAAATAGTTTGTGACCTTCTTTATTTTCATGTCAGTTTTGGGAATATCGCAGTAGATATGTCCCTGTAATTGCTATTGAAATACCCTCATATTTCATATATAATGAATAGCTGAGAAGTTTGGATGAAACATTTGTGTGTGCGTATAGTCCCATAAACTCATTTCTGTGTGGAGTGCATGTGATTTGCAGCAATGTCATTCCAAAACTTCACAATATACATGCACATCAATTCTTATGTACTACATAATTAACCATTCCCACATGATTCCATTGAAACAAAAATACAATGTAAGCCTACTCGCACATCCAGTAATCAGCTTTATCTTTAACTTTGAAGACGCAATCAATGATGCCAATTTTAGGAGGAACTGAAGGGCATTTATACCTAGGAGTGTTGATGGCCGGACAGAATTCTAACACTGCCTAATCAACGATGCGCCTGCCAAACAAGGTCTCGCTAGAATAATTGGACAAGATTTCAGGTAATTACCTCATGTGCACACTGTCTGTTGAGAGCCAGAAGGGCATTAATTAACTCTATGTAAAAATAATGATTTAATGCCATTATAGTTCTCAAACGATGAAATATTAATTATAGAAAATATGAAAACACATGCACATTAGAGGCGAAAGGAAGGGCAAACAAAAAACGGGCAAACAAAAAACAAGCAAAAAAGGGGAAGAATTGTGAGTACATGTAACAGACCATTTTCATAATTTAATCAAATTTAAAGCACAAATCTTTGCGAATTGCATACGTTATGAGTTGTTAGGTAGGACAAGCCATAATGTTTTGTCTTACCAGCAACCAGCGCTACTAGCAACAATTAATGTATGTAATTTGCATTCTGACTATTGACATACAATTATCCATAAACAGGTGAATTAAAAATTTGTAACAAGGCACTTAACAATGATTTGATTACATTAAGAAAGTGGTCTATTTGAATTCTGACTATTGAGAAACATTTATTTGTAAAACAGGTGAATGAAATAATTTGTGCTTCACAAAGGCACATATGCATAAACTTGGTTACATTACGAAAATGGCCTAGTGACACAGGCTTCTATGAAGAAGAAATGAATTTTCTTTACTGGGTGGAGGGGGGGGGGGTGGATTGAGGCAAAATGAAACATTTCAGACTACAACCTGAAGAGTGTCTGTAATTGAAAACATCTATCTACATCTTCTCCTAAATGTCCATGAAATCAGAAGAACAATAAATAACAGAAGTACTTCCCTCTACTGAAAGTAATTGCACTATGTCTAGACAAATTGGCAGTAAGCATTGGTTGGATTAATAGATACATCGGCCTGATTCTAAACTGAATAGAATCGTTTTCTCCATCCATAAATCCACTCCGTCTGATCTTTTGCATGTACCTTACACTGGTCTTAACCCTTTCAGGACAGGAAATTTTAAAGGGCTAAACTGATCACATGTTCCTCTTCAAATTGGCAACAATAATATTTTTCTTTTAATGGCACATTGTTCTCATAAAATGTAATGTCTCTGAAAACAATATGTATAGACAACAACTTTGCCGAAGAGTTTATAAAAATGCAAATTACGATTGAAAACAATGATTTTGAATCTCTCAACATGTTGTCAGATGGAGGATTTCAATGATTTTCCATTTAAAAATGTCTAGCATCAAACGCAATATGGTCATGCAAACAAGAAGAAGAAAACAAAACAATACAAAATGGACACTGGACGATGGTTTTTGCAGAATATTTTCTACCCATGCATCTGGTATAGTTTTTAGCGCTCAGAATCAAAAGTCATTGAGTCAAACCACAAAATGCTGAAAGACTGTCTGGATAGGGTTGGAAGGGTTAAGCATAGGGTTTAATGAATGAGAGTGGCCGTATTGGAAGCATGTATCTTAATGTATACGTTGCGCTACCGCTACGCAGACTGAGGCAGAGGGAGCTCCAGTATGTCGTGCCCACGGCCATAATATAATTGGGTTTACACAGTTTAGTCTAGGAGGGAGTTAGTCTCGTTAAACGAACCTCTATCTTCCCCAAGACCAACCTCTTTGAGAATAATGCACAAAAAGTCTCTTCATGATAATGATTATAATAATAATAATTGACATAATAATAATATGTCTTCTTTATCCAGGGAAACCTCATCAAATAAATGTCTTCTTTATCCAGGGAAGCCTCATAATGAATAATGGTGTTATCAAATGATGATGATAATGATTATTCAGTTCTCCCTGAGGGCCCAGCAACAAATGTTCTTTTTGTTTTTAAATCCCTTTTTAACATACTGGTAATAAATAATGGTGTTATTAAATGATGATAGTAATGATAAAGATGATGATGATCTTGTATACGCGAGAGTTTATTAGCCTTATAAAACATACCTTTATCCACGTTTCAACACTAACAGGCGCCCGGGACATATGGGCACCCAAAATCTAAGTCTGGACCCCCCAAATTTTGAAGTATTTACAAAAGGTTCGTATATATATATATATATATATATATACTGTAAAAAATTCAATCCAGACCCCTTTCAAAAAAGATAGTGTGGAGCACTGCTTTATCTTCTCCTCGACCACCTCTCTGAGAGTATCGTACAGTGGTATATTCATCATAAAATTTAGTGTTAGTCTTCAACATAGAATTTTGCAAAACAATATCATTTTTGATAGAAGTCCACGTCCTTGAATATGAAGGACCAATCTCACATGGCCTGGAGGCTATGAAAAATGTGTGTTATTTTAAAATCAAACTGCATTCAAAGGCTTAATACACATTTTACTGGCTATAACATGGTCAAAAGTAATTTGGGTTGTAGGCCTAGGCCTATTTTAATGAAGACATGATGCAAATTTTTTCTGGCTGTAGAGTTACATGTACATAATGTAGAAGTGTCGTAGTCGAGTGGTTTAAGCACTTGACATGAAATTCAAAGGTCCTAGGTTCGATTCCAGACATGACATTAATGTCCTTTGGCAAGGCATTAATGTACATTTGCCACTCAATACCCAAGAGAGAAATGGGGACCCAGTAGGATGATAAAAGCATTATTTGGTGTTAGTAATTGCCTATGCCCTCATGGTAACCATATGGTAGGAGTACTTCCCAGTGAGTGGAGATGGTGCACATTGTGCGTGAAGTGCTTAGAGACGGTATTCCGTATTAAGCGCTATATAAAGCCAGATTATTATTATTATAATGAATGTGATGATTCATACAAAAAAAATATAACAAAAAGAACAGCAATGTAGATGATGACGATGAAATAATAATCACATTCATACTGATTGACTATGGCAGTTCTATTCCATAGCCCTTAACACTTTGTTTCAATATTAAACAAATAATCATAAAGAATAATCATTCTGACAGCATTGCCAATTTTCAGTAGAAATGCTGATTCATTCAATGTATCAGATGAGCTCATGGCAGAAGTTACTCCAATTTTCAAGGACAAAATGTTTATTTTTCATGGTTTGGCACATCAAATTCTGAATCATGCCTCTAAATATTTAATATTTCACAAATAATCAAAGAATAATCATTCTGACAGCATTGCCAATTTTGAGTAGAAACGCTGATTCATTCAATGTATCAGATGAGCTTATAACAGAAGTTAATCCAATTTTCAAGGACAAAATGTTTATTTTTCATGGTTTGGCACATCAAATTCTGAATCATGCCTCTAAATATTTAATATTTCACAAATAATCATAAAGAATAATCATTCTGACAGCATTGCCAATTTTGAGTAGAAACGCTGATTCATTCAATGTATCAGATGAGCTTATAACAGAAGTTAATCCAATTTTCAAGGACAAAATGTTTATTTTTCATGGTTTGGCACATCAAATTCTGAATCATACCTCTAACATATACCACACACATGTGCAAATTGAACAACTGATACACAACTTGCGCCCAAATGATCTATTAGGGGTCACAAATTTGGACAGAACATATGCATCATCTTCAACTTGATAACACACTGAACATGTGACAATCAATATCAATGTTGCCAATTTGAATAGACAATTGGTTCATACAGGCTTAAAATCGATTGGTTGAATAAAGCAACTGTGAATACAAAAAAGCAAAGGAGCACTGAGTGATTTAATGTAGCTTCGGACGGCTTAAAGAGAGAGAGAGCTCTGTAAGACTAAAAATAAATAAATATATATATATATAAATAATAAATCGAGGAATAAATAAATGAATAAATAAATAAAGAGAACGATTGTTTTACACAACCTAAATAAAAAGAAAAAAAGAAAGGAGAAGAAGAAGAAGAAGAAAAAGAGATCTTCTAAAACAAATAATTTCTTCATACAAACTGCAAGGTGATGGAACTTCCCCTATGTGAGAATGTAATGTTAGAAACACTAAAATATCTTTTTAAGACCGCATAAGAAAGAAAAAAGTCTGGAATAAATCTGAAACAGCCTAAACATGTGGAACAAAAGACAAGTAATATTCAAGGTAAGTTTTGTTACAGAAACTCTATCCAGCTGAAGGTTGAGCAACCATGCAAGCAATATAATCTTAACAAAGAATAACTTCCAGAAGACTAATATCGCGAAAATAAATACTCCATCAAGCTAGCAAAAGTTGACCCACCCCATGCAAGTGAGCAATATAATCTTCACCAAGAAAAACTTCCAGAAGACTAATATCGCGAAAATAAATACTCCATCAAGCTAGCGAAAGTTGACCCACCCTATGCAAGTGAGCAATATAATCTTCACGAAGAAAAACTTCATGAAATATCTTGAAGATAAATCATGCAATGAGGAAATAGGCCAAATTATGTTAAGTGAAAATAGCCAGAGGTATCCAAATTTTGTAAGTAAAGTGGAAAGTAAAAATTCGAATCAAATATTAAGTTAAAATCAGATATCCTAAAATAGAAATACTGATGAAAACAAAACAAAACATTCAGTACCCCTTTTAACAGTGAAATATAAATTGTGTAGCTACATTGATTTCATTTCCTATAATATGAAAGTGAAACTTTCGATAAATCACTGGTGGTAAAAGTGTTAACCTCGTCAAATTCTGATGGCATTGATAATCTGCCCATTATCTATGCAGAAAGGTGTCAACTATGCATTTACTGTGTCAAGGTATGAGTTAATACCCTTCCAGCTCTCAATGGACAAAATTCTTTATGCTGAAACAGACAATAAGCTTACACCTCCTATAGGCATACATCTTCTATGGTCTTTAGAGAGGCAGAATGGTGTTAACACATACACTTTAACACAGAGTTAACACCCTTCTAGCCCATTCTGACATTGACTCCAATCACTTGAATTACCGGAAATATGGCATCCCTCCCAAAAATGTACATCCACTAGAAACATATTCACAAAGAGAGCAACGGCGAAAAACAGAGAAAGAGATTGAGACTGAGAGGGAAAACAGTCAGCGAGTGTCGGCTTAAAACTTCTAATCATAATCTCGTTTCAAACACCCCAGGGGAAATCTATTGCATTCCTTAGCACCCGCTAATGCCCGGATAATAACATTAAGTGTTAACGACTGCCAAGAGAAGCTGGGATAGGAACACGAGCTGCTGGAAACGAGGGAGACGGGGGATGGGAGAGGATTGAAGTAAGAAATAACTGTACATTAATACTCTTGGTTCTGTTTGCGGGGCTTGTGTGCCGGCCTATTGGATTACAAAGAAGCCAAATCAAATTCGCGCTAATCTTTTCACGAACGGTAAACACGGAGGATTGCTCCCTCTGTCGCCCTCACGGGCCACGTATCGATGGACAGGGTGTATTAATATGCCGCTTCCTACTTGAGTGCCCCGAACGAGATCACTGGACATAATTACGATGAAATTAAATTGCATTAGAATGGATGATGGTACTTTGTATCCTAGGCTTTTAAAAAGACTTTTAAGATAGGGGAGGAGGAGGAGGCTTACCATGGCCTTACAGCTAATCAATCTCAACTTCTGATCGACATAAAATAGAGTTTGCTTTTTGTATTGTAAAGATATCCTTAGCTTAATATTCTAGCAAGTATGCCATCAATACTATAACAAAATTCAAATATATTTTAATTAGATAAAATAACTATTATACCTAATATTTGACAGAGAGTAATAATAGATGAGCAATCTTATGCAGCGACAGAGCAGGACATCAGGTATATGGCACCATCAACATCCCGAGCAGTCCCATATGGGGAGGCGCGATAGCTCAGTTGGTAGAGCAGAGGTCTCGAAATCTGGTGACCCGGGTTCGAAACCAAGACGATGTGCTAGTGCCCTTTGGTAAGGCATTAATCCTCACTACCAGGTCCCTCGGAGAGGACCTAAAGCCGTCGGCCGTCTGGTTGCTTACTTACAAGCATTTGTGCTTTCTTAGCAGTCAGGTTAAATAACCATCACATTACATTATATTACATCACATTACATTACATTACATATGTTCACATTTGTGTTGGTGGTGATTTTCAGCAATTTTCCATAATTTTGTGTAAATTTTGCTAGTTCATTAATTATTAACCAAAGGGATGCAATTTGATTGTAGTATAACATGCACTTTCCATAGACTCTAGCAGAATTATCTCAGGCTTAGCATCCAATGGCTTAAGTAGCTGTATGATAACCTACTACTAATGACTTCAAGATAGCTTCTACTAAAATGCAATTTGATTACCAATACTTAACATCGCCTTAGATAGACATAGGTGGGGAAGAAGTGGATGGGGGATATTGCAGACTAATTACTCTAATGCCATTAAAGCCCATTAATACATTTTTCTGAGCTCCAGTAATAAAGCAAGGTTGAATACTAAAGCGAAGTGTGAGCCTCAGGTGATGAAATTACTTCAAGTGCTGGAACTTTTTTTAGAATCGACAGTCAGTCAGTCAGTCACGCAGCTATTTGAAGTTGGGTATTTGAAAACATTTTGGAAATATGAGAATGTTATTCTAATTCCTGTCATTATTTGGGGGGAAGGAATGCTGAATGTTTCATGCGCAGGAATAAATCGTTCCATGATTACCAATAACTTGGGGAAATTTATACATCAAAACTTTACAAAATTGGAACAAGTGAAACGCTCTCGGCGGTCTCGCCTGCATTACGCAATTCGGCATTACGCAATTCGATATGATGAAAAATTGAGGTTGGGACATTATTTTTATAGGCAGGGCGGCCCATTTGCAGACCCCCGAAAATGAAATCCTCTGAATATGATAAGCATTTTGAAGTGAATATTGATTATCAATCATCAGAATAATTATTTACTGTATCATAAGAATACAATATAATGAGATTTAGTGTATGGGTAAGACTATAAATGTTTCAATGCTTGTCAGTAATTTACAAATAAAGTTATCTAATAAACTTTTAAAGAAAAGAGGATTTTTCAGCATTTTGTGTAAAAACAATTGGAAGGTAGAGCCCATCTACATCACATCACGTCTCATTAGCATAATGAGAACATTATTATGAGATATACTCCAATATATATTATCGAAACATCACTATTGTCACCTAGCTGTAACTGATCATGTACATACTAGGCCTGGGATCGAATACTAAAATTACTATTAGAATATTCATGGGAAAGTACTCGAATGATTCGAAATATTTTTTCTCATATTAAATTTTGAGAACATAATCCAAGTCTGCTGACCTAAAATGACCTTTGACCTTGACTTTGTGACCTGGAATTTGTGTCACATGATTTGTGATACTTGATAGCCCTTGGGTACAAGTTTCATGGAATTTGAACAAACAGTAGGGGCATTTACACTGTCATCCAAATACGCCAAAAAATGCCAAACCGGAGCCTGACCGCGATGTTTACCAAGGCAACAACGCTTTACCGGCAAACACGCCAAGCCCGAAACATTCCAAAACGAAGTGTGATCTTTTGGCATATTTTGGCGTATTTCTAAGTATAAACGCTCGCTCTTGTAAAATCGCGATTTTAGGTCACGTGACTTTAGGAACGTGACTTTAGGAGCGTGGCTCGCTTTCGTCCTTGAAGCCTATTTGCACAAATTAAACAACTTGTTTACGCTGAACCGCTACGAAAGAGTCTCAGCTAAACTGTAAAATCTCGCTTTAGAAACCACCAAATGAAATGATTAAAATGTCAAATGGAAGAAGAAGAGTTGTTCTAACTCATAAATATTGCAAATAGTTGTCAAACCCTGTTTTAATATGCGAAACCGAGCGAAACAAAGCGCAATCTTTTTGTATTATTTTATCTGAAAATATTTCAGTATTTTTTCATATTTTCCGTCATTACACCAGATCGATACTTTCGTACGTGATAAATCAAAGTATATCAAAGCTCTCTTCCAAATATATTCTCATAATTCTATGTCCCACGGTTGTTTCTGGAATAAATCGAAGGCAATGTCATCAACGAACCCATGGCGAAATATTCACGGAAGCGTATGTAGTCCCATATGTAGAGGTACGTGCGGTAACATGTAGTCCATGTAGTCACACGTACCGTTATACGTGCATGACTGTTGTGCTGGACTCGCTGTGTATGGATCGAGCATTTTGTATTGGGAAGACCGCGCATGCGCATTACCAACCAAAACACGCCAAAAGATCGCTGAGCAGCTCGGTCGGTGATGTTTCGGCACAAGTGTAAACGGGTGCACGAAAAATCGCGATTTTTCAAAATGAGGTATTTGACAGTATAAATGAGCCTACTTTTGAAATTATGCTAAAATTTCAAAATCTTGATGTTGATGCCACAACAAAGTCTAAGTTTCCAGACCTGAAATGACATTTGACCTTTACTTTGTCACCTAAAAGACTAATAACATGATTGGTGATACTTGATAACCCTTATGTTCAAGTTTCATGGAATAGGAATGTATACTTTCAAAATTATGATAACAATTTTAAAAATCTTAGCCTGATGCCACAACATAGTTAAGTTTTTTGACCTGAAATGACCTTTGACCTTGACCTAGTGGGCTGAAATTCTACTCACATGATTGGGGATACTTGATAACCCTTTAGTCTAAGTTTCATTGAATAAGAACTTATACTTTCAAAATTATATTACAAATTCAAAAACTTAACCTCAGGTTAAGTTTTTGATGATGATGCCACAACATAGTCTAAGTTTGTTGACCTGAAATGACCTTTGACCTTGACTTTGTGACCTGAAATTTTCCTCACATGATTGGGGATACTTGATAACCCTTTAGTCCAAGTTTCATTTAATAGGACCTTATACTTTCAAAATTATATTAACAATTCAAAAACTTAACCTTAGGTTAAGTTTTGATGTTGACGCCGCCGCCGCCGCTGTCGCCGCCACCGGAAAAGCGGCGCCTATGTCTCGCTTTTTGCTACGCAGGCGAGACAAAAATAGCACCAAATCAGACATAAAAAAGATTTTCGTCTCGCTTCCGCTTTTATATACATTTTCCGATTTCAATTTCTGTTCATTCTTGCGATTTACCCCAATGACGTCAAAAGCTTTAGTAGGTCTGTTTTCGTTGCTATAATTCATATCTACTTGGTATTCAAAAATGTTATAATATGACGTACGTTATGCAATGTTGCACAGAAAAATGACAGTTATGTGATTGTGGCCAAAACGTTGAGAGGGTGCCAATTTCTACAAACAAAGAGGATGATATCATTGTACTGTGTGCTGAATTATTTGCTTTCAAAATCTTGCCAAAGCTTTAGCCACAGTAATGATTTTTAAAACAATATGCAGATAATTAGGTTTACAATCATATATGTTATACTATTGCTCTATCTCCTTTTATATTTCCATTGTAAGGAGTAGTTATCTGATGTAATCTTGATTGATATCCTAATGACATACAATGTTCCCTTTAATTTCAAGTCAACAATGGTCTCCATTATTTAAAAAAAAACAATTGTTTGTAGCCATTTGCTGAATCGTGGAAGTTTACCAAGGACATAAATGCATGTACCATTTTATGTTAAAATGTATTACTAAAATTGCATTCATGATAAGTAATTCTTCATGTTTTCATTAGCCTTGAGTTGAAAGAGGAACATAGTCAGGTAATTTAATTGAAACGTATATATTTAGTCCGCATTTAATTCCACATATCTTCCCTTTTTAAGTTATCCCTCTGTATACATTTTTGTTTTAGAAATCGAGACCTACCTGAATGCACGGACTAAAAACAATTGCCAACAAGGTACAATACTAGAAATAAAGAAAACATATGGAAACAAAATCTTTAAGTATCTGCTTTAAATTGGCAATGTACCAACTGATTAGCAATACAGAGATGAACACATAATGTGCACTACTTACACGCAGGGTCAAGTGTGTGAACAACATTTTTTTTCGTTCACCGCGAAGGTATTGATTGAAATTCGATCGACTCGCGTAGGATTAGGTGGCGGATTTGGCATGCAATAAGGAAGGTCCTCTCGACGTGTGTTAAGGGGGAAATCAACATGACAGGCTACGAGAAGTATCCCTTATTCAATCCCGCTCTTTATCCTTATCTCTTTCTCTCTACATCTCTTGCTCTCTCTCTCTCTCCCTTACTGTGTCTGTCAGTCTGTCAATTTCTCTATAAAAAGGTCTTTTTTTTCTTCATTTGTTCTCCCTTTCTAACACTTGTTTCACTCTTTCCTCTCTCTTTCCTCTTTTGCCCACTCCCTTCCAATTTCCCCTCTCCCACCCCTGCCTGTTTCTCTATAATAATAATACACTTTTCTCACTCTCTCTTTCTCCCTTTCTGTCCCTCGATCCTCTTCTTTCTCTCTTTACCCCATCCTTTCTCTTGCTCATTTTTTTTCTTTCTCTCTTCCCTTTGCCCTTCAGATCAGTCTCTCTCTCTCTCTCTCTCCTCTGCCTCTGTAAGACTTTTTATACTACTCACAATCACGTTTTCTTTCTTCCTGTCCGAATCTCATTATCACCCTATCTCTCCCTATAGGCATGTCTTCATCAGCTCGAGATTGCCAAATAGCCCGCTATTTCTGATTTGGGAAATAAGCCACAAGTTTAATACAAATCGCGTCTTCATCAGCTCGAAACTCGAGAGCATGTTGCGCATAGTGCGGACATATAGCGGGATATTTTGCAAACTAGCCCAAGATATCTTGGGATGATTATCTCGACCAAATATCCCGCTAATTGCAACTGCGGGCTGACGAAGACGCAAATTAGCTGGATAATTTGCAATCGGAATAGTTAAAATAGCGGGTTATTTGGCAATCTGGAGCTGATGGAGACAGGCCTGATGTCATTTTATATTTCTTTCTCACTTCCTTCTTTCTCAAGGCATTATTATACCATTTTACACCTTACAGTATCAACTAAAACAATGTCATTATTATTTTGTTTTAGTGCTATAATGAAGCATATTCTGAAAGCAAACCTCTGTTTTGAAAAACAATTTCACTCAATGAAATTTGCCTTCTCATATAGAATAGCAGAAGTAATCATTCCATATGGAAGTCTAAATTCATGATTATCATCATTCATGATTTATCAATGAATACAAGGATTCAACCGATAAGCACGGCTGAAGATATGGATAATATATTCCAATGCTCTTTACCATTGTTTAAAAAACTGTTTTGTTGGTTGTCGCTAAGCACGAGTGAAAATATGGATGATATATTCAATTGCATTGTACCATGATGTACAAAACTGGTTGGTTGTCGCTAACTTAAGCATGGGTGAAAATATGGATAGTTAACTTGCCCTGTACTACTGTTCTAAAAACTGAATGGTTGTCATGGCATGCACTAACCTTGCGTGAATGTGACTTCCGCTTCCACTGCACCGAGGCTGAACGTTCTGTCTGGAAATAGAGCAAAGAGAAAGAGAGATAGAAAAAGGATTATAGATCCATATCAAGCCACTGATTTTGCTTACCCCGGTACACTATTTTTTTTTCTGCAGTCTCCTATTGTACTGGTAATTATGTTTTTGAATATGATAGAATATTATCCTGGAACGTTTCAACTGATGATGCGCATGGTTGAGATTACTCATTCGATCTACTCATTCGATCAACAAATGGGGATTCTTTTTAAAAAAAAAGTGTTTTTGACAATGTCAGAGACAATCAAGGTTTTAATGGTACAGTTGGTGCTTATTGATATGATAGTTGTAAGACTTGAATTTAATTGAACTGAATTACCAATTAAACCACTTTTAATCAAGAAAATGTGAAATTTTATGTTCAATAAGCATTTATAGAAAGCCCTCTCATTTTATTTCATCTATTAATCTATTTAAATCACAGTAAAAAAAATCACTTCAATTGAGCCAATTTGCTATCACTCTGACATTTTCTAAGCCTCACAATACAGAATGTTGTTCTGTACATAAACAACATTTACTCATAATTTCTAGACATTTTTTTAATCAATCGAAACACATGAACAAAAACACTTCCAATATCTCCAAGCCACTAAGCATGCATTCATTAAAAGTCCACTCAAGGAAAGTGGTTTCAGAGAAAGCAAAAAATGTTTTGCTATTTATGGCACGTATCATATATACCACTTGACAATGACAATAGGATCCAACCTGAATAGTGCATTGCCTTTTATCTCTCTCGTGCGTGCGTGCAAGCAAATGTTATTCAAGATCGTGAGGGCTGAGACTCCGTTAAAGAAAAGGTTGAGTTCTGGTGAAGATGAAAAATAATTTGTAAGCTTTCTCATTCTTTGTATGTCAGTTTCAGAGAACATTGGAGTAGAAATGCACCCTGTTTAGACCAAACAATTATGTGTAGTCCGAGTAGTCCCATATGTGTGCAGCACATGTCATCTTTTGTTCGTTTTTTTTTTACCTGACTGCTAAGAAAGCATGTGTATGCTTGTAAGTAAGCAACCAGGGGACCGCCAGCTTTAAGTCCTCTCCGTGGTACTTGGTAATGAGAATTAATGCCTTACCAAAGGGCACTTATAGGGCATCGACTTTGTTTAGAACCCGGGACCTCCTGGTTAAGAGACCACTGCTCTAACAATGGGCCAGCATGCCTCTTTAGCAAGATTAGTCAAATTCTTTTAATTTTGATGACTTTGTAAAACCTCACAGTACACATACATTGTACATCAATTCCTATCTTATACATAATCTACCTTTTCCAAATTCTTGCTATCGCCGATATGGTAAAACAAGGCCACTTCCAAGAATGGCTCATTGGCAAAAGTGAGAGTTGCTTCTGTATAGTTTCTTTCACTAAGTACTTGCGTGACCAGTACTCTATCTTTAAGAGCCTGTAATACATGCATGCAGGCAGGCTCCAAGGAAGCGCAAAATGTGATTAGATGAAAATGATGTCTATTTGGCTTGGCCCCACAAATGATATTTATGCTGCTGATGGTGCAGGGTTTATTGGGCTGGGGCAAGGTCAATTAGAAGCCCAAAATTGGCATAGGAAAGCCATTTCAAGGAGGAGTAAATGAAGCCTTGCAGGAGACACAAGCATGTTGGGCTGGGGCAAGGGCAATTACAAGCCTAAAATTGGCCGAGAGAAACCATTGCGATGAGCGATGAAGCCTTGCTCGAGACTGTAGCATTATTGATTATTATTTATGTACTTGCATGCTAAGTAACCACTCAAGGCTATTGGGGTTGTGAGTTTAACCCTGCCAATACCAAATCATTGCTTTCTGTATACCCCTTGGAGTGCCATACTATTCAATGAGCACATTCCCTGGTGAGCCACGTCTGGGAGTAATGCACAGAATAGGTAACAGACGTCATCTGCAGAGAGCAAGAAGGGCTTTAACTCTATGTAAAACCATATGATCATGCGTTATGGTCCTTCTAGCTCCCATGCAATAAAATCTAATATTTACAAATATACACACAGCGCACTTTTGAAGTCTCAAGCAAGGTGAAAAAGACAATTTTCGTCCACAAGAGCTCTTTTCTAATTTTCTATAGAAAATTAGGATTTTCACCGAGCAATTCATAAGGCTTCTTCATGTTTTCCACACATCCAATTTAAATATTCCTGAGCTTTCTTTGTACTTCCCACAGCTACAAAAATAATTGCTGTCTGCTCCCAGGTACTTTTTCACCCTTTTTTCACTTGCATATTGTGCTATCCCGACTTTTCATCTCAGTATTTTTATAATGCTTCTCCAAAAAGTAGTACTTTGTGCTGGGAGTCTCAAAATAAATTGGGAGGATTATGCAGTAAAGCTGTCCTTCAAAATGGAAAAACACTGCGCAACAAAGGATTACCCCCTCCCCCAAAAAACCCCACAACCCCCCACACACTCAAAGGACCAATATCACTCATGACTTTTTAAAGCCTGTCTGCACTAGTTTGGCCAGGAGGGATTAGACCTCCCAGCATGGTCACTGACAGATGGTTATCTCATCAACTCGGCTCTCAATTAACATAAGAAAAAGAGGATCATGGGGGACCAGCGGGCACTGCTAAGGCATTGTTTTCTATACAGAGGGAGCAAGTAGCTACAAGTTGTGCAGTGGGGCTTTAAATGTAGACTTTTGGATGGCTAAATCTGAAGTGGTCAGGAGTGAAAAGCTACTTTATGGGAGTTATTTTAGGGATCATTTCGTTTAGAGTGGACTAAAACTATTTTGTTGTTGTTGAGTAAACCCCTTCCAACAAATGTTATTTAACCACTACTGTGGATTGGATTCCACTATAGGCCCGTCTTCATCAGCTTGAGATTGCCAAATAGCCCGCTTTTTCTGATCCTGGATATTAGCCTGATCATGAAATAGCGGGCCATTTGGCAGGTGAAGGCGCAGGTGAAGGCTATTTGCTCGGGAAATCATCCCAAGATATCTTGGGCTAGTTTGCAAAATATCCCGCTATTTGTCTGGTGCGTCTTCACCAGCCCGAAGACTCGCACTATGCGCGAACGCTGAGCAAAATATCTCGAGCAAATTTCTCGAGCTCGATTTTTGAGCTGATGAAGACGCGGTTTGTAACTTCGGGCTTATTACCCAAATCAGAAATAGCGGGATATTTGGCAATCTCGAGCTGATGAAGACATACCTAATGATTTGGAGTGGATTCCACTCCAAAGGTCGTGATCCACAATACAACTCCTAAAAGAGTGAATTTCCACTCTTCTGCAACAAGAGAATATATATCTAGGTTAGGTTGAATGCAGCAAAAAATAGATTATTCCTTTTTATCAGTTTTGGTAACCTTGGGTGGGTATAACAAAGACGAATAATGGGAGTTTAATGGTAGTCTAATACTTTATATATTCTACACACTGATGAAAGGAATGTACATTAACTTTCAAAATTTGACAAATTATTGCACTCTAGATAAATAAAGTCTAATAAATCATTGGATTTTGGATATCCAGTCAATTCAGCCAGGAGCATTTAACCTATTTTCAAAAGTGCACCAAATGCAGCAGGTTTCTAGAATAATTGTTATTAAAATGGAAAAAAAAATAAGGTCAACTCACAATGGCGTATGTATTGAAGAAAAGGCCATCTAGGCAAATTTATGGCTAATTATGAATCCTTCGGCTTCCAGATGAAAAAACCCAACTTTATTTCTTTGTGCAGTACAGAAAGATGGAACAGGGGTATTGTGAAAAGAGATAGGCCCTATTTCGTCTGTTGAGAAATTAGGTTAAATACCAATAAAGAAAATATTATGGCATGCTCTATTATAAATATAGATAATATAGAACACGCTACAATTGGATGTTAATGATCTTGGAGTCTCCACTTGAGTCTCGGGGGTATTTCCTATGCACAGGAATAGAAAAAATAAGAATATTGAGAGGGTAAACCTTCCTCTTATGCACATATGAAAATTATTGTATCAAATTGATGGATAATTGATAATAAAGAAAATAAATATTAGGCCCACTTTCAGGTGGCTGCTATGTAACAAAACCATAGCGTTGTAGAGGTGATCATGTCTAGGAGGCAGGGGGGGGGGGGTTGGTTCTTGCAAAAATTCTTGGGAAATTTTGCCCCTAGCTCAGTCAAATTTGTTGTGGCCATTGTATGAAATATAAGTCAAAGTACAGTAACAGATAAGTCAACCTCATTATCAGCTTAATATCTTCTGGAGACAGAAGGGCATTAACTTTGTATCAAAGTGTAATGATGGAACATCCTTCTAGCACCAAACAGACAATATTAATCATATTTGGTTCATAGAAAGCTAGAGGGAGAATAACGAGGGCTGTATTTCAATTCGCAGAACAAAAAAAGGAGAACAAAAATAGAAGATTTAATGGCCTCAATCTGTTCTAAAGTAGGCTAGGACACCATCATGCAAAGTTCTCCTCGTCAAATCAAATTCTTGAAAGGTTACGGGCACACGAGGTGCATCCCCATTAGACTGAACAAGCATATGAGCTTAGAGAGATGTTAGATCAATAAATACTCTTCAAGAAAAATGTAGGAGTTTGAACTTTTCCTGGTCTCTAATAGCTCAAGTTGAGTAATCCCTGCTTGCTCTAGGAATTAGCTTGAGCTTCAGAGCGTGTTATAGTCCGAATGCGATTGTAGCGCAGAAGTAGTCTGCAAATTGGCTACAAAGCAGGCTATTTTGTGAAAAAGTCCTAGAATGTTTAGGATTATATCTTGACCAACATTTAATATCCTAAGTGCAGGAATGAAAGCGCATCTTAAATGCGAATTAGCTAGAGCATGTTGTATCAAGCTAATTCCGTAGATTACAAATTGCAGACTATTTTGAAAACTCAGGCTAATGAAAATATGAAATATATATATATCCTTTTGTAATTTCAACCAAATGAATCTAAATCAGAATTCCAGAATAATGATCAAAATTACCAGGCTTTATGAAAACAGGCTTATATTCTCTCTTCCTTTTTAAAAAGTAGCTAGGAAAAAGATACGCATGTTTTGCTCTGTAAGTTTGACTATCGGAATCATGATCAGAATTACTGGGTTATTTTGAAAGCCCAGGCTCGTGAAAACAGGCCTGTATATATCCCTCGCTTCTTTCTAAAGTAACTGGGGGAAAAGATATATACGTTTCCTTTTGACATATGGAGCATATGAATCATAACTTATTGTTAGAGACCTTGGCCAGAGAAATTATGCCACAGATATTGCTTTCCTCCAAATGTCATGACGATGAAGGGATGTTTGTCTCTTTTCAAATAGCTTTGCTGAAAAGTACATATGACTCCATTACATGGTTCTTTAAAGATAAAGACCAGTTCTGGTCACGCGATTGCATTGTGAAAGAAACGTTGTGGAATCGATCAGAAAAGGTTGATCATCTAGCATATAAGTATTGGTGTACTGCAAGGTTCTGGAATCATCAAAATGATAAGAAATTTGGCCCAGTCTTGGTAAAGTTACAAGCACTGTACACAGAAAGATGTATATGGGACTACGCGACCACGTGCGCGATATCTATTTGGTCCCAATTGATATAATAATTTACCAAATATATCAATTAGCAGGCGGTTTCCCGACTTTCCGGCAAAATTTGTATCATCACGTATTAGACAAAACACATTCTTTCACATGATTAGTAATGACAGCTTCCATTTCATTTTTTTGAGAGAGGGGCGTTTCCAAAACTGGTCTTTACCTTTAAATGGAATGACAAACTGCTATTTAAAACGGAAAAAACTTACTTGTAATGGTTATTACATACACCTACCAGGTATACACATTTCACATTTCTTATCTAATAGCCTGTCAATAGAAAATGTATACACAACTCATATAAAGAAATATCGTACAAATAATAATCGTAGAATGAAAGGAGCTTGCAGACTAAAAAACAACATCGTGTAAAGATACGTCATATAAAGAAACAAATTTTGAAGAGGTCGATTGACATATCAACTGGCCAATCATCAGCGCGCGCTCAGGAAAAACCTTGCCCCATTATAAGAATTTTTGTATGATACAACGTCAGACTAGAGCGGGATGCTCATTCTTTATTGAGTTTTCGTTGAAAGTGATGCTCATACAGGAGTTGCTCCAAAACAGGAGTTTCGCTATAAGATGTTTTGTTATACTTTTCTTTAAATGACGTTTAAAGGTGTTGTGGTCCAGTGGATAAGTCTCTGGACTGTGAACCACGAGGTACGGAGTTTGAATCCCTGCCAAAACAATAAAGTCCTTTGGCAAGACGTTTATCTAAATTTGCCACACTCCACCCAGGTGAGGTAAATGGGTACATGGTAGGATTATTCCTTGAAATGCACTGTGCGCTGATAATGGCTGCCTGAGCTAAAGCTAGGGTAATGATTTCCAAAGCTCTTCGGAAGCGCATAGGGACATTATATCATAATGTGTTGTGAGCTATACAAGAGCGGATTATTATTCAGATTAGGGAAAATCAATCATGCAGCTATAAAATAAATGTATAGCTATACAATGTATTTGGGAATTTGGGTAGCCTGAATGCAGCGTAACATAAGGTGCTTTTCTCTGTTGATGAATGACGATACATGTACATGTTCATTTCCATAAAACTACAGACATGGATGATGATTCAATGTTTTGTCAAGAATCTGTCTCACATACGACAACCATGCATTATTGACACCTGAGTTTTTGCAATTTGTGAAAGTATGTTACTACAAAAATGACCGCCGTTGACAATTCATAAAAGTTTTATTTTGTGAAAATTTCTGGTTCATTTTTATTCATTTATTTATTCATTTATTTATTTATTCATTTATTTATTTATTCATTTATTCATTTATTTAGTCATCTTTTCCTAAGGGGGCTTCATCAGTAATTTGGACACTGTTTTACAAAAAGGCCCTGTTTTACAGTACCCCCAAATTTCGCTTGTTACCCTAAGGAAAAGGGTTACTGTGGAGCCCTTCATCGTGTATTACAAAGTAGCTGCCATTGTATTACTTCTAGGAATTCAATATTTTTTATATTCTATTCCAAATGTCCATTTAAGGCACCCTTTTGTCAAAATAATGACCTTTGCTGTCCACCCCAATAGACTTCACACAGCTAAGGCTCGCATCCTGCTGGTAACATAGAGGTCCAATCAAAGAATTTTATCAAGCAATATGCTTTTTAAAGAGTTTGGCCCAATTTTGCTGGCATTAGGTTTCATGCCATTTCCTGTGATAAACACAATTTTGGAGGCAGGGAAGATCGAGGGAGATCGAGTCACTGCTATTTGGGTCTTGACTTGTGTATGTTTGTACATTTTGCGATTGAAAAATGAGGAAGCATAACTGTTTGTGTCCCTTTTTTGAGAAGTGGAGCATATCAGAAAAACAGTTGCCCAGAACTGGGAGTTTACTTTTCAATGGAGGACTATTTATCACAGCAGAGGCAGAGAGAGAGAGAGAGAGAGAGGGGGAACTATTATAATACAACACGGTGAGAGTGAGAGAATCAAGAAATTGGAAACAATGGTAATTTTAAATGGCTAATTTACAAATAAAAAAGGGGCACCAAGTTATTGCATAATATAGCTTACATACATGTACCTCTAAAAGATTACACATGGGGCAAAGAATGGGAAAAAGAGGGAGGGAGGGAGGGAGGAAGGGAGAGAGAATGAGAAAGAGAGAGAGAGTGAGAGAGAGAGAGAGAGAGAGAGAGAGAGAGAGAGAGGGAGAGAGAGAGAGAGAAAGAGAAATGAAGGGGTGGACAAGGTTTAAGTAAAGTGTACAAAGAACAAAAAAAGTAAAGAATATGATCAATCAAAACTAGGTATTACACAAATAAGAGATTGTTTCAGGGCAAGTTGAAATCTTTTGGCAAAAACTACTAACAAAAAGATCTCAAGACAACCTGACTATCACACTATCAATCACCGACCGTGCATAAACAATCCATATGTTTGGAAATCATGAGAGAAATTGGGGTCGAAATCATAAAAATAAATTGAATATCATGAAAGAGGAAAGCGAGATTGATGAGAGGGGCCCCACTTTACTCATCATAAAAATCAGTGATGGGGATGTTTAGAGTAATATAAATAGACAGAGAAATGGTTTACTCTGAGCATCGCTTGTCTCTCATCACGTAGAGCGCATCCCTACTGCGGAATCTTCTGTGTCCTCTCAGACTTTGCTGGAAAATGAATGGAGACAATTCCCACATCAGTAGAAAAAGTTCTGGAAGATTATTTCTGTACATTAATTTGAAAAGGTAGACCAGGGGGGTGATTCACTAACAGCTAAAATCGATCCCAAATGAGATAAAATCGCTCTTAGGCTCAATATCACTCCTAAGAGCAATATCGCTCTTAGGAACTGATTCACTAAGGCATTTGGGATTGATTTTAGCATTAAAATCCCTATTAAGGTTAAGAGTGATCCGGATCACTCTTACTAAATACTAGTTGGCCTAGACCTAGTAGTGACTATAGGCTAGGCCTACTCTCGTGTACTTAGCCTACACGTTCTGGCAAAGTCAAAGACAAAACTGTCAAACTGAAGCTAAATTAGAGCAAACAAGAGGAAGATAGATATTGTTAGTCACAGGGAAAAAATTAATATTTATTTTTCGGGGGCTACTTTTCAAGTTTGCCTGCATAAAAATAACACTCTAAAATTTGTTTTACGTTGAACTCTATGCAAATTTACGGGGGCTCTTTTCTGATTTTCGGGGGCTCTTTTGGGCATTTCGGGGGCGAATTCGCCCTGAGCCCCCGTGTATTTTTTTCACTGGTTAGTCACTGTTAAAGTGATATATCGAATCGCTTTGATTTATACTATGATAGGGTAGGCCTAACTCAACTTAGTGCCAACAACATATGTAAAACACTAAAGTAGTAAATTAAGGCCAAGACTAAAGTTAGTCCGCTTTCTGCTAACATATGCTAGCTGCATGGGGACGGTAGGTCTAACTTACGTACATTAGTCATTACGTAGATCTAGGGCCTAGCCTAGGCCCTACGTTAAATCCGGCATTTTACTCGAAACAAGCATAAAGAAAGACAAACTATACCCACAGAAAATCGTATGAATCCTCACACTGCTACATGAAACAGTCATGAATGATTTTTGTCATGTCTTATGCAAAATTTCACTCAGCTTTCTTCTAATGTTAAAACGAAATCAACATAGACCTCTAGAAATGAACGTCATTGACGCTTAATCTTATGACAAGCTCAGTTAAGCGACGATAGCTAGCTAATTATCGTTATGTCGATCGGCTACGCGATTGATTGATGCCCAGTGACCAAAATTTGAGTCTGTTGATTGGTTGGATTGATCGCGCACATGAATATTCATGTGCGCGCATGATTATTCACGCTGGGATTGATCCCAGCCTAAAAGCGATTTAGTGAACAGTACCAGTCAGGGAGAATCAATTTTAAGCTGGGATTGAAATCAATCCCAAAAATTGCTCTTAGGAACGATATCGTTCCCAGTTAGTGAATCACCCCCCTGGTCTGTTCAATATAAAAATGAAATCTAAAACAGCAAGGACATTAAAAAGAAATCCCTTTAAAGATAAAGTTGAGTTCTGGTTATGCCATTGCATTATGAAAGAAATGTAGTGGAATCGATCACAAAAGGTTGATCATCTAGCATATAAGTATTGGTGTGTACTGCAAGGATCTGGAATCATCAAAACGATAAGAAATTTGGCCCAGTCTTGGTAAAGTTACAAGCACTGTACACATAACACAGAAAGATGTATATGGGACTACACAAAAATGTGGCATAAAAATCTGTCCCGATTTTTATGATGTTACATGCCATATTTAGAATATTAAGGCATGTGAAGAGTCATGCTTTTCAGGGAACATTTTTTTCTCTGATGTTCTTCCACACTTGAATAATACAATGATAATGCTCACAAATTATTTTTCACCTCTTCCAAGAACTCAACCTTAATAATTCTCTTTAATTTAAAAACACTCAAGTTAGTTTTATTGAAAAACCAGACAGGAAATATCTGTCAATACAGATTGAGGCAACAAAGTTCTCAAACATATTTTTTCTAGAAGTTAGCAGTTATGTGGATGCGACTTGATAAGGGTTGCTTGAGAATACACAGAGGACCTTCTTATAAACACAGCTCCTTATTTCTGGAATAGCTGGGATATGATTGTGTGGTTTACCCTATGACCTTGACATTGCCCGGGTCGCGAAGGTCAACAGCATGACGAACACCTGTGAGCAGGGAGTGGGAGGGTGAGAGAGGGAGAGAGGGAGGGAGGGAGGGAGAGGGAGAGGGAGAGAGAGAGAGGAGGGAGATAGAGAGGAGGGAGGGAGGTAGCGATGGATGGAGGGAGGGAGATAGAGGGAGGAAGGGATGGAGGAAGGGATGGAGGGAGGGAGATAGAGGGAGGGAGGGAGGGTGGAAGGATGGAGGAAGGGAGATAGAGGAGGGAGGGAGGGATGGAAGGATGGAGGGAGGTAGCGATGGATGGAGGGAGGTAGCGATGGATGGAGGGAGGGAGATAGAGGGAGGGAGGGAGATAGAGGGAGGGAGTGAGGGATTGAAGGATGGAGGGAGGGAGATAGGGGGAGGGAGGGAGGGAGAGAGGGAAATATTGGGCATCTATAATATTTGAGGTAGAATGCAAGTAATAGAGGAAGGAAAACTAGGGTACTAGTGGAGAGAATAAAGAGATTACTGCTTGTTTCACTTCAGACTCCAATTTATACCGGATGAAACTTCAATTGATCTACCATTCCATAAATGAAGGGTAATGATGCATTTTCGCAGTGATCCTCATATTGACAAATCATGTCATGGTCACTACACGGAAAACTGTACCATATCCCACTTGTAATTAAAGAGAAGGCCGAGTTCTGGGCAAAGGTGAACAAATAATTTGTGAGCTTTCTCGTTCTTTCTATGCCAGTTTGGAAGATAGTCAATACAGAAATGTCTCCTGAAAAGGATTTACCGGTAACTTCAAAATGCCCTCATATTCAAATTATGACAAGAAATATCCTAAGCTTCGGACCAAACAGTCATGCCACATCTGTGTAGCCCCATATACCCATATCTGTGTGCAGTCCATGTACTTTTTCCTCAAGACAGAGTCAATTTCTTATCAACTTGATGATTCCAAAACCTAACACAATACACCTCCCGGAATTCCTTTCCACAACATAATCAAGCTTTCCAAATTGTTTCCAAATAGTTTCTTTGACAATCTTATGACCAGAACTCGACTTTATCTTTAATTTTTTAAGGTTAATTTTGATGGAGTAGAGCTCCTCATCTTTTGTGGCAATTCAAGCATGTCACACGGTGCTTCTATTTGGCTAGGAAATGTCACGCTCGTATCTAATGAGGCAAACAAGAATAAAGCCTTCCTCATTTATTTCACAGCTGTTTCTACAATCAAGGTATGCTAAATCCTTGATTAGCTTCGAGACAGTTTTGTCTAAAATGCATTTTGAGGAACAATTTCTTTGGCAGCATCTTTTTTGAGATTTTGAGAATTTGTTTCAAGTTTCTGAACTAGTCAGGTATTTAGAATTCAAGCTATTCACCTGAGTCTAAATCCATGGATTGAGGGTTTGAATCCCAGTCAAGCACTAACCAATGTCCTTTGGCAAGACATCAATCCACATTTGACACTCTTCACCCAGGAACATGAAGGTGTAAATGGGTACATGGCAATTGCTGGGGTAATAATAATTTCAGGGCCTGCATGAAGCGCAGTACTAATACTGATGTGGCTACCCTGGGTAAATAAGACCCCGTTCTCACTCACTTTGAAAGTGGTCTTAGTTAGACCGCTCCAGAGGAACGGGTCTTGAGGAACGGTTTGCGAGCGTTCACACTCCGAGCTGTTTTTTATGGCTCAAACCGCTCCACGAGTCAAAGTGGTCTTGTTGCTATGGCAGCTCAGGTCAGCGGGTAAATTTTTTCGTGCGCGGAATACTAAGCGGAATACTACATGTTTCGCGCGGAACGTCACTAGCTCACTTCCGTTCAAACGCTTGTTCACACTCGCACGTTAGAGCTCCAAACTGCTCTTAATAAGACCGTTCCTCAAGACCACCTCCCGAGGTGGTCTTCTGGAGCGGTCCAGAAGTCCGCTTCCTGGACCACTTTGACCGTTCTCACTCACCTAAGACCCCGTTCTCATTCACTTCGTTGGAGCGGTCTAACTAAGACCCGTTCCTCAGGAGCGGTTCTAAGGTGAGTGAGAACGGTCAAAGTGGTCCAGGAAGTGGACTTCTGGACCAGAAGACCACCTCGAGGTGGTCTTGAGGAACGGGTCTTATTAAGAGCGGTTTGGAGCGCTCTAACGTGCGAGTGTGAACGGAAGCGTACTTTGAACGGAAGTGGTCTAGTGACGTTGCGTGCGAAACATGTAGTACGGTACATACGCTTAGTATTCCCTAACCCTAACCGCTGACCTGAGCTGCCATAGCAACAAGACCACTTTGACTCGTGGAGCGGTTTGAGCCATAAAAAAACTGCTCGGAGTGTGAACCCTCGCAAACCGTTCCTCAAGACCCGTTCCTCTTGAGCGGTCTAACTAAGACCACTTTCAAAGTGAGTGAGAACGGGGTCTAAGAACCGCTCCTGAGGAACGGTTCTTAGTTAGACCGCTCCAACGAAGTGAATGAGAACGGGGTCTAAGACCCATTTATTAAATTAAAAATATACAACCCCCCCCAAAAAAAAAAAAAAAATGATAAAAAACAAACAAAAAAACACACAAACCAACAGTCATCATTACCTGCAAATTAGTCATGACAACCCGTCTCCAAGACCATCTGTCTGGCCATAATATTTGTTTTCCGTGAACAGAGTTTATCAGTAAAAACTACGTCTATCTGGTACAATGGTACTTAAAAATCACATTGCTTTTATACAGGTTTATTTGTACATATTTTGGGAAATGTATTTCACTGTTTGCTTGGACTTTCGTGCTTGGGTTAACTTAAAGTGTCAACATAACAAAGTGAGGTAACTTGTAACACGGAATTTGACTGCTCAAAAAAGCTACCGGTACTCAAAATCAAAGCATGCCTGCCATTACAGGTACTACTGGTATCAATATTGACTAGTCAAATATACCCAAGGATTTGTGCATGTAAAGATCACTGAATCTGCAAAAGACAAGAAGATAGTTGTATCTATATGCCAAAAGCCTGACCCTAGTTGATGCATCAAATAATAAACTTTCCTTTTTTGTTAAAAATTTGAAAGCAGCAATACAAAATTTCTTAATGCAACTATTCAAGGGAATCTAACGTCGTCGGAGGTCAACTTTTCTGCGCTTTATCGTTCTTGGGTTGAGAGAGAATAAACAAAGAGATGAATTTGCCCATTTCATTTAGATATATTTCTGCTTTTGATACAGATATGGACATTTGAGGAAAATTGGAAGAGAAAGAAGCGTCCGTGTTCAATCTCAAGTTCATGTAACGGTCAGTTTACTTTCTGTAGCCAAATGCAAACCTTGAATTGTATAAGGAGGTTTGAGTTAGGGCTCTAAGATGATTTCTTTTTTTAGGAAAAGAGGAATTTAAAACATAATAAAGCCATGAGAAACACCATGCATACTGCGAGATGTATCTGTGAGATCCATTTACATATATATATATATATATTCACCTAAGAACACATTTTTTTTTTTACAGCTTTGAAGGTACTGTACAATAGGATATAAACACCAGCGGTGTGAAAGAGGCTAAGAATAGAATTTTTTTCTTTCTTTCCTTCCTTTTTTGTTTTTTGGTTAATGCGAATAGATTTTGGCGTTAATATTCACAACTGAATGATACGCGCCGTAAAAACTAAAACAACAACAACAACAATATCAAACTTATGTATCAATGAGGTCTGTTCACATGAACACAAATTTAAATGCTTACTATACAGCTTTAGAATTATGATTTGATACGTATATGGATAAATGCGTCCCTGTATGAACAGGGCTAAGAAGAAAACAAAACAAATACCAAACTGATAACATATGTATGGTAAATAGAACTGTGCCATTTGCCTTTAGCATCCAGAGGAGTAGGTTAGTTTTTGTTCTAGCTTGCAGTCCTAAAGAAATACAGGTCCCTGACCCACTTTCTATGTCTGTGAATCAATTTCTTTCTCTTTTCCAAAGATATACAGTGTAACTTCCACAGGGCCAAAAACAAAAATAGGTCAGAAAATGCATACTAATACGTGAAGCATATATACTTGTTTCAACAAACTTGGAATGAATTTCATTCTTTTAGAATATCGGTAACTGTCACTCAGGGGCCCGTTTCTCGAAACCGTCATAAGTCTAACTTCTTGACTATCCCATTGAAACGCGTGTTAATTCTATAATACACGTTTCAATGGGATAGTCAAGAAGTTAGACTTATGACGGTTCCGAGAAAAGGGCCCCTGTTCCCCTGTTTTGGTGAACAGAGGGAGCTAGGGGTGAGAAAAGAACTTGTTTTTCTCTTGAATGAAATTTGGTTACTACTGTCTTCAATTTTACAGAGATATCTTCCCCAAAATATCTAGATAAAATTATTTACCTAATTTCAGTTTAAATATTATAGTACTTCTTAGAAAGGAATCCATTACAAGATAACATGTATGTGGGGTCTACCTTAAGCAAACTTGCGTAATCAAAAGAAATTATCGTTTATGAAGAAAGCATAGTTTTGAAGAATTAGGAAACTGGTCTAATGCTAAAATGGGAATAAGTCTGTGGTTTACAATTACTCTGCCTCTGGGTCTGGGTCAAGTCCACATTTTCATACCAAATTATGTAACTAGGCCAAAAAGGCAAGTATTTAGTGGTTGATCTAGAACAACCAGTACCAACTAACCTCAAACAATAACAGCACCCTGCGAGTGAAAAGTTTATGATTCAGCTGTCATAACTTCCGTGGTCATAACTTTTTTCCTGAGGTAATTTTGATCCCTTCTCCATCACAAAGCATTGGAAGAATCATAATAACTGTACTTTCGAGAGAATACTTTTGACTAACATTAATTTCAACTGGATAGCATTACTACAGTTACTGTTGGATGTGAGAGAAACTTAGAAATTCTAGAACTTTCAAGAAAGCATCGACTTAAAAAGCTTTGTTTAATACTTAAAAAGAGCATTGAGAAAGTTCTGTAGAAATAAACTTCAAAATAAGCATGCCTGTGTTAGGAACATATCCCTTTTCAATCTATTACACTGTTCAACAGTGATTTTCTTGGGCGGAATTAGCTACCCACGGCAGGTAAGGGGTTAAAAACAAACGGAGAGGTGAAACTAGAAAGGGGCTAAAGAGACAATAATCTTTCACAACAAAAACTTTCTGGAATGAAATAAATATTTTCTTTGTGCAGCATTCATAATTTTGGACCATTCCCATCATTTTCTTGAAAATGTAGTTTTTTATTGTAAAGTGTTCAATGCCTGAGAAGGATCGACTCCATACAGTCTGAAGGCCTGTTCAGATGTGGTGCTGTAAATCACTGCGAAAAAGCCACTGTATTTTTTAAAAACGTATAAAATGAATGGCAACTGCACGCAACAAATGACTTGCATGTATTCTCTTTAAAGGGATCGTTTAACAGTGTTAAATCTGAGATACACGGCCCTACATGTTATTAGTGTCTGTGATATACTGTAATAATGAAGCCCTAAAAAAATTGCGCTTCAAAATGATCAAGAAGTGCCTCAAAAAAGTAAAAATCTTTGATTGACCGGTTTTACCATACTCGTTTTCCCTAATAGACTATAGTGTTATGAAAACCATCAGGCGAACGGTTTTCAAAATTTGTAATTCCAATCATAAATATCTTGATAATCAGACAGGCGATCAGCTTGTAAAAGTCATGGGGTTCCTGACTGACCTAAAGGTTTATGATTATCATTGCATCATGAGCTAAATCCAGAATTTTGTTTCAGAATCTGAGACAAAGTTACCGGATCCCTTTAATAGCTCTGTGTTATAAGATACAGTAATGTAAAGTGTATACACTTTATGTCATAAAAAAGTTTTGGCCACGTCATATCTGAAAAAGCCTTCAGTCAGGGAAACACCAAAGCTCTACATTTACCTCTCATATTTTTTGAAAACAGAAAGGAAATAGGAAAAAAAAAGAGAAAGAGATATGAGCAAGTGTAATATCAATATAATATAATGACAAAAAAGAAGGTTAACATACTTGGAAATGTATGCAGGCGATACAAGTAATGGATAAAATCTAGGGATCTTTTTTTTCTTCTCCAGAATGTGACAGTGACTGTACAACCGAAGAAGTTATGAATTAGGCAATAGGATGTAATTATGCTAATCCACACCTCGATAATCAATGGGCCATATGCCACTCATGTGCAGTATACATTCGTTTCTTTTGATAAGTGGTGGTCTGGGGAAAAAAGTCTCAGCTCGGCAAACACGATCCATCAAACGAAAAGGATCCAATTTTCCAACCGCAGATCATTTAAGTCAACGTACACATCGACGTACTAGGGGAAAGAGGGCAAATCTATCAGAACCCTGCGCAATATTTGATCCGTCGAAGCTGAAATAATATCATCCAAATGCTAATGTGTGTGTGTATTTGGAGTGCAAAATAGTTGAGGGTGGGCAAAATAGCTGTAGATGCAGGGGAAAAAAAATAGAAGATAGCCGAGGGTGAGTTGTTACCTTAACTACCAGAAAGGCTACCATAAATAAGAACAAAGGGAAGCTATTCTGTATTCGGTCAAATAAAATTTATTCCTAGTTGTCCAGAATTTTGTAAAATAGACAGGGGTTGTTCACGTTATTTGATATTTAATATTTTTCCCACACAAGTAAGTGCTATGAGGTCGATTTTAACACAATTTTTGGGGAAAAATATGTTTTAGGAAAAATATTGATAAACTTGGAAGGTAGGAAGAAGCAAAGTAAGGGGGAGGGGATGAGAAAAATACTGTTTGTTTGGAGCAAGAAGGGCATTTTAAAAACAGATAAAATTAAGTCAAACGTTCACAATTCTTGAATTTCTGAACACATTCATTTCAAGACTTGAACATATAGCCTTCCGAAAGACAATTGTAATATTCACCCTTTTGAGATGAATCCCTTGTTTCAGAGTGATTTTCCTCGATGAGAAAGAGGCCGGATGGTTATTCCACTTTCTCTCCTCCGGACTCTGGCAATAACAAGAATTGTTGTGAATTCTGCGTGATTCACATCTGCACTTCATTTATCTCGTCTCTGCTGCAATTTATCCCAAATCATGAATGACCCTATATATGCCTGGGGTATAATATGCAAGGAGACCCCAGGTCTGTTTAGCTTCCCTCTTAGGGTGTGTTCACATCAAGTGATAACAAAAATCTGTAGTTTGGTATGTTTATTAGCCATTTGAAGTGCAGGGAGACCAAAGGTCTGTTCACATGTAGCGTTCCTCTTCAAGTTTGTTTATATTTGGTGGTGTTAAAAGGATCTCTAGTTAAGTTCTTACCAGCAAATATGATGCATAAGGTCTATTTTGCTTGCTCATTGGGTGTGTTTGCACAAAGAGAAATAACGGTTATATATATTTTAGTTTTAACCCATTGGATACATTATGATTTTGATATAATAATAAGTAACAATGAATAGATTCGTATATAGCGCATTATAATCATAAAGTCTCTATGAGCTTTACGTAGGAGGGTAGAATGTTGATAACCTCATTTTCAGAGATAATTACAATTGCAAAAATAGAGATGTTTATTGAGATATATTATATTACAGATAAGTAGGAAAATGCACAATTTACAGAAGAATAAGCAAATAATCAACAAATTATTAAATTACATTTGATTACAGATCCATAAAAATAACAAAATTAATAATTATAGAGAAACATATGACGAAAACCAAGTAATAGGCTACAGAACAGAGCAATTTCCATAGATTTCAGCCAAATTTATCCTGGCTTTTCTTGGATTTAGTATTCAACAGGATAATAAAAACTGATCATTAAGGGCACCTACATGTAGGTGTGTTCGTGTGAATTATTTTTCGATAGTGATTTTATGAGCATGAAGACAATTGCCTGTAGTGTGTTAAAGATTGGTTAGATTGTGGGTCTACACAGCTTCCATTCGTTTCCAATAGTGATTTGATGCATAGCGTGACCACAGGTCTGGTTTGCTTGCTTACAAGTTACCTTCAGACGTTCGCACTAACCATGAAAAAAATTTGTACTTTGTATTTTAATAGATAGAATTGATACACATGAATGCCTGCATATAGAGGGATGAGGTACACAAAGAGAAGAATAAAGAGAGATAATGTACATTGTCCTAAAATGATTTAAAAGGAAATTAAAAGAGAGAGAGAGAGAGATCTATTGCTGCTCCCCACGACAACATACCAATGCAACTGTCACTTTCTCTAAATACCACTATGACTAAATCTCAAAGTGATACAATTTTCATGAATACGTGGACTGTGGATCGTGGACCTTGCACCGCACAAAGCATAAAGTTTGAATAAGCTAAGCTGAAGCGGATGAAAGCAGTAATGAGCTAGAAGACTGCAGATGATCTCTCCTCACTAATTACCTTTTCAGACTAAAGATAATTTATGCGGAACTTGTAGAAAGAAATTTCATATAAGGAATCATTTTATAGCGAAAGGAGCATATATACAGACTGAAAAACAACAATGTGTGAGAAACATAATGGAACTAGTATTTAAGAGGAAACTAGTATTCAAGAGGTAAATTGTCATCAATCATCAATACATGTTCAGATAAGGCCTGTCCAGTTACAGTATAAAGAAATGTCATATTATCTTACTTATTTTGAAGTGGTCAACCAACATAATAGTTTGCCAATCATAAGTGTGCCCTCGTGATAAAGCCTGCCAAGTGATAGGCCTACATGTATGATTGGCTACATTGTGATATTAAGACTAAAAAAGGACCCATTTTTAAAATTGAGTTTTCATTAAAAACGATGGTCAAGCATGCATTTCGATAAAACAATGTTTTGTTATATTTAATGTCTCTTATTACGAGGTTTATACCAGAAATAAGGTGATCACTTATTTTTCATTCAATCTTCATTCAAAAGGATGGTCAAGCGTGCATTTTGCTATACAATGTTTTGTTATACAACATCTCTTTAAACAACGTTCACACTAGAAAAAACGTAATCACTTCTCATATAGCTTTACGATAAGTTGTGGTAGTCTGAACGTGGGTTTAGCTGAGACAGATGGAAGCACTAATGCACTAGATGACTACAGATGATCTCTCCGTGCTAAGCAAGGAGGAGAATGTCACACAATTTCTGGCTAATTTCAAGCCAGACACGATGGCAGCTTGTCACATAAATCTGAATGGCGCTACTCTTACTACGAGTACTCCGTGAAGCAAAGGAACGCCACTGACAGAGACAAAGGAGACGAGGGATGCCCTAAGGGCACCACGATTTGACAATTTTTTGTTTTTATTGTGATTGATGCGGTGAAGATATATCTAGGCTGTGGTTATGCATATCTGCGCGAGAGCCCTCGGATCGTGGGCACACACACTTTCAGAATTGTCTCAATCGAGAGTGTGGTTATGTTTAAAAACATAATTGGGTATTGGTCATGCTATTACAGCGTGAGAGGAACTGTCTGGAAGTAGTCAGGGAAAGGTGGATTAAGTAGTACATGAGAGCCGAGTATACTGTGAGTTTTTGGATAGATAAAAATGTTAAGAAACCAACTCAATTAATCTTGCTGAAATTCACATGCACTGCATACAGAAATGGATATATGGGACTACAGAAATGGATATATGGGACTACACAAACATGTAACATGAAAGTTTGGTCCAACCTTGTGGCTATTTCTCATCCTATTTTGAATATGATGGCATTAATTTCAAGAGCAAATAGTTTCAGGGGACATTTCCACTATGATATTCTTCCAAACTGACATACAAAGAATGAGAAGGCTCACAAAATATTGTCCATCTTCACCAGGGATCCGTTTCACAAAGCTTTTTTTCAATGACAAATGACAACAATCAGTGACAAATCTGCTGATAACCAATCAGAAACAAGGATTTCAGTAGCTTATAACAAAAACTGTCATTTGTCACTGATGACAAGTTTTGTGAAACGGGTCCCAGAACTCAACTTTCTCTTTAAACCTAAGGGTATTGCACTGCCTTCTATATCTTGGGGGCATCCAAATGAAAGATGACCCCAAGTTCAATTATTTTTGTGAAAAACTAACACTTGCATCTCCGAGATGGTCGGTGGATCTGACCTTGTCATCGGTGAGTCAGTTTTGATGAGGGGTGGTCATCTCAATCATCTAATGCTATTCCACTGATCGAGCTATTCCACTGATCGAGCCATCAATAGAGAAAAGCACTTTGTATTGAAAGATTCATTGACAGATACAACACAAGATTATAATTGTGGTCTATACAGAACTTTTTTTATTTCAAACATTTTTATTGGTATTCTTTATTTTAGTAACGAATACAGACATACTAAAGCTTCTTCAATTTTATAGTAACCAATCGTCTTTTAGTTTATTTCATATTTTTTTATTGCTAATGATGTAATTCGCCTTCAATTGTAACTTTAAAAATGGTCATCTTCAGAATAATCTCTCATACAGTCATATTTTGCTAAACAGTCAGTTAAATATCATTTTACTACTAGCTTTGAATGAAAACACAGAGTGGTCAACATGGCAAAAATAGCACATTCACTCGTGTCATTTTGGAGGGGGAAAAAAGGTGAAAGGCTCAATAAAATTTTGAATTCCTCTCACAATTTTCTTGAAGAAATACCTTTACATCAAAGGACACACATAGAATGAAGGAATGAGGGTGAAAGAAAGAGAGTGGGAGGGAGGGAGAGAGAGAGAGAGAGAGAGAGAGAGAGAGAGAGAAAGAAGAAAAGAGAGGGATCTTTTTTGTTTTCCCATAAAAGTCCCAGCTTGAAAATGGTCGCAGATGGCAAGGTAAAATCAAATAGAATGCCAAGCTGAAGAAACATACGCAAGCAATATTGAAAGATGATGATAGATTAATTGCGTCCATGATTTCTGTGTCAGTCATGTTTAGAGAAACTAGAGGTTGGTTGTGGAATGATGGTTGTGAGAGAGAGTATTGGGGAGGGGGTGGACACGGTTAGTAGGGGGGGGGGGCAGGGGGCAGGGAGCAGGTAGGTAAAAGTGGATTGGGAGCATGAAGGGGTACATATGAGGGGATGAAAGATATTTGGCAACGTAAATTTGAATACATTTGTGAAATAACTATATATCAATGCATTTCTTTTTCAATTCACAGGTTTTTTTTGGAAAAATAAAAGGCAAATGCCCATCAACTCTTCCTATTTTTGCTGATCTCTGTAGCTAATTGCAATGGTGTGATAATACAACAGACAACAGCCTGTACTGCAAGTGAAGAAGAATAATTGACAAATGTACGTACAATAGAGTATAATGAATACATTTCTTCTGGTAGAAAACAAAAGGACTCCTTGCAAACTGCATATTACATTTGACTTTATTAGTTTCATAAGTTAGTAAAATTTTATTCTACATCAGTACACCAAAACAAAAATTTTAGCATAAAAAATGTAAAATGCAATTTCAAAATTGATTGAACCTGAACTGCATTTAAATGGATCTTTGTTCATAACAAAAGCAATTGAATCTATTGTACCTGAACTGCATTTAATTGGTCCTTTGTTCATGAATAAATAAATTGAATCAATACACAATTGTATCAGTGGTATCTCTTTAATAACCAAAATACTTCAATTGAAAGCAAGATGGTAGCCGGGACAATTGTGACCAGAAACCAAAGACCTCTATTCTGCGGCTAACCAATTTAATCAACCGAATACATGAGTGCTCCCCGAGAAAGAATAATTCTAAGAAAGGGTGAGCCAGGAATATTGCTCTTCATTCTTTATTTATCATTGAAAGATCAATTCACTGGATAATAGTCAATAAGTATTAATAAAAGTTCCATTCACATTGCAGAAAAACCAATTTGAAAAACCATCTTTTATTAAAACTACTATTTACACTATTTGGAAAACCCATTAAAAAGACGTCAGTGTTTGATTGTTTTATTTTTTATGTGAGTTGTACGCTTGCGCCATTTGGCGTTAGCACGGAAGTGAAGAGACTCACGTGACCAAAAACGGGACTAATTCATTGGTGTTTTGAGAGCCAGCATTAACACGGCAAAAAACGTTGGAGTTTCCAGCATAAAAAAAGAAAAATACTACAGAGGTTAGTTTTTCGTGATGTTTATGGTAGGTCGCCTAGCAACTTCTGACTTTGTGAGAAAAAAATGATGGTTTCTGTTTGCAGTGTAAATGCCCCTTATAATGGCCTTACTGTGGTAGCATATGTTATCTCTGAAATGGGTGAAGAGAATATCCCTCGCTGACAAGCCTTAGATTAAGCAGCCAGGAGCAAGGGGCAATTTATTTTTAAAAGTTGCCCCTTGCTCACGGGGATTTACCAGAGCAAGGGGCAATTTCTTAAGAACAAGGGGCAAATTTCCAAAAACAGATAATCATAATGACAACCAATTAAAAAAGTTAATTAAGTTCAAAGATACAATGTTAATTTCATAATGGATCAATTTAATAAATAATAACTTTTTTAATCTAAGTTAATGTGATCAACAGGAAAGATTGATTAAGAACATCAACTTGCACATTAAACAGTATTTTAAAGTAACTAAAATTATTGATGAGCAAATGAATAAATAAATCGTCAATTTCACGAACATCGAAAGTCTATCCCAAATCGAAATCGCACCTCACACACAAACCTTCCGCCACACTCTCGGCAGAACATGAACGGTCTGTTACCGGGACTCGAATGCTTCGCGGTGGGAAGCTGGCCGGCTAGCGTTTTGCCAAAACACCGCTAGGTCGGCTGCTGGCAAAATGAAAGTAACTACGATCGAGAACATCGTAGGTGTTCTTAACTTGTCAATAAGAGAATTCTAAATTCTATTTGAGATGAAATAATAAACTAGACCTATAAACAAACCTTGACAGATCTCTAATAACTATTTGAATGCTTGTTTATTTCTCCATTTGACGATTTGTTTTCTTGATCCTTCGAAACATTTGTAGGTACGTACGTGCGTGCGCCACAGCACCATCTAGCTAGTATATATCTAGCGATCGCGCGCATGAACGTACGTACGTGCGCTAGCCTATACAGTAACAACAGGCGCATTTTCACGTCAAGCACTTGCGTCTCAAGAAATGCACACACTAAATACGAAGCTAGTAGATATAGAGAGCTCGTGCGCGGCAATTGTTTGGTGATTCGTGTATTTTTTCTGTTCTAATATTTTATGGGCGCATTTTCACGGAAAACACTTGCGCCTTGCCGTCTAGTTTTAGATGATTATGGGCGCAATTGGTGGTTTTATGAGCGCAAATTTGCGCCCTGCGCCCGCTTAATCGAAGGCTTGCTCGCTGATCGTCAATGCTAGGGGACCACAAATCACTTTCGATATTGGATATTGCATTTATGGGGGTTAACTGTAATAGGACAGAATACAAAATTGAATTACTCAATAGCCTAACTTCCAGGTAACACAATTTGTCTACCTATAAATGAATTGGGATCAACAAACTCTAGAGATTAAGATTTGTATTTTGATCCTTCATTAGTATTTAAAAAAAAGAGAATGGGAAATGAAATAGAGGCAGAAAGAGGAGGTACTATTCATATAAATACTGATTTGATTTAATCTTCTTTCATCAGGAGTAGAAACTCAGCCTAAAACAGAATAAGGCAGACATCTTCTCATACACATCCTTGTATCTAGACTACACCATGAGAGGCTTTAATGTACAATGTACAACAAAACCCTGCATTCTATTAAATGCGTACCACACTATCAATGGAGACTAACATTAACACTACCTCTGGGTATCGCATTTAATGGAAAAGTTCTTCTGATTTGAACAAAAACACAATGATTAGCTGATATCAGTATCAATACCTCAAAGCATGTTAGCCATCTTTAATTATCGACTACGTACATGTAGATCGATCATTGAGAATGGGGCTAAAAGTAGATGCACCATGTACATCTCTCATTTTGTTCATTTGCAATGATACATTAAGAGGTACACATGTAGGCATCCTTAACAAGTCAAACAGTTTGTTACGTGCCTGGCACATTAGTCTCGGCATGCCCACTTTGTTTCAATTTAGGCCGATTTACACCATCAAAACCCTGATAAATCATCCACAATTTGCAAAAATACCAGCTGTTTGAGAATACCAGTAACAAGAATTTGGTTCAGGGACTCATTTTCAGGAATTTATCCTCAAGTTTCTCTTCACACAAAGTACTTTTGGGTTATCCAACGATTTGCGGACCATTTTTTAAAAGTACCTTCATGAATGACAGCCTGGTTATTAAATCGGTTGACTAAAAGTTACACTGACAGCATGTACAAAAGAAAATATATTCACCATACAGGGGAGGAGGCTAAAGCTCTCTCAATTTTTTTCTCAATTATTTCCTCTCGGACTCTTTATAAAGTGACACTCCATATGTGACACTCAATATTGGATTTTATGAAGTGTTGTTTCGGGGATGGAATACAAAATAGAGTTGTGGCGGCCGGGGATATATGTGATATGACAACAGAATCAATCAAACGGCACAGAAACATATTGATCATGTACAGAAAACGCAAAAGGTCAACATGAAAATATTGATAGTCTGCCGATTCATACTATGTAAGTCATGATGTGAAGACGAACAAAGATAAAAATTTATTAATAATTTTCATTTTTTTGCAGTTGTTTTCAAAAGCTGAACTATCATATTCAAATTATTCATCAATTATGCCTCACATTCAAAGAGATCATATCTTGCAGAAGTTATCTTTTTGAAATTGTTACAGGGCATTTTTGTAGCAGTTTAGGGGCAAATCATCCTTTTTCTTTAGAATTCCTGCTTTTGTCATTATCATTAAAATCACAAATAACCAAACAGCCTTAGACAGGATACATTAATTTCAGTATATGATTTCTTTACACTAATGAACTTATACATTTAAATTCAGATGTCATGTTACCTATTGTCAGATGGCAATAAATTTGTCTCTAGTATCTTTTCCACTATGACGTGGCTACACTGTACACACAACCCCTTTTGTATGGGGGGACTTATTGAAATTTGTTGTTTTGGGGTTTTTATATTTGTTTGTTTGTTTTTGGTGACAAGCCCAGTAAACTTTTTGACATGTGACGGGGGGTTGGACTAAAAATCTTTTGAGTGTTTGCATGGCTACTTGGCTAAACTTGGAATTATTATATATCATTATTATCATTATTATCATTAATCATTATGCCTGTTTTATTTATTTGTTTATTTATTTTATTGTTATTATTATTATTACTTTTTTGTTGTTGGGGGGGGGGGGTGAGCAATTTAAAACTGTTGGGGTCAATATATGTACTGGATCCCTGTTGATATCAAGCCCTGCATCATGATATATTCTTTAGATTATTATCTTTCAGGACATCCGGTAGAATGAAAGCCCCACAAGACCAAAAGACAGGACCAACAGACAACAGAGACCGACAGTCAATGCAGCCAACGAGATTCACAGCCCACAAGACTGATAATCTCGGTCTAATGAACCCAACAAAAAGTTGTCAGTAGGCTGGCAAGACTGACATGTCGGCCTCATGAACCACCTGATGACTTTTCAGAAGACTCGTCAAACCCACATTGTCAATTTTGTCAGTCTTGTGAGCCTTTAATACTTCTAGGCACTTGTTGAACAAAGATATGGAAATGTTCCAGGGAATTTTAGATTTGATTGATTTTGCAGCTTTCCTTCATGCGGATATGATACATCCTTTTATCAGGGTCAAATGAGTTCATACCTGTTAAAACTCTTGAACTAATTCTTGAATCTGGGACAAGAAATGCAAGTTATCAACTGTGCCAAAAGTGAAAACATGTAAAAAAAAAAAAAAAATAGAGAACTTAAAGTAAACTATAGGCCTATAAATAGAGAAATTAAAGTAATGAATAAACAAACAAATAAATAAATAAAATGAATACTTCTACTCATGAAAGATAACTACAATTTTTGTCAAGCTTTCCTCAAAGCGAATATGATATATAATGACATCCTTGTATCCAGGGTCAAATACAATGTAAGTTCATAACTATAAAACCCCTGACTAATTCTTATATTTTTGACAAGTTATGTAGATTATCATCTACGCCAAAAGTAAAACTGTATAAAACCTAGTCAGAACAGTCGGAACAGGCTATTTATAATGTATCAATGGAGCAATTTTTTCTCAGGGAAACAATTTCAAAATCATGTCTGCGTCTCCAGACTACTGCCTGTCACTAGGAAACAACGGATTATGAAACATGCAACTGAAAAGACAAAGATTTAGAGAAACGTACAAGTTGTAGAATGAAACATCATACAGCAAAAACGCATGTTTTAGTGTCGTTTCAAATGAAAATTCGATAAACAGGCGGGCACCGTACTTGTCTTATCATGAGCGCACATTGATGATAAGCCAGCTGTCGTGTCAACTGACGTCTTAAATACCATATTGATATTTGCAGTCAGTCCGCCCCTTTCGCTTCATACAATGATTCTTTGTATTTAAAGGTGTCTGCATCTTAAGACTATCTCCTACCACCAGGGGACACAAAGGACTATGAAACGTGCCACCTGAAAAGACCCTGGGACCGAGAAACTTGTCTTGAAAACATAAGACACAAAAGTCAGGGTCAAGTTGAATCAATGTGGCAAATACATTAAGTGATCCCGCAAATAGACACTGCTGATGCGAAATAAAAGCTGGAAATTTCAATATTTGTGCATGATCCCGCATGATGTTATTTGTGTACTCTTTGCAATCTGTGCATGGCATCCACAATGGATTCTCTACAAGCATACACGCTGCAACATGTATAAATTTCTTGGCAGTTTGTATAACAATTGCAATGAATGAGGGATAATGTTTGGGATGTCATGGATTGCAGAAGAATGTAGACATTTTGAAAATAAAATTGCTGTCGTATATGACTGCCTACGACTTTAATTAAGGAAGCAGAGAATTCAAGAAATGTATCGTATTGCCATTTCGTCATTTGTGTCATTTGCTGCATTTTGCACAAAGACTGACACGGATTCTAAGATATGGTTCTTCAATATCTAGACAAGATGATGATACAAAAAGGGTACAATTTTTGTTAAGACATATACCGGTATGGTAGAAAGTGTAGACAATTCTACAAAATTGTTGTAGTATAACTGCAACGAGGCATTGGTGAATTGGTATCTTTATACTGCCATTACATTCATTAATGTCATTTGTTACCTTTCTAACAAAGATCAAGAGTCTGAATATCACAAAAGAAGGCTTACTTCAAATCATCAGGTTTGGTCGAAAGTGGTCGGGTTATGGGACCTTTCGTGAAATAAAAACGTAACATCACTCAACCTTTCATAGATTTGCAGATTTGTCAGGTAAATTGGACCATACCATTTGTTGATGAGAGGGATTTGTTTCTCAAAAGGTCGGGTAACGCAACCACCTGACCCGGTGTGATGATTCGAAGTAAGCCCAAAAGGATAATGAAATACAACGGAGTATGGTAAGACTTGAAAACACAACAAATCAAAATGAGAAATAATATTTGTACAATCAGGAGATGATAACAAATGTAGAGAAATTCTACAAAATTGATGTATTATGAAGGTGCAATGAGGCAGTGGAGAATTTATATCTGTATATTATACGTTTGTCAATGCCCTTTGCTGCCTTGAGAATAAAAATCTAGTAGTATGGGTTCAGAATATCGCAGGACGATGATGGTGAGACAGAAAGACACAAGGTCAGCCCTGATAACATAATTGCAATGAGGGATGATGTTTGTCAAAACATAGATTGCAGAAGAATGCACACAATGTTTTTTTATAAAATTGCTGTAGTATTACTACATTATGAGGCAGTGCAGGGAAAAAATACTTAAAAAATTTCCGGGGCTACTTTTCAAGCTTGCTTGCGTGAAAATAACACTCTTTAATTTGTTTTGCATTGAACTCTATGCAAATTTTTTTGGGCTCTTATATGACTTTCGGGGGCTCTTTTTAGCATTTCGGGGGCTAATTTGCCCCAAGCCCCCGTGTATTTATTTCACTGAGGCAGTGGTGAATGAGTTCTGCAATTCTTTGGTCAATGCCATTTGCTGCCTATTGAACAAAGATGCTACGATATGGAGTCTGAAAATCCAGGATAACGGAATAGAAAAAATGGAGCAGGGTCAAACCTCAAAGCACACCAAATTGGAATGAGAAATGATATTTGTACAGTCATAGATTATAGAAGAATGAACATGATTCTTTACAAAGTTGCTGTAGTATGACTGAACTATAAGACAGTGGAGAGTTTGTATGTAATTGCTGCCTAATGAACAGAGATAGACTAGGTTTCTAGGATGTGGCTGAATGTCAATGCAGGGATGATGAGATAGAAAGGATTAGAGTCACTCTTGATACAGAGAGAAAGAAAGATAACGATATAAATAGAGACAGACAAACAAAAATACAAGCTGATAGAAAGAAGAAAGTAACAAACACTATAACGAGACGCAGACAAGTGGCCAAAGGAAAAAGGATGAATAATCTAGGCTGTATCAATTACTAATGATGCAATCATGTAAAAGCACTGGAATGACAAAGAGACTCAATTTAATAAAAAGTGGCGGGGAGGGGGGTGGGGAGTTGATAATGATTATGGTGGCGAACAAAAGAAAGAGATGAAAAAAATAAACGAAGAGCGAAATAGACCAGACAGTGGTATCTCACCGTGAGTCATACATACACCCACTGTTCATTATTTTCACCGTATATCTTTAGCCAAGAGAGAAAACACATTAGCTTTGTATGGGCCTGTAAAATGTCATTCCAGTAGAATATGCCATTTAGGAGATGTCAAACTAAATTGATCTATGAGCTACAATTCATACCGTATAGATGGATGATTCATTCCGAGTTTCATGACCAACCGAGAGCCCCCAAGTATTCACAGAATTTCTACCACTTTGCGATAATGAATACACATTTGACTCAAGTTCGGGTTTTCATTTACTGCATGCAGGAGTCTCTCTAATTTAGCCCAGTTCATATGTGCCGGCTCCCCGTTGAAAGTCGCAAACATTAAATTCTGCCTTTTTAACGGAAATGCTACCGATATGCATATCGGAACAGCCCAAGACCAGAATATTTCTGTATTATTATAGTATTGCCTTGCTAATATTAACAAAGATCAAGGACAAAACTTCTGAGCGATGCACATCCCGAATACCGTTGTATTTGCAGATGCGGACCGAGCATCCCCCAAATTTTGTGATCATGTAGTTCTTGGAGAAGCGTTCAGCTTTTAGTCTAAAACTAAGAAACTTGTATCTTTTTACTTGTCTCACTGAAAGCTATTCTTAGAGACAAAGAGGCTTTTATAAGTGAGAGGAAAGACAGAATGAGTGTACGGGGAGGGAACCAGATGAATGAGAACTGGAAGGAATAATATAGAAAGGAAGATACCCCCTTCCTCTCAATTCACACACAGATCACTCTACATCTTGTGTGATATACCAATACTTACATTAGATACATGTACCTATATTTTTCTTTTGTTAACATCATATGGCAATACGTCTATCAACAAATGAACTACTGTTTAGCAAAACATATTTTCTGCATTGTTTCGCATTTTGTTAAGTTTACAGATATTTTTGTTCATCCACATAACTTATCTCTGCATGATAAACAATTAAAAATAAGAATTACCTTGTGGCTGTTTCTCTGGCAAGCAATTCTACTATGTACAATAACTAAAATTAGGTGGTCGGTACGTTCAAGAAGATATCTCTTTGGTCGGTCCAAATGATGCTTCTACTGTATGATTAACAACAAGAAATTACTGCATTCTATTTTCTCCCAGAATAAGCTCGGTTTAAGGTTTTCACATCCCAAGGATTCAATGATAAAAGAAACCATCAGAAAAGAAGACAAAGCTAGGCCAAGCCTGGATACATAATTACAATATCTGAAAGGCTTTTAAAATCAAGATCTGTGACCAACTGCATAGATTCGCTCAAGTGATGTTTCTGTATTTAATCTGTGATAAGACTACATGTACTAGGATTAATCGTATCACTATATGAGAATCGTATAGCTATGTGATACCAAAGACGCATAGTAGTGGGCTCTCATGGGGAATTCAACACCATTCGGGGTTTACCCAATAATAGGTGTTGTCAATCACCAGGATAAGTCTTCAGTTTATGGCCAACGGGTCTTATGTAATGCTCTGCATTTTCCACCAATCGCCCCATACAGAAAAGTCGTTATCTTACATTTCCCTCACCCGAGGACTCTCCGAGAGATAGGGGGTATTTCTTGATGGGACTACGGGTTCGCTGTGTGCGCGACTTGTACACCCATTAATGGTTTTTCCACCAAGTCTGGTGTCAGCGAATTATGACCTACTGCACATGGAAACTGACGAGCATCTCCCTTTAAATAATGTTTTCCCTAGTCGGAACTTCATATGAAGAAATGTTGTATCATAGCGAAAATATTGTGTAGCGCAACGCATGTTCGAGCAAACCATTTGTCTACTTGAGCAACGTCTTTATAGTCCTCGATACAGGTTTTACGCGACACGATTCAGCAGTTTTTATCAAACGGGAGAACACAATTGGCTTTTCAACGTTTCTTTACAAATACAGTTGCAAGTCGGCTGAATAATGCCGTCGGGTTGACTGACTCAAGCTCCAATTGTGTTTAGTGCATTATTTCCCAGGTCGAGATTCGAGATATGCATCTAAAACAGATGTTTATGTAGTGTATTATATAAATATGCAGTTTGTAAGAGTTCAAAAGAACCACGGTTATACACAAGTTCTGAAATAAGAGGAGTTTATCATCTCAATTGATCATTCTACGATGAAAAAAATTATATTGGCTTCTTTCAACTTCTCTGAGCAATTTGCACAATCAGGCTTAGGACATGAGGGTATAACAATCTCTAAAAACTATTTTGCTCTGTATGTCAGGGTTCCATATAGCTATTCTTTATTCAAAATATGAGCTTCAAATATTACTTCTAAAAAAAAAAGACATGTTGCAAATTTACATACACTCTCAATTAACAAAAAAGGGATGTGTAGCAAAAACCATTTCTTTCATACTCATTATCTGGTAAAAAGGTAGAAGTACCATCATCTAAAAACATTATTTTACACAGACTTAATGTCCTTTCTGCTCCAAATAGATGATATAGGACCGGTCACATAGCAATGATACAGTAATGATTTTAAAAAAAATTCTATGTAGAAAATGTACGGTGCTCACTGAAAATATGCTATTAGAAGCTTTCGGCAGTGATTTCCTTGAATCTTATACCTTCTCGTCAGAAACATATTTAACCGTTATTGTTGATATATCATATGAATATTACCATTGACCAATCCTTTATTTTGCTTCTCGCAAAAGAATGACTAGAATTAGGGAAAGTCGCTTACCTTTGATTAAAAGAAATCGCTTCCGCTCAAAGCTGCATGGAGTGAGTTGATCTCAGTTTGTTAATAACTTGCCCTTCCAGATTCCTATAGAATAAAACAAGAAAATAAGAATGATTATTAGACATCTTCAAAAAAGTTCAATTCATACTGAAAATCAACAACAGAGAGAGTAGTAGGGAATGTAATAACAATTAAACAAGAACAAGAACAAGAGGAGCTACATGTACATTTATATTGTGCACATATCCATCCAAGAGGATGCTCAAGGTGTATACCTACAAAGTACTATTCTTACCCTGGCTTTAGCACAACACGTGACAATTATATGGCAACAGTTCAAAGTTGACAGTACTGCTCTGATGATACAAATTTGATTGTTTAATATTTTGGTACAAATTGTATTTATTCTATCATCATCTTTGGGGGAAAATGATTAATGATTCAGCCACCGTGAAAGAGTTTCTGATTGATTTCACATTATACGTACTCCTCTTGGGGTTGTTCGAAGGTACATGTAGGATGGTGAGGCTTTCAGCTTTTAGAACCTGAGACACCCTTGGGCCAGGAGAATGGACCTCGGCAATTAAACAACTGTCTTGTGTCATTATAACCTTAATTCATGGAGAAAATAGTTGCATCTTCATCTCCTTAGCTCTTCCCCCATCTCCCTCTCTCTTTCTCTATCTCGATCTACCCTGTACTAGTAGTAGTACTGTACAGACACAGTGTATAGTTATAAAAACAGGGTCCCAAATCAGTAAACTTGTATCATAACATCTACCAGCCCAATGCACAGTATTAATTCAATTGGGAGGAACAATGTAAATCAATTATAATTCATTCATTAATTAATTCATCACTTTGTTCATAATTCATTCATTAATTTAACAACTTCAAAGATTGAACTAATTCCGATTCTTGAAAAAATTTAAATGAAAGGTCATTACTGCTCATAGGACAATACAAAATAAAGCTCTTGCAAACAAAAACGTATTTTACACTCACTACATTCCTGTGCACATGAATGACATCTGATATACAGTTTCTCACACATATTACAATGTATACAAACATTACAGTTTAATCAGCAATGCTCAAAGATATATATATATATATATATATATATATATATAAAGGTATATACAGTTGTATATATATTGTACATGTATATAAACACACAATGGGATTTAAAGCAAGACTTAGCCAAGAAATATGACTATTCATGATCATTTCAAAGTGTACAAGCCAAGTTCGCACCCTCTTTTCATCTAATGCAATCATTAAAACAACAATATTTCCCAAGCTCTTATGACTATAGGGAAGCACCCCATAGGAACTCCACTCCGTGTCTGTGTATTTATCGGTCAAATTATGAATGGCGCCTGGCTTAGGTTTCTTCAAAGACATTTTTGCCCTGCTCCTTCCTTTCCTCCTCCTAGAGTCCTACTTCTTCTTGGATGTTGATGAAGATAAGATGATGATGATGACGATGTCCAGAGGCTATTGAGGAAGATCACCCATGTTCAAAGATTTTTTTTTCTTCATTTTTTTTATTTTTTATGAATCGCTAACAGGATGGCTAGAAACTGGATACATGTAAGATAATAAGTTCAGTCTTAGCTGACCCCAGCTGGCTTGAGAATAAGAACATGTTGAAGGCTAAGAGACACAAGGACGACTTTGTTGATTTGTGAGGGTGTATCACTGGCTGTCTGCAAGAAGGTCATTGCTGCCATTGATAATAAATACTGGTAGCTCTCACTGCCTCCCTTGTAGGCAACTGATGATAAAGAGCTACATGTATGTCAACACTCCTAGAAATTTTGTCTTCTGGATTTTTTCTTACAAAGGCTGTTCTCATATGTAGCAATATGCAAAGTTCTTATAAAATTTATAAAAATTCATGAAAATCATGATCAATATTTTGCTTATACATACATGTATGTGTAAGGGTGGGGTGCAAAGATAGGGGAGGGGTTGTTGAACAATTGAACATTATTTGAAGGAGCATGGACTGACATCCTGACCTGCACTCATGGAATTCTACTCATTTTAAAATCTCACTAATGAGGGAGATCCGGAACTACTGCATTTGCAAAACAACATTTGAAATAGAAGAATAACAAACAATTTCCCTTGAACAACACTCTATGCTTAACAAAATTTGCTTGTGACTATCTCCTATTGTGTCTGTTCGGAGCCAGGAGGGCATTAACGCATACCCTTTAACACAGAGACAAAGCCCTTCAACCCTCAACCGTTAATAATTCCTGGCATCCTACGATAGACAATGCACAATTCCACAATCTCAGATCTGAACTTGAAAATGTTAATAGTACCTTTAATGAAAACTGTTTATTCCCCCCAAAATTCTGACACTTTTTGGTCATCAATGGTCATCTCTTCTCTCTTTGTTTCCCTCAAAGGCAAATGTAAATTTCCCTTAGTTCTACTGACACAGAGCCGTCTTTTTACTCTTGGCAAGCAATAGCCATGTTTTCACGAGACTGTCGTAATTTTAAAGTCTAAGTTGGCAAAACCTAAAACTTAAAAACAATGAGCGATGTTCACACAGGTCAGAAACAACGAGTGTTCACAGTTATTATTACAAGCCGCGCAAGCAGTCGTTTTAAGCCTTGCATGGCAAATTCTGATAAGAGGACCCTCCCCCTCCTGATGCCCATAGTTTTTGCGTTAATTAGAAGATCACTCATGGTTTAAAACTAACTCAAACTTACACATGTAGTTACTAAGTTTAGAAATAACATTAAAACAACGAGTTAAACTTAACGTTTACAACTCTCATGTAAACCTAGCTTATGTTTTTCCTATTCCTCTAGACAACTTCAGGACAGGAAAGGACCCACACGGTCCCTACATGTAACTACAAAATAACATCAATGTTTAAAACCAACGAGCTAAACTTAACGTTAATGGACTCTCGTGTGAACCTTGCTCATGTCTTCCCTATTCCTCTTAACAACTTCATGAGTAAAGAGCAAACATCCCTTAGTCATTTCATGTACATTTGCAGAAAAGATCACTCTAGTTAGTAAGCAAACAAGACAAGATGAGGATTCTAAGCTTTGAGGCACTTAGTATGTTCCTTTGATTTTATGCTATAAATAATGTTCACATAATAGATCAACTACCACTAGTACCAGTGGCCAGTGATAGAGAGACAGAGAGAGAGAGAGAGAGAGAGGGGGGGAGGGGGTGAGGTGGTAAGGGAAAAAAAAACACGGTGACATGCAAACTAAACCATATTGAAATAGTGATTTAAGAACTGCAGAATATTCCCAAAGTGTTCACACCTGAGCCCTTTTGCAAATTTTTAAAAAAAGATGAAATTTGGCCTCTTTTGCAACATTTTACCTACAATGTAAAAGACACATCGTACAAGCCCCTATCACATTTGTAATGTATCGCAAAATGTCATGATCTTTCATGAAATCCCCTCCTCCTCTGGTTACGATTACTACAATCACGAAAGATAGGTTTTCTACCAAACCACAAATATTTGCTACCAACACACATGAGAAAACCCCAAGACCACATCCTTTGTTTGCAATGTTATAAAACAAACATTCAAAGGGTTCAATATTGCATTCAGATGCAAGCAAATTTTGTGTGTGCGCGTGCGAACTATTCTCTTGATGCTACCCATCTCTCCACAGTTTCAATGCCCGTTCAGACTAAACAGAAATCAACACGAAACTCGCATAAAGAAACGTTGTATCAAGAACCATTGTACAGCAAAATAAGCATACTGACTAGAAAACAACATGGTATTAAAGAAACAAATTTTGAAGAGGTCAACTGACTTGACAGCTAGCCAATCACCAGTGCTCGCTCATGATAAGCCCCGCCCAGTTATACGATTTTTGTAAGATATGACGTCCAGACTAGTGCAGGATGCTGATTCTTTGACGTTTTGTTTGAAACGATGCTCAAACTTTATACAACGTTTCTTTGTACAACTTTCATGATTCTTGTACAGCTATACGATTAATCCTGGTACTCTGAATGCAGGGTTAAAGTGTTTGCTGTAAAACAAGTTAAACAAGAGCTACTTATTTAGAAAAAAGGGACTAGTCTACCACAAAGCCATCTTTGCAAAGCTGCTTGAACATTAAACTTGAGCCCATTGTCACAATGTTTGGCTCCTACGTCTACAATGTTAAAACAAACACATGAAAATGTTCCATCGTGTACATACAAGCTTGTATTGGGTAGCACAAAATCTTCTTTTCTCATCCAGCTTTGTTCTTTGAGAATGGCTCTTGACATTGTTCTTTTGTTGAATTATGAACTTGGCAAAATGTTTGAGCATCAAAATAGAGTCCATTGTTGCTCTGTAAGGCTACAAACATGAAACTATTTGATTTGTAAACATTCAGAGATATACAGATTAAACATGTTTGTATTGGGAAGCGTGATCCTCTTTTCGCATACATAAAAACTTCTTTAGTCTACCTTATAACATTGTTATCTCATTATTATAACAACTTTGCAAAGCTCTGAGAGTATCAAATAAATTGAGCCTATTGTTGGTATTTAATGCTACAAACATGAAACAATTTGTTTGTAAACATTCATGGAGATGTAGGGTAGACTGTTTAAACAAGTTTGCACTTGGAAGCACAATATCCTTTTCACATCTCGGAAATATCCCTAATATAAAATCTGGCCAATGATATTGTTCTCTTCTTTACTTTTGAACTTTGTGATGTGTGTACATGTACATGTATGCATGAAAATTGAGCACACTGTTGCCCTTCCATGCTACAAAATATAGAACTATTGAATTGTAAACATTCAGGTACTACAGGTAGATATAGTTTTATAAACAATCTGGACTGGGAAGTATTCTATTCATATTTCCATATACTGTATATGTCCAGTGAAAAAAATACACGGGGGCTCAGGGCGAATTCGCCCCCGAAATGCCCAAAAGAGCCCCCGAAAATCGGAAAAGAGCCCCTGTAAATTTGCATAGAGTTCAATGCAAAACAAATTTTAGAGTGTTATTTTTATGCAGGCAAGCTTGAAAAGTACCCCCCAAAAATAAATATTAATTTTTTCCCTGTGTATGTCCCTTCCAGTTTAAGAAAAAAAATCATTATGGTTCCATATAAAGGAAAAAGAGGACATTTCAAAAACATTTTCAAACCACTGATCAAAAGAAAAGTTCATAAAATAATTTTGCACTTCAAAATCAAAGGGCCCATTGTTATAAAGTTATACTACAAACATAAACCTGTCTTGTACATTCAGCCAGTTTGAACGAGCTGATAATATCGCAATCCTCTCTTTGCAACTGTCAATATTAAATCAAAGTTTAATAGTTCATATTATTTCTCTCTTACAAACATGCATGTACATTTAACGTGTAAACTTTGAAAATGCTTAAACATCTAAATAAATACTTTTGTTGTAACATTATGCTACAATATATAGCATCAAACTGTTTAAATATGTACATTTTATAGGAAAAGCAGCCAGTTTAAGCAAGCTCATAATGGATATCAAAATGCTGTCTTACCCGATCACCAATTTTCCATCAAGTAAGTTCATATAGATGTATGAACTTTCAGGTAAAATTGCTTGAATATCAAAATGAAAACAAATTAAACAGTAATATATAACTGTCAAACTATGCATTTTGATAAAAATCAGCCAGTTTGGCGATCATATTGGATAACAAAATGCTGTTTTGCACGATCGCCAATATTCTATCAAGTTAGTTCATATTGATTCATGAACTTTCAGTGAAAGATGCTTGAATATCAAAATGAAAACATTAATAAAAGTATAACATAACTGTTTAACTGTGTGCATATTGAGAAAAACAGCCAGTTTGAACAAGCCCATAACGGATACCACAATCCTCTCTTCTGTGGCCTCCAATATTCCATCAAGTTAGCTCATGATATTGCTCTTTGGTTGGTTTATGGTTACTGAAAAAACAACTGCCAAGCTTCCCCAAGCCAAGGATAGTTCTTGCCTGCCCAGCAGAGCGCTAAATCTGACGGGTCAAGATCCAAGACGAAGACCCTTGAGAGAGAGAGAGAGAAACGTGCTTTTTGGGCATGTCCACACTTGAGTCAAAGAATAACAGTCGCATGAAACTTTACGTTTCGCACCTCCCAAACCACATTATTTTGTGGAGACATTGAACGTAAAATAGTCCTATCTGAACATAATACAAGTTGAAAACCCTTGAGAGATCGTTTTTCCCGGGCATGTCCACATTCAAGCTAAAAGAATAACATTATTCGTGGAAGTTCACATTTTGCACATCCCAAACTGAGAAATTAAACACACAACAGTCGTAACCGAACATTATACTTGGCATTCATGTTTGTAGTGCAAATTACCCTTTTTCTTTTAGGGAAGGGGTACCCCATATTCTGATTAATTGTCAATTCACTGTAAAAATACTCATTTGTTCATGAACTCTTTTAAATATTTTGTATAAGGAAAATTCTGTTGTCATGAGTCTACATCTACATGTATGGTTTTCATTCCTTTTTACCAGAGCTCTTAATAGTTTCCAAGGGCTTCCTTTTTTAAAATTATTATTTATTATTCCACAGCTATTGTTATGTTCACCACTACTGTGCATACACGTACATAGAAGTGAAACAGAATTTCCAACTCGCCGCTGATGAACATTGGAGAGCTGTGTATAGTCAAACAAAATTAGACATATGAAACAAGAAGCAGGAACTGAAATGCACTGTAATAACAATCTATGTTCACACGCGCCTAGAAACCGCCTCCATCCGATATTAAGCCGGAGCCAACCAAGTTAATCTAAACCTACACAACACTAACCCAACTCCCCGCTGATGAACATTGGAGAGCTGAGTGTGTATAGTCAAACAAAATGAGACATATAAAACAAGAAGCAGGAATTGAAATGCACTGTAATAACAATCTATGTTCACACGCGCCTAGCAACCGCCTCCATCCGATATTAAGCCGGAGTCACCGGGAGTTAATCTAAACCTACAAGAGGGGTGAACGCAGCCAAGGGTAGTGATGGGAGATGAAACACACTGGGCTGGAAATATTTGGTTAGACCTCCAAGGCCATCATATATGTATTCCACTCTTCTTCATCATCATCAGGATCATCTCTTTTCCTCCTCCATGGCCAAAATAAACACGGGAGCATATTGATTCAATTTTGGTCATCAGTTGCCACAAGCCAGCTTTTAAAGGGCACGGTCAGCCAGCCGAGACAGGTATAGATACAGTAGTTTGAGGCAACCCTTGTTGGTACATTGGCGTCTTACAGAGAATCTGAACTGTTTGTCTATGTACACTCTGCATTTATTTTAGCTACTCCTGAGCAGAACAGAGAGAGACTCACAAAGTTAGGCTGGGATCAAGGCATCGTGGAATTTTAAAGGGAACAGTCAGCCAGCCGAGACGACATCTATAGAAACAGTAGTTTAGGCAACCCTTGTTGGTACATTGGCGTCTTACAGAGAATCTGAACTGTTTGTCTATGTACACTCTGCATTTATTTTAGCTACTCCTGAGCAGAACAGAAAGAGACTCACAAAGTTAGGCTGGGATCAAGGCATCGTGGAATTTTAAAGGGAATGGTCAGCCAGCCGAGACGACACCTTTAGAAACAGTAGTTTAGGCAACCTTGTTGGTATAGAAATGTGTTACAGAGGGTCTGAAACTGTAACAATATGTAGACGCCACATTTATTTTAGCAACTACTAAGCAGAACAGAAAGAGACTGACAAAGTTAGGCTTGGCTCAAGGCCTTATGGAATTTTGTTCAAGCATCAAAATAGAGTCGGTGCTTGCAGACTATATATATAGTGACTTCAAAGTCACCATCATTACAAACTACCAGGTAATGAGAATATTGATTTTTGGTAATGAAACCAAATTTTAATCAAAATTAAGTGAGTCATTCAAGTAGGCTTATTCAAAATCATTTACCATGCAGTAGGCCCCCAAATAATATTAAAAAACTGGCTGAATATCATTTAAGATGACTTGTACATTGAAAACTTTCCTAATGCAGATATGCATATTATGAAACTGCACATTTAGCACTTGCCAATGTGCACTCGGCTATTAGTATCGTGAATGCATTCTTAACAAACTAGACGTGTGCAATCACACGGAAACTGACCATAGTAGACAACTGGCCTCTCTAGACAAGTTCTACAAAATACATGTATTTCCTCCTACTCCTACAATACAGGTGACCACTATACACAGGTGGCCTGTACAAGACAGGACAGGTGCGCGGCTGAAGTTTAGCAAGTTTATAACTCTTTGTAAGCCCGAACACTTGGTGTACAATTTGTTGGGTTCCACATTTCATTTTACTTCATTCATAAAAAAACAAAAAAACAACAACCAATACAACATTGTAACTTTAATCGTGAACATGTCACCTCCATCCTATAATTGGGATTTTAGGGGTTAAAGGTTGACTTCACAGGTACACAAACTCACAAAGCATGGAGCTCAGGGGCCCGTTTCATAAAACTTATTACCTACATGACAAATTTGCTCTCAGCCAATCAGATGCCATGATTTCAGTAGCTTATAACAGTAGCTTGTAACTTGTTATTGATATCAAATTTTATGAAACCGGGCCCAGGACTTTAATATCTCACCTGGATGTTTACGAAAGGGCTTTCCTTGCCAAAGAAACAAGGCAGAACAACTTTTGACTGACAACTAGGAAACATAAACAACTGTTCTATTTTTAACTCGTGGGCGGATGTCACTATCAAGTTTATAAAGGATCTCTCTCTCTCTCTCTCTCTCTTTCTCTTTCTATGTAGCCTACAGGATGGGTAATATTACCTTACTAGTTCTGTATTGTTAGTGATAGTAACTAAATGTAAATCAGGTAAGTGAGAGTTGTTTTGGTGTTGGTGTTGGTGTTGATGTTAATGACGATGAGAGCAATCTCTGTCTTTGATATTTTCTCCCAATTCTTTCTCGTTATTGGTACTACCTCATCATTTGACCTTATATTTACTTTTAATTGTATATTTTTCTTTTATTAGTGGGGGTAGCCCTCGACAAATATTTTTGATTTTTGACTACCCCTTCTACATTTGCTGATTTTTTTTCTTTTAATAAAACATTCATTGTTCCATATGGAGTCGCTTTATATATACTGTACATGTTTTAGTATTGTATGTATGTATGTATGTATGTATTTCGTTTTATGTATTTTCCTATGTTTGGCATTTGCGGAGAAATAAATTGAATTGAAATTGAATTGAATACTTTAAAGTAACTGTATACTGATGTAACTGGAGGAGCCTTTGCTTTTGAACGTTAAACAAAAAAATTATAATCATAATTTTGACATTATCATCATCATTGTTAAGTTCGTCATTGTCATTGTCAAGATTCATCATCATCATCATCATCATCACCATCATTATTCCCATCAACATCATCATTATAATCAATCATCATCATCATAATCAATCTGCACAGTGCTTCTAAAAATAAGATACATTTACAGTACATACATACCAGTGTAATACATACAATACAAAAAAAAGCAATTCCTTACATATTTCAAATAAAAATCCTGCTTTGTATGCCTGTACATAGACCATTGCTCTAACCCCTCTCAATTTACCTTTCATCATTCTGAGAGTAAGAAGCTTGATAGAATTATAGATAGATAGATAGATAGATAGATAGATAGAGAGAGAGAGAGAGAGAGAGAGAGAGACATACAGAGAGAGAGACATACAGAGAGAGAGAGAGAGAGAGATATATATATATATAGAGATAGAATTACCTTTCATCATTCTGAGAGTAAGAAGCTTGATAGAATTATAGATAGATAGATAGATAGATAGATAGAGAGAGAGATACAGAGAGAGAGAGAGAGAGAGAGAGAGACATACAGAGAGAGAGAGAGAGAGAGATATATAGAGATAGAGAGAGAGAGACAGACAGAGAGAGAGACAGAGAGACAGAGATAGATAGAGATTTAGAGAGAGAGAGAGAGAGATAGAGAGAGAGAGATAGAGAGAGATAGAGAGAGATAGAGAGAGAGAGAGAGAGAGAGAGCGAGCATGATAGAGAAGAATATGAAACTCCTAACAATTACGAGCATCACTGGTTTCGCTTCCACATGAATGCATCATCAGTTGCCTAGCAACATATTTTCCGAGGGATACACTTCGCAGATGCTGGGTCTTCACACCTCTGTTTGTAACACACTCCCCTCCAAAAGAGTCCAATTCTGACTCACGGCTTCCTAAATGATTTTCAAGTCATATACCATTCCAGCCATGTCTATAGTGTAGTCCCATGGGTAGGAATATGAGTTGGAACATATTGGATTTACAGGGTACCCTAACAGTGTCATGATCTAGTAGGAGGATGCTATGATTTAGTATTCATGATGTGCTCTACCTCTAAATGGGAGAAATTCTATCGATGTAGTAGGAAAAAAAGTCATTAAAAATATTTGATTGGTTTTAAAAATATTCAATACAATGCATTTGAAACCCATACACACGATGCTCTCTGTCTCTCCCTCTCTCTCTCTCACATATGAGGGCACTAGCGCAATTTGATTTCATAGAAATTAAACAAATTTGTATTTGAGTTTGTTACATGTACTCCTGAAAAGCATATCACTATAAAGATAAGAAGACAAAACAGAGACGTACAGAACGATACACTCTCCAATGTAGTGATTACTCTGCCTCAATCCCAGTGGAGAATAACTTTTGAAAATTGAAATTACAGTCAATGAACGTGAGTAATGCAGAGCTGCCAACCTCCAGAATAGAAAATCAGTAATCACAAGGCTCAAAATCAGTAATTTTCTATGCGGCGCTATGAATCTAAAAAAAACGGTGCGCCAACACTGCGTGGATGCATGTGCGCATGATTATCTAAAAATGTTGGTGATTTTACTCACACAAAGTTACTAAATATTGATTTTCAGGTCATCACAACACATCAGTTTTCCATGAAAAATTGGTTTCTATTAAGAGAATACTTTTCCGTCTTTCTCAGCGAGTGTTGGATGGCCGCCATACTGTACAGCACTCGCTCATATTTACATTTAAAAATTAAAAAAAAAATTTTTTTTAAATTAAAATTTTTAATTGTTTTTTTTAATAATTTGTTTAATCCGTAATTTGAAATAGCATTCCGTACTGCCGTAATGATCGTTAATTTCCGTACCAATAATGGGAAATCCGTACTAGTTGGCAGCTCTGGTAATGGCATACGATATATACAGTTAACAACTGAACTATTCAAACCCATTGTAAATTTGATGTTTTTTGTTTTTCGTAACTCAAGCATGAAAGGTGGTCTTGATGAATAAGAGCTTTTGTTGAAGACTTTTAATTGTAAGCTTCAATACGTACATCACATTCTCAAGAAACATAAATCAGGATAAATTTTTCACATACTTTAAAAACAATTATCAAAGTTGGTAAGGATATGAATAACTTATATGTTAACTCTACATGTGCATACATTTCCATGTACTAAATACTACATTTGACCCATATATGGACATGCATGTAGATTTAATGCACAAATTGTGAACAACTCACATGCATTTAATAATGCTTACCATTGAAAAACACACAATATAGCCCTCCAATGGATTACACCAGACATGTACACTTCCAAGAATAGATCCTCCTCTTCCTCTGCATGAACTCTACATAAAAAACTGCTCCTAAAAATCTACAAATGAATCACGCTGGTGCTTTATATATCCTAAAAATGTTTCACATTTAACATATTCCATGAGCCAGTAGCTGTTTCTTCTCTCTCTCTCTCTCCTTCCTACGAGCAAGGTTAGAACTGCACGTCCGGCCAATTTCCCTAATTACTGCATGTCTGTGAAGAGTTAAAAACCGTAGAAATCCACATTTGAAGGGTATTACATAACGTTATGTAACAGATGTAACTACTGCAGGGGTTTCAGGCGACCACAGAGAAAATTACTCATCCTTTCCAGGGAAAAGAAGATAACATACAGCAAACAAACATCTACGTAGACAGTGGGAAACAGCATCAATAAAACAATATGTGGCATCTGTTTCCAATGTACATTGAGATATTATAAGACAATGTCTACTTGCCAAATAGAAGGAACAAAGGAAAAAGGAGAACGAAGCAGATAAACAATGCAAGATGATTCAGACTTATATGTACATGTATTACAAAAAGATCAAACAAAGATTATTTGGGGAATCATTTGTCATTTGTATTAAAATTTGTATCCGAATTCTTTCTTTGGCATAATTAGTCCCATAATAGGTGCATTATGTTTTGGAAGGTTCCAGATTATCAATGGGATTTCATAAGCATTATGCAGGTATATATATATATACAAAATATACTAATCCAATGTATGAACACCAATTCATGTATCAAACTTCTCCATATATAGGTCTACGAGGTGATGCACAAAGATAATTTGGGAAATCATCCGTGAATTTTCATCTTCAGCTTTAGGTTGTCCACTTTCATACCCAGTCAAATTTTTGTGCTTTTCAGGATAAATGAGTTTTGGCAGCATTTTCTTCTTCTTCATTTTTTTTTTTTTTTTTTGGGGGACATTTATTTGGTTTATAAAATTGGTATCCCACTACCTACACAAGGATTCTAACTTTATTCCACAAAATAAGTGTTATTTTCCCTAAAAATAAAATGAAATGAGATTTAAAAGAGACAGAAGGATCAACTAGGCGTTGTGGCGTGCGCCTGTAATCCAGCTAACAGTGGAAGTTACAAACTGATTCAGCCGAGGACGCAGGTTCGAAACCGAGTCCCGTCTTTTGGATGGTGACGTTAAAGGTCGGTCCCCAGACGTAAATAATCATATCTGATTGATACACGTCTGTAAAAACCCAATACACACACACACACGCTGGTTGATTGCTGTGGCTCATCAGAAAGAAGAAGAAGAAGAAATGCTATTTTAATATTTTACCATCATGAACTACTTAGCTTTGCCGGTACCTTCAACACAAAGATCATTTTCAAACCTGAATGGGTATATAATCTCTGGATCATCGAAAACCAAACAAACTTTTCCTGGACGAAGGGAGAGGTGAAATTGGAAACCATCGTCTCCGCAACATGCGCGGATTACGCAGTCTCCAATTTCTGACAGATCTTGAAGTATTATAGTTTCTTCATTCATGCTCTAAATACGGAAAGTGATAGCCGCTGAAAAAAAAATGCCCTCCGGGGTTTAACATTGACTGGATACTAACTCATTGGTTTTGAATGACGAAAAGAAAATTGATCCCGACTACACAATGGAAACGAAAGAAAGAATAATCCCACCCACATTTTAATAATAGAAATATAATCACTCATGACAATGTGACATTACCTTAGCTCCCACTAGTATAGAAGCATTGCAACAGAGAGGGATAAAGCAGTTAACTTCTAAATAACATGATACCGAGAGAGTTAATTTTTACTGTTTATTGCAGGTTTAGAAATGCATAAATTAATGATTCACAAAGTTATGACTTAAATGATTTCGAACAGAAGGGCACTATTAGGGTTCATTCTTAGAAAATGGTTCTACATTAAACAACAAGTCGGTTGAGACCCAGAATGGGATTGAGAAAGAGAGAAAGAGAGAGAGAGAAAGAGAGAGAGAGAGAAAGAGAGAGAGAGAGAGAGAGAGAGAGAGAGAAAGTTCTAAGCAATAAAGGGAAAGAAAAGTTTGTTGTTGAAGGCTTTTGGGGCTGACCTTTCGCAATCCTATCCCATCCCTTGCAGGAGATAAGATGTAATTAATTTCACATCCCTTCACATTATCACATCTCAAATATTGATCCATAAACACTGATGATCGTCAACGGCGACGCTGGTTTAGCGCGCTTACCGAATTACATCATGCTGACAGGGGGAGATTCGCTGCGAAATTAACTTTGGGGAACAGACCGAGTAAAGTTGACAAAATAATTGGGGAGAGAGAGAAATGAAAATATGAGGAAGATGGGCAATGTTGACATTATCAAATGAAGCAACGTTGGAAATTTCCCCCAGGTGTCAACATTTTCCTTTATATCCCTTCCCTCATTAATTCAGACAAAAATGATAATCCTGCTATTTTTTCTGGAGGTTATTTCACACATTATACAAATACCATGCAATAAGTCCCTCACGGGATATATTGAGTGACAGACGAATCATTTATTGAATAAGAAATACTTCCAGAATCATGTAATCCGGTCTACTGGTACAAATATTGATTTTACGGAAGCGTGCCCTCCATGAATTAATATCCACATGCCTTGAAGTGATAATCATGTTAAGAAAAACAAACAATACAGCGCATAGTTATCATATCACTGTAGGTACATGTACAAGTACAATGGACATGTATGGATTTTAAAAAAATTCAGCCTATCCCACTTTAAAAGTCTATTGAACTCTATTCACTGTGTGGGCCAACCTGAACACCTACTGTATCAGACATGGCCCCTTACCAATTCTTCTTCACAATAAATGGGGAGTCCAAGCTAATTGTCCCATACATTAGGGGCTTACAGCCTCTTCAGGCTATAGTAGATTTACACAAAATTTGTATAAAGAATTTTCGTATAGCGAAAGGAGCGTTACAGACCAGAAAACAACATTGTATAAAGAAACTATATAAATGATGTGAACACGTATGTCCAGAACTTCACAAAACATGGCAGCGAACTACGGCACACCGAATAACCACACCCCTTGGACTTGTCCGAATTAAAAAAATGTAATTTAACCCCCCTGCATCTCAGTGAGGGTTGATGATAGGGGGTGGGGTTGCTATAGGAAAGTGAAGAGTGATTTGCATGTAGTAATGGCCAGCTTTTTAAAATGCTCAACAAATTTGAAAATAATAAATATTAGAGGAAATCTCACCTGTTCAATATACAAATAGAGCAGCCCTGCTAAAATATATTACTTACAAAGTAGTAAATAGCCATTTGCCGCCCAAAATGTATTTTCCTGAAATACCATTAGACCATTGAGAGTCCAGTATATCTTGCTTGAATCTTTAAAATCTAACAAAAAGCTTTTGAAAAAGAATTTTGGAGTACTGTTAGCTATTCAAATCAATGTGTGAAAAGACTGCCACGATAGCTGCATGCAATATTTTCATTTCTAATTCATATCCTTTTCAATTACTTCTGCCTCATTTAGAAGCACTGACATAAGAAAAATAAGCCACAGCACTTTCTCATAATATATTTACAGAAAAAATAAAAATTATGGAAATAAAACACATTGAACGTGGCATGGACACCAAATTGTCGGTGGGTGCCAACTCGAGTCTCCATCTGAGAGATATTTGACAAATCGTGCTTGTCCATATTGGAGCTTAAACTAAAAATTACTTCTGCCTCGCTTGTTCCTCATTTTGATATTTGATGGACTGCTGATTCTATTTGTGCGTGGTCATTTTAGCTTGAAGAATTCACAGCTACCTCGAGTGCGATATTGGTGCAAGGTTGCCTAACAAAGAGTGATCAGACATCAGGAGAGAGTGAGAGAGAGAGAGAGAGAGAGAGAGAGCAAGCGATCAAGATAAATGCATTTGAAAGTACTGTGCATGTACTTCCCATGGAGTAGAGGGAAAAAAAGAAACAGAATTAGAAGACCAATATTATTATTAAAAGACGATTACTATCATACAAAAGATTGTGAGAAAACGGCTTCGGACAAAATGAATTCAGTCATAGGAGACAGAGGAAAAAGAAATACACAGTGAGAACAAGAGAGAGAGAGAGGGGGAGAGAGGGAGGGAGGGAAAGAGAGAGAGAGAGATTACATTTAAGAAGAGAAGAGAGAGAGAAAGAGTGAAAGAGAGAGGGAGATGAAGAGAGAGATAGAGAGAGAGAGAGAGAGAGAGAGGGGGTGAGAGAGATTTATTGAGCACAAGAGGCAGAGACAGACAGAGAAGGGCAAATCACATTTACACACCGAATGAAAAAGACAGGAAACAAAGAAAAGCAAGAAAGCAAGGAATCAGAGCAAGAAAGAAAAGACACAAGAAAGAAACATAAAGAGAATGAATATTACTCTGGACTTCTACCATACACCTCAAGGTTACAGGCACCAATATGAATGTGAACTCAAGTAGAAAAGATCAATTACAAAGCGAAGATAGAAATGAATGCTTAATGATCAGCCACACTGTAGTACTGCTTTTATCGTCAAAGGGAATGAATAGAACGAGGCAGTAGGGTCTAGTTGAACGAGACTGATTTCCATAATTCTTTCATTTCTCACTGTACTAGATATCTCACAAGTGACTCACTTGAATTAAAAATTGGATATTTTACATGAAGAAATTAAAGGTACACATAATAAATTCTTTACATAAATGTATATGTAATTTTTTTCTCATTTCAAATTAATTCATAAAATAATTCTTTCATTTCTCACTCAGTTCAATGTATCAAGTGGCTCACTGGAATTCAAAATTAGCTATTTTACATGAAGAAATAAAGGTACACATGATTCTTTCATTTAGAGTCTACAGTTCATGTTCATTCAATACAAATTTCTTTCATTTCTGACACAAGTCAATATATCATGTGACTCACTTGAATTCAAACATGGTATTTTGCATGCAGAAATTAAAGGTACACATATTTCAGTCACAGAAGTTATAAATATAATTTTCATGACATTCTAAATTCATGTTCATTGATTTCATTCATTGCAAAAATTCTCAAATTTCTCATCTACTGTAGTTCAATATCTCAAGTGACTCACTTGAATTCAAAATTTGATATTTTACATGAAGAAATTAAAGGGTTTTGTACATGTAGAGAGGAGTTCTGGTAATTAAAAGATATCAATGATCAAATTCTCAAACGATACTGTACAATGAAATTGAGAGAACATTTAATGATATCCACTGCAGCTAAATAATCCCTGCCTATTAAACAGATTTACAGATTTGATAAGAATTAAAGAATGGTAGAAAATGCCAGAAATATGATATTGTTCCACTTTTGCACACATGGCTTGGAAGCTTGGGGTGTGTATGCTGTTTAATAGCTAGTGGCAAGTTTTCTCAACTCATATTCATGTTAATACTGGATCTTAAACATCCATGATTAATCTACAAAATGTAGATGCTTATCAACTCCATCATCAGCTGTTAAGATTTATATCTAGATGCTTTCTCTCTTAAAATTGTTCAAATACTCAAACTGGCATACACCTGTAATGCATTTTCCTTGTATTCATAACATGCGGGATCCTCAAATGTGTTTGACAATAATCATATGAATTATTTGTCAAAAGATACAATCAAAATATAAGTATGCATGTACAAGTACTGTATGTGCAAAATACTATTGCCTTGTTATGAAACTTGTTATGAAAGAAAACTGAAATAAATTGGCTACTTAAATTGGTTGGGTGAGAAAAAAAATTGCTCCACATGTACAACTTTGGGACTTGTGTTTGACAACATGATTTAGGATGTATGAACTTTTACATCTAGGACAAGTAGACAACTAACCTTGGTCAAATTTCATGTATCGAGCCATTACCATTTCCATGACAAAGACTAGCTACAAGCTCACATGATACTTATGACCTGTTTTGGGGGTTTATCTCCACTTCCGATTATAGCCTGCTCATTGAAAACCTGCGTTTCCTTCCCTTTTGCCGCATCTGTTCTTGAGATTCCAACGGTTTCTTTCGGTACATCACGCCTCGTTTCTCATTTGGAGGAGTTAAGGGCAGATTGGGAACTTTGCTACAGTGAAATGTGGTTCGCAGTGTTAAAGAATAAAGGTGGATGGTGCATTACAGTGTGGTTCGTATCAATCGGTGTGTTTCTACAGAAGACCCGGAAAATAACGGTAATTGTCTACCCAGAACAGACCTGGAAAGTACATGCTTAATGGAATTTGAACAGTGTGTTTCTAAACTAAAGAACTCAGTTAACAGACTTAAAGCATGGACCTACTACGATCTTGAACTCTGGTATGGGAATCATATGTCGAGAGAACATGGCTATAAATCATTCTGGATTGTTCATCTTGCAGGAGATTGATTGTTTGAACCAGTAAAATAAAAACAAACTCACAAAACTTGCTGGAAATCATCTTCAATCAAAACCACAACTCTCATTTCCACATACTGTAGTGACCTTTTCGTTAAACACATGGTGTCAGGCCTAATTACCTTGATTTCCTTATCTTTCTACAATGTATGCTCACTACTCAGCCCTTATCAATTTTCTTCCAAAAATTGTTTGGAAAATGTTATTTATTTGTAATCTTGAACATTCAGTGTGAGTTTTGTTGGATTCTGTGAGAATTTATTTTCTATCATTACCAGAACTCAAGCTTATCTTAGACCCCTGTTACACATACGTCTGAAAGTGGACTGAGGCCGGCCCCGGAGGCGGCTCAACATATGTGTAACATCAACTTTTTTTGAAAAGCTGGACTGAGGCCGCCTCCATCCAGTCCACCTCTGGATGTGGTTTGACGCCGGCCCGAGTCCGGACTCAGTCCCGCAATCAGTAGGTGTAACACCAAAGTGGACTCGGGCCGGCTTGACCTGTCATCATATATCAACATAATACATCGGGCGTGCTTTGCCACCTTCTCTTATGTTATTCTTTGTTTTTATCATTCTATCACTTTCTCTTTCTGTCTTTCCTTATGTTATTCTTTGTTTTTTCCTTCTATCACCTTCACTTATGTTATTCTTTGTTTTTATCATTCTATCCCTTTCTCTTTCTGTCTTTCCTTATGTTATTCTTTGTTTCTTCCTTCTATCACCTTCTCTTATGTTATTCTTTGTTTTATCATTCTATCACTTTCTCTTTCTGTATTTCTGGAGTGCGCCCCAACGTCAGCTCGTGAAAAGGCGACGTGAGGCCGGCCTATGTGTAGACACAAAATTGCGGGCCCGAGATATCTGTAACAAGGGTTTTTATGGTCTCAAGGTGGCTTCAAATTGCAGGTGTGAGGCATGTGTAACAGGGGCCCAAGTTTAAGCAGACTGTTCACTGGATGCTTGAAAAGTGGGTGCTAGCTGCGCGTAGTAATGCATTTTCATGTGACCTTAACGCTAACGCTAACACGGATATGTTTCTACAGAACTGACAAGGGGAGCATACCCTGCAAAATCCATCTCTGGAGACTGGTCAATCTATCCATTAGCCTTAGTGTTATAATACCAGTAGGCCTACATGTATGGTGTGTTTGCACAGAAGCATGTACCTGGAAAAGTCCTGAAAAAGTCCTGAACTTAAACGTGCTCGCAATCAAGTAGAAACATGCCGAACGTAGAATTATAAGCCCTTCAAACCTCTCAAAACCGATTTCTTTACATGATGTTCATTAATAAGGTACAATGTTATTGTCTATTAAAAATGTACGCCCCTTTTGCTATATAACGATTCTTTAAATGACATTCATTTATACAACTTACAAGTTTGGTATATTCATCTGGGGGGCGTTTCACAAAACTTGTCATCAGTGACAAATGACAGTTTTTGTTATAAACTACTGAAATCCTTGCTTCTGATTGGTTATCAGCAGATTTGTCACTGAATTTTGTCATTTGTCATTGAAAAAAGGCTTTGTGAAACGGGTCCCTGGTCTGAACAGGTCAGGTTAATAGGCCTATCTATCTATTCGTACATGTACATGTACATGTAGATGACAGGAGATTGTGGCCTAAGCGTTGTCTGTTTACCTATGGAAACGACACTGACCTTCGAGACAAGGAATCTCCATGAATCTGACCAATGACCAACTGTAAGCCTGACTATTCCATCCGATGTCCATGTCATGCACACACAGAGTTGGGCTTGCAGCCTTGCACTGGCTTGCACTTTCTACTCAACAAAGCCCACTCCGATTCCAACCTGGGATAACCATCAACATTACAGTCAGTCAGGTAGCCTCCTGATTTTTTCCCTCAACGTCATCTGCAACAGCCATTGATCCCGTTTGAAGAATATCCCGCTTTCTTTCCCCCTGATGCGTGGGTTTTTGCCGACGCAAGGTTATACCGAGCTTGACGGCTCCAGCGCATAACCCAATGTGATGTGTGTTCGTGACATCATGGTATTTGGACCCTGTCTTTTCTCGACATGCCGGTATTTCATAGATTAATTGTGGGGAAAAGGTTTTCCAAAAGAGGGTGCTGATAATGAACACTGCTAGGTTGGCTTCAAGAAGAAAACAGATACATGTAGTACAAACTGGGGTGGTATTCTGAAAATGATGTTACATATTTAAAGGTAGTAAAACATGCAATGTAAAAAAAAATAATCAGTTAATGTCAGCGCACAGCTGGTTGCATTTGCGTAAAGTTAAGAAAGTTAAAAGAGACATCTACGCAAGTACCAATGGTATTAAGTGTTTGTTCTGCACAATATCAGTTTGTTGTGACAATTAAGATCTTTTTTCCCTAACAATTTCATAACAATTCCATAACAATTCCATAACATACATGTACATGTACATATGTATGTACAGGCAACAGCTGTTACATTTACCATGTTGATTCAGTACTTTCAGTTCAGGAACTACAGTGTGACAAGACAAGACAATTGACTGTGGAAGCTTCCCTATCAGTTGGACATTTCAGAAACTATGTTCACACAGGAATGTCATTATAGTTTGAAACTTTTTAAAGTTTGCAAAACCTCAAAGTTATAATGATCCACTAAGACGAGGGTTCATACAGGACCGAATCCCATATTCAAATTTAAACTACAAGTTGGGTAAGCAGTCATTTTTTACTACAAGCTAACCTTAAAGTTAATTGCGTTCGCACGGCACATAAAGTAACTTTGAGTGAGGACCCCCTGCTCCTCGTAGTTGGTGAGCTAACCTTAAAATCCCTCATGGTTTGTAACTAAATTTTGACACGAGTGCATCCGTACAGTCTTTAATTACAAGGTTAATTTGAAGCTTAAAACCACGACCTAAACTTAAAGTTCACAAACTGCCGTGTGAACCTTGCTCACAGGAATATTCTTTTATATGAAAGCATCGAGAGACGGAAAACACTGTCACAGACAATCTGTGGCCTTGAATAACAAACAGCGTGTACAAAACATTAATCATCTCAAAAAGAGCATGAAGTGCATGGTTGACTTGTCAATGGAATCAGTAATTCTGGCATAGAGCCATCATTGGATTAAAGTTATTGGATGCACAAATGTTGTTGATAAAGGAGCAAAACATTATGTATAAATTTCAAATCAAGTCAAATTTAATAAGTTGGATAATACTACATCTTCATGCATTCACCATTGCATGTATCTTTTCAGGACTAAATACATGTACAATGTGCATGTATGAAAATTGGTGTAGGCCTATATACATGTAACATTGTATACAAACTTAATTTTTTATATTCAAAACTTGGTCTGAATTATTGATGAGATTCGGGTTACCGTATTCAAACAAAACATTGATCAATGTTCTTAAATTTTTCAGGGACGATTTTTCTCACATTCTAGGTCAAAGTTTACACAAAAATTATGACAATATCGAATCACGAAAAATACATGTAGTACTTTTATAATCGATAATTCCATTTGCAGATACTGTGTATGAATAATATGGCAGTTAACTGCAATAACAAGATCTATAAATTGAATTCTTCAAAGAAACAAAAATGAAAGTGGAGCTGTTCTGAAACCACACCATTTCTACCATAAATTAATGGAAGATGAATTGAAAAGAGACAGGACACATATTACCCCATATTTCAGAGAGGCGAAGGGTCTGAAATATTCATACAGCGACAACACATTCTCTGTAACTCTGATCGTGTCTCGCAAACTAATTTGACATAATGATGGTCTCAAGTATTTATTTTCTGATATCACATTCTATGTCAGTCCGATCGAGTCTAACTAATTTGACATGATGACTGTTCATTATATACTTGTACGTGAAAACTTCACCTCGATGTATAATGTACAGGGAGATCAACGGGTATGTGTACTCTGTAATGAACATTTATAGTTAAATGTATGTTAATACTGGTACTGAATCGTATTTCAAAACGTTCACCCACTCTGTTTGTTTTGGAACTGTTGTGTCTTGCATACAAATTTCACCTTCTGTAGCTGACTAGCTGAAAATGTAATTAAAGTATATTAAATGTAAATATCATATCTGTTAAAGTCAACAATAATTGTTCTGTGGTCCATTCAAAACACCTACATTTGTAACCTCAACCTTGGGCCTAACACTATTCATAACCCCAACCATAGCCAAAACCCCAACCTAAACCCTAATCCTAATTTTTTTTTAAAGTTTCAAAGTGATTCATATTTATTCGACAGTTTGTGGGAAGGAATTTTTCAACCAAAAGATACACACAGCATGTCCTATCACTCATAAAATATAAATTTATAAAATATTAGGGGTATAATGGTAGCAATGCTCCAAAACGTATTTCGAAACGCTGGGTGCATGCAGTGTGAATTCACTCATGACATGTATCCGACACACTCAATCCAAGCTAAATGGCGAATGAATATTAATTACTAGAGAAGACGCAAAGTGCAAACGCCATCTTGAAAAGCAATGAGCTATTTCGATCCTCGTGTGACAACATGCCAAATAGTTAGCTCTGTGGCATGTTGGCTATGATCGATGTATAATGCAATTACGATTCCATCGCCAAGCCGGATGGTAAACTTTGCGAAAAACATTCTGACAGGAATAAGAAACAGTACATGCACGGTGTACGTTATAAATCCAGTTTGTGGAAATTCCATATGCCACTTCCATGCTGTATGCCTGTATCCATAAATGATTTAGGCCTACACTGAAAATATTGTTTAGTCAATTGACAAATTAAAATTTGTCACGTAGGTGGTCTTATTTGACAAACTAATAACTCGTCGAATAATTTGTCATGCGTGTGGTCTTACTTGACAAATTTTAATTTGTCGTGAAAAGTGGTCTTATTTGACAAATTTTTATCTAGTACATAACAAATTTTAATTTGTCGTGAAAAGTGGTCTTATTTGACAAATTTTAGTTTGTCGTTTGTCATGCAAAGAATGTTGACGCTCTATGCTTTGCTGGAGTGGAGTACGAATGGTTTGGTCTAGACTATAACGTTAGATCTGGTCTATATTTTATCGGTCTCAGTCAATCTACGGTCTGCTTCTGCCTCAGCCTCAGGCGCCTCGTCGAGCTCTGGCTCTGGCTCGAACTGATAGTGATAGATCTAGACCTTATGTACATTGTCAACTGACTGAGACTGATAAAATATAGACCAGATCTAATGTTATAGTCTAGACTAAACCACTCGTACTCCACTCCAGCAAAGCATAGAGAGTCAGAATTCTTTGCATGATAAACGACAAACTAAAATTAGTGACCATATTTTCGTCGTATCTTGACCCGTGACTCAGGCGTGGAGTATATGAAACCAAAAATCAACAAAGCACTTTGAAAATCCTTCAGGGGATCGGGAAACAGGCTGCCTTCCGCTAGCTATATCTTCGTAATAATAGGTACGCGCGTGGATCATGGCCGCGCATCTAGCTCGCGCGACGTGCATGCGCGCGCGCGTGGTATAATTATGGCATGCACAGCTGCATATGAGCGCCGTACTTTTGCATGACAAATTATTTTTTAATTAAAGAAACCAGTTCAAAGTTCGTCATGAGCTGGGCGATAAGTGTTTTCTGAATTCGTAACGTTTGACACAATGTTCGTAGAGTTAAAGCAGATTTGTACTGTTCCACTTCACGTGACAACGCGAATTCGTAGTGATTCATTGTTGAACAAATGTATATTTGTAATACCCCTCGCAATTTGTCACTCGGGAATTTTCATTCGTCATTACATGATATTAAATCGTAATTACATTTCAAAGAATCGTCATGAGTGATAAAAATTTGTCATACCAGTCATGACAAGTTACTTGACAAGCTTTTGGGGATGAGCGACCAATTGATTCTTTCAGTGTACATGTTTGTGATAGCATCGCATTGTGCAACCATGTCGCCAAGCTGGATGGTTAACTCTGCGAAAACATTCTGACAGAAATTTGAAACAGTACATGCACGGTTTACATTATAAATCCAGATTGTGAAAATTCCATTCCACTTGCATGCTATATCCATAAATGATTTAGGCCTACTTGTTTGTGATCGCATTGCATTGTGCAAACATGTCCTGAAAACTAAAAGCCCTAGTGAAGAAATAACTGCATTAACCTAATCTAGAGACAGAAGGATGTTTTATGTTTTAAATATGATTGCAGGGCCCTCTGGGAGAACAGTAGTAATTACTGATGAAGCTACCCAGGGTAAACAAGACATATTAATCATGTTATTTGTGTTGTTTGTGTTATTCGTGTTATTCGTGTTATTCGTGTTATTCGTGTTATTCGTGTTATTCATGTAATTCATATTATTGATATTATTGATATAATTGATATTATTGATTGTATTAATATTATTGAAATTATTCATATCATTCATATTATTATTATTCATATTCATACTATTATCATTATCATCATCATCATCATCATCATCATCAACATCACCATCACCATCAACACCACCACCACCACCACCACCACCACCACCACCACCACCATCACCATCACCATCATCATCACCATCATCATCATCATCATCATTACCACCATCATCATCATCATCATTATCACCATCATCATCATCACCATCATCATCATCATCATCATCATCATCACTATCATCATCATCATCATCATCACCATGGACATGTAGACTTTACAGGTCCCTGTATCAACACAGAATGAATGCCCTTCTGTCTCTCAAAAGACGATTAAGATCCAAAGTTTTTTTTCAGTTTGTTCTAAATCCAATGATATTTAGGCATTCCCAGAATCTCAGATATTATAGAGCACATTGAGTTTTGATAATTTTCCATTCCTGTATTGAAGAATATCATCATGTCAAATGAAAAGCGTTGCTCTTTCATTAAAAGCCTCACTGCACTACTTGTAGCTACATGTACTTGCTCCCTCTATACAGAAAACAATGCCTAAGCGGTGCCCGTTGGTCCCCCATGATCCTCTTTTTCTTATGTTAATTGAGAGCTGAGTTGATGAGATAACCACCTGTCAGTGACCATGCTGGGAGGTCTAATCCCTCCTGGCCAAACTAGTACAGACAGGCTTTAAATGCACTAATATTCCAATTGTGACTAGAAATGGTAAAGAAAGGTACTCTTCTGTTTTCAAACATTCTTATAACTTTTATGCCACTACATAACTTTGATAAGGACAATTCAGAGTTCATAAATTGCAGTAAATACCGGTATATACATTTCTCTCCATTATACAAACTGAGATACAATCTTATTGTTGTTATTAAACAAAGGTTCTTTTTTCAAGTTTTCAGAGCTGTTTAGTGGTATCTCCTTGGTTTAGAAGCTTTCCAAACCCACATTGCTCTCTGCTAGGATCAACGTTTCTATGTAATTTCTCACTGGTGCATGGGCTATATCACTTATATCTTATCTTCAATCAACATGCTTAGACTCTGAAAGAATCAACAAGCCCATAAATTGTGATGAATATGAGAGCACGTCTGCCTCATGTCTGCACAAAGGCTAATATCTCATCTTTTAATTTGCTCCTGGCCTGCAATGTGTGTGGGAGGGTGCATGTTTTGTTGAGAGAAAGGGAGAGAAAGGGAGAGAAAGGGAGAGAAAGGGAGAGAAAGGGAGAGAAAGGGAGAGAAAGGGAGAGAGAGAGAGAGGGAGGGAGGGAGGGAGGGAGGGAGGGAGGGAGGAGGAGAGGGAGGGAGAGAGAGAGAGAGAACATAGAAAGCAAGCACAAAGCTACCGGTACCAGTCTTATGTGTATGCATTTGCATGTACAGTATTTCAAGGAAAAATATAAAAATGACCTAAACAACTCTGAAACTTCAACCCAGAAAGTCAACAAACCAGTCAGCAAGCTTTCTGATCAATTATGACCTAAGGCCATTAAAAAATATATACATGTTTAGCATCCCCGCCCGCTTCCTTTTGGGGGGCTGCCTCCTTTTTTTTTTCTTTTTTTTTTGAATTAAAAAAAAGAAAGAAAAAAAAAAGGGCCTCCTCCTTCCTATTTTTCAAAAAGGCAGGACACTAAATAGTAAACATGTTTTTTTTTTATTTGGCCTAAGTGTAGTTTCACATCATATAATAGAATAACAAAGAAGCTTCTTAAACTCTGTTATTAAAGAGTATTCATGGACTTCCAGTGTTTACAAAAGGAGAAGTTAAAACTGGTATAGAGATCATTGCCCTTCCAAGTTTAGATGGGGGGTGGGTGCGAAGGTCGATACATTTCAACACCAGACCTTCATTAGGGACTCAATAACAAAAATAGTTTGTGGAAGGATACTTGTGAGGTATTCTACAAATCTGTGAGGTAGTGGAATATGAGGGAGGGGGTGGAAGGGAGGGGAAGGAAACAAAGGGTATTGGCAAAAGAGGGAAGTGATATAGGAGGAAAGGAAAATGTCAGAGGAAAAACAGAAGATGTTCATTAGCACTTCATTACAAATCTAATAGTTTGAAGGAGAATCTCTTTGATGTATGCTAATAATCAATAAGTAGCAGGGAGAGTTGGAGGAGATAAAACAAAAATGAAACAAATATATAGGGGGAGGGGGGTGGAATGTTTTAAATGGTATATTTCAACACTGAAACTTCATTAGTGCTTCATGATAAAAACACTTTGCAGGGGAATGCCTCTGACGTATTGCACAAAAAAATGAGCGGTTGAGGGAGAGATAGAGAGACTCAGAGAGAGAGAGAGAGAGAGGGAGAGAGGGGAGGAGGGGTGTTTAGGGGAAAGACTAGTGGGGAGGGGAAGGATGGGGGAGAGGGATATATTTCAATACAGGTGTTTCACAACAAAAACAATTCGCAGAGGAATCCTTTCAAGATATTTTCGACAAAATAAATCAATGGGTATTGGGAAAAGATGGAGGAAGAGAGGGAGGGGGAGGGGGAGGGTGGAATGGGGTGGAATGGGAAGTAATGTACAAGTATTTCAACACTGAGCCTTCATTAGTGCTTCCCAACAAAAACAGGTCGAAGGGGGAATCCCTTTGATGTATCCCTCAAATCAATGCATGGCTGTCATCAGGACCTAGCTCTTGGGTTGAAGGCACTCAGGAAATTCTTAGAGGTAGAATCTGTCAACCCCACTTCAGACTATGAAAATTCATCGTATAGAATCGTATACCTATAGATATGATAAGTAACTAATTTTTCCTGTTTGAGCAGTGTTTCGAAGAAAACTATTTAAAAAAGAAACAGGGTCGCACTGTAGTCTGAATGATAAATTGTACGGAAATAGTATAACTGGGGGGGGGGGGCTTAGTGTGAGCACACACTACTGATTGGCCAGCTGTCATATCAACTGACCTCTTCAAAATTTCTTTCTTTTTTAATACGGTGTTGTTTCCTAGTTTGTACATTCCTTTCGCTATACAATGATTTAAAAAAAGTCTGAACAGGTCATTAGTTTGAGTGACAGGTTAAATCTATATCTATAGGGGCATTTATCAAAGTACAAAAGATATAAAAATATACCTTAATCATTCACACACCTTCATGTATAACATGTACCCTTGAAGTGTTTATTTGTCTGTTGCTAATCTTCTGTTATCTACATAAATATTTGATATTAGCATATTATGCATGAAGTGTTTATTGTGCAAACAATGCTTCAAATTAAGTGCAGCATCATTACACACCCATTCATTATGAATAGAGACAGTTAACATGAAAAACTATAAGTCTTATAAGTTCCACACACAAACTGCAAATTATCAATGGATGCTATGACCTATTTTACATAACATGGGGTTATCAAAATGTAAGTGACTTTGTAACATTTCTCTGTGATATTTGTAGCAACGATAATGAAATATGAATAGGACGCAGAAATATCCACAAATGTACATTCCCTAGGTCAAAATAAAATAAGTCTAAAACTTGTCCAAAAATAGTGAAAAACCAGCACAAATTTTTTTTAATTTTTAAATACTACCGTATTTTCAACTCTGCGTTTATTTTTCATCTATCTATTGTTCCAAATCGTTAGCCTAAAACAAATGTTTATTGTCTTATCCTTATTTCCACTAAAAAAGAGAAGAAAATAGCAAAGTTTTCAAGAAAAACGACCAGGGTACTGCTATACAGTATGTACTGTAGGGGAGCAACATTTTGGAATGGATAATTGATATAATAGACAGCTGAGTCAGGGATTTACTAGATCAAGGAAATATCTCGACACCCAATATGATCATTATCGTGAAGTATTTGGCATCACCTGTGCCTGGGAGGGGAAAAGCGAAGACACTCTCGCATACATGTCTCTTTCTGGTATAACTTACCGATTGGTTGTGCAGGTGTACCACTTCAATGACTGTATCTGTGTACGAAGAGTGCGATACATTCTGAAAGTGGAGACTGTATGGTGGGGTTCGCCTAAAACACATGGGACCTCCATTCAAACATCCTATCTGAGGGACAGTGTTTTCCAATGGCTCCTAGGGAGTCCTAAGCCTTTGTCTACAGGACAGGGGAAGGGGCAAGTTAACTAAACAATCCAGGCTTCAGTCATCCACCTACAATTTACAGGGCAGTCTAGGCTGGATTTGAATTAATGTTTTTTAGTTACATGTACATGAAGTTTGGCGGATGTTCTATCAACTTGGACAACTTGCATCCTCAAATGCTTTAAATTTTGTAGACCTTGGAACTACATATCGATTAGGTCCTAATACCAACCATACTGAAAAACTCACTATTTTCTCTTTAAGGACACCCTTAGTATTTATCTAACCGAGGGGGCCCTGGAGCGTTAAGCGTCTCATTAATTTCCCCTCTACTGTAGCATCCCTCTATGCTTCCACCATGATCGGGGCTTTTTACGTGTCTTGCTGAACGACCACGGTGCATGCCTTCACCGAATGGCGCCGACATGCATCTCACTTAGCCACTAATCCGCCAAGTGCAAGAAGGCCGTGCAGAAGGCGATACTCCTCCGGGCGTCACAAGGTCGTAACACTGACATCTGAGAACTCTAGTCATCTAAGAATTCTAGTCAGTAACGAATTCTAGTCATGTTGCTTTGATCAAGGAGGTTCGTTCTGTAGCAGTTACTGAAATACAGCAGGCATTCACCTTACAGTACATATTTTGTGAGTGCAAAAGTATGCAAAAAATAAGATGATAATCATTTGCATGCAGTATGCTTTCTAATCCTTACAATGCGTACACAAGAAGTTGTAATATTTTTCCTCCTTATTTGTTTTGTAGGATTATACTTTCTGAATGCAGTCTTGATGAAAATCGGCCAAGTGCAAGAGATCTTATGTTCTCAAGGTGCATTAAAAGCTCTTGCCAAATGTTTCATGTGATTATTATTCAATACATTAATTGAATATTTTAACAAATATTAATCAAACATGCAGGGAGGGACCTACTACAAAGCCTTTATTCACAGGACGAATGCTCAATTCCTTTCTAGTGAATAAAAGTAATACATTGTGTATAGACATTCAACACTAAAAGAAAGAAAATGGACCAGTTTGGGATCTACACTGTAATATCTATTTTTAATATTTCTACATACAAAATAACCATTTAGATGTACATTTACTTCTTATGTAAGCCTTCAGTGTGAACAAGTACATGTACAATTGTAGATGTCAACCCTATTTGATGAATATTCAAAGGCTAACAAAAGTAAACCCATTTTGCATCAACAATACTCCTTAAATCAATGGTGCAGGGGTTAATTGTATACCTTGTAATCAATAAACTGAATTAATTTGGAGTAAATTACATTATACTGCAGGTCATCCTTCTACCTCATCCCCACGCATACAAATATGTGTGTGCTTGTTGTTGATGAGCTCAAACAGCTATCTCCCTTTACCCGACTCTGTTACACCAATGAAGGGCACCCAGTGAAATCGAAGCACCTTTGTGGGATTGAAATCCAGATTGCCAATCTCTTTTTTTTTCTTCTTGACTAATAACCAATATCCGTTGGCCCCTTTCACATTTGTACTACCGTATTTGCCGGCGTAAAGGCCGCAGTATTTTCTCTTCCGAAAATATCAAAAAGTCTGGGTGCGGCCAATTCGCAACAACAGTAAAAAATCGGCTGTTAAAACAGCACGTAATTTCGTACATATGGGACTCCCAACGGTACAATGACTAGATCTATACCAGTAATGGTACAGGACATTTCTAGATTAACTCCACACATCTTACCGACTATTTCATGTTGCATTGTTGACATGAAGTTTTGTCGATCTCGTGAATACACCTCATTACCTATTTTTAACAAATTCTACGGGTAGATCTAGATTTAAGTCCGTGCCATTGCATTGCTAAAAGAAGGGACCGTTACGGAGCTACCACGCAACGCAACTGCGCATCCGGACGAAGTCTGTTTTCTTACTGTTTTCTTCGTATCCATTTCACGCAATTTCGTAGGTACGGGTATAAATAGGATACCAAAACTGCCTGCGATACAGTACTAACTTCAAAATCAATGAAGATTTGCTAAATTACGATCAATTTTGCAGTAAACTTATTTTTTTACTGTAAATTTTATAAAAATATTGATGAATTTGGTATCAGTTTGTAGGAAAAGTAGTTTTCTACAAGAAATTTACGATAATTTTGTTGGTCTGTTTGGTTTTTTTCCTTCCATTTTTTTTTTTAAAATAATTTTTTTGTTTTTTTAGTCTATGAAATGTCAAAATCGGGGGTGCGGCCTATGCGGCGCTGCGGCCTTATCGCCGGCAAATACGGTAAATGACTGTTGTGGTGCGCAGATAATTATGGCACAAAGTCATGAAGTGCCATCTCTACTCAGTGAGGAAAAAAAATACATGGGAACAGTGAGTTATTTAGCTTTTATAGACAGCTCTGAAACTGCTCTGGTAATCTTGAAAAGAACTCTGGAAAAAAATCAATACAAAAGAACTAGAATACAGAACAGCTACAGAAAGAAATTTTTATTTTTCTATATCAAAATGAAGAAAGAGCTCTTTCAGTGTCTACAGCAGCTGCTTGCATTGCAGCATCCTACTATTAAGTCGAACAATGGCGCCATTTACACTGCAAGCAAAAAAGGTTTTTCTCACAAGTTTTGTCGGAAATTGCTAAGCAACTACCCATAAACACAACAAAAAATCTAAATTAAAAAAGCAACCTCTAGATTGAGGTTTTTTTAAACAACGGCTATAAACCCGATAGTTTTTTCAAATTGTTTTTTTCTGTAATGTAAATGAGCCTATTCAAAACTCGACTATAAAAAACATACTACCCACAGCACATTAACCTTCGAGAGCGCTAAATATAATGGTTTGTGTGAAGACAGATGTTACAAAAATTACCCAACACAAGAAGTGGAGGTCAAATTGACTTTTACAGTCATCTATTTATGGTATTAAATGTAATTGGATGAGGTCAAATCAATGTCCGAAACTGTGAAGGCATTTAAAGTGTCCATGCTCCTACTGAGAAGTGTGAAAAGGAGTCAGTGTTTCTCCTAAAGATTGTTCATCATTTGCTGCTTAATGAGAGCATTCTTATTTTGAAGTGTGAACAACTTGTGTTGGGAGTATTTGGGAGACACCTTTCAAAACCTTTCAAACTAGAAATCCTCTTGCCATCCTAATGTTGCTCTTCTGAAGCATTCTCTCATTTGAAAGACTGAATGTGATCCAAGATGCATCTCCTAGAGACCCCTTTTCCTACAACTTGAAGTTTTGTCAATCTTTTATGCGAAAAACATCCTCCTTTCATCTCTTGTTGATCTTTAGGAGCAATCTAATATGAAAGCGTGAATGTGGTCTCTATTACATCCCACAGGAACCTCTGTCAAACAACTGTCCTTTCTTGATTCATGATCACACTTTAGAACATTTTATTTAAAATTGTGAAAGGTATCTCTTGGGGACCTCTTCCAAACTAATTGATGCTTGGTTGCTCTTTCGGAGCGTTCTTATTTTGAAGTGTGAGTGAGGTTCTGAGTGTATCTCCTCTCAGAGATCGCTTTCATCCTAATTGTCCTCATTTCATTTTTATCTTCTGTTGTCCATCTTCTATCTCTTGGTCTAGATCAAATCACTCAAGCCCACTTACAGAAAGTATCACCTTAATACCTCTCAGGGAAACCACATATTTGATGAGTTGCCCAGCAAAGGAAAAAAACTTGAAGAGGGTGGGGGGCTCAACGAGAAGAATGCTCCTTTCTGGTTCTTTCAACAGCCATACATTGTAGATACAGAGAGGATCACCTTGATACATCAGGCAACAGGGAAACCACGTCTTTGATGAGTTGTCCAGCAAAGGAAAAGCAAAGGAGGGGGTCATCAAACAAAATGCCCTCCTCTGGTTCTATCAACAGCCATAGATACTGGTCTGGGCCCGTATTCAATAAAATTCTAAGACATTTTTCTTAAGTCTAAGAAAATGTCTCAGAATTTGTCTAGGTTAAGAAAGTTACCTTAGCCGTATTCTAAACACGTAAAGCAGTTTGTCTTAGCTAAGACGAAAGTTAAGACAAATTCTTAGACCCGATGACGTCATTTTGGAAAGTCAAATTGGTGGACTCGAGCGACTTAATTGCAGCTGAATTTGCCAATGCAATTTGCGTGTTAAAATAAAAATCGCACCGCACGAAAATTATACACAAAACGTAATGGGAGATAGAGTGTAAGGGAGGTACCATGCTCACAGAATTGTTTTAGGCTTGACCAACTGACACTAAACATTAGTAGGGCAGTCTAGTCAAGACCCCCTGAGGCTAGATCTACTATCCAACGTAGGCTTTTATACTTTTCTGTCAAACATCTTCGAAGAGCCAAAACCGGCGTTCTTAATCTTATGCCGCGGCCGCAGGACGGTCTATGAAGTTAGCACCGTCGCTAGCCAGCCGACCAGCGCTAGCATTGGATTTGGAGCTACCCTTAAATCGTCTACTGCTATAGATATAGGTAGATCTAGTAGATCTAGACTCCTAGATCTATAGCTAGCCTAGCCTTAACTTAATAAAATAGTTAATTTTAACCTATATCAGACTCATAATAAAACAAATTTTGTCTCACCTAGCATTATGCCGATGACACATTAATCCCTGTTTCCATATTTTAATGCCAATGACTAAGAAAAGATTTCTTTACGACAGCCATGTCATAATTTAAAAGTAGTGTTAACACTGTTATGAAGGCGGCGTGCTACGCTGGATCGTTTGCTATATAAATATAGGCCTAGTATAGTATTATATTACACAAGGCAAACATAAACAATGGCGCTTAATTCTGCGCTGCGCCGACGCTGTATACGCGAAGCTAATTACGTTAATATAGGTCAACACTGATAACCTGCGCTGCGCTGGCGTTGCATGCATCGCATCCGTAGGCTATATGATTTTAATTCCATTTGATCGAAACCCGAAGTGACATTCGGCGTGCAGCAGCACTGAGCTGCCGGTGTTGAAGCCCTATTTAAGCATCCTCGACATTATGCTTAAATATAGGGTAGATTTCTTACTTATCTGAGATATCTCGATTGTATAGAATACGACATGCTATTTAAGCCCTTTTTCTTAGATAAAATCTAAGAATTCTTCTTACTCTTAAGGCAAAATTCTTAGCCCCAATGCTTTTATAGAATACGCATTTTTGCTAAGACTGTTTTCTTAGCCAAAATTTAAGAAAAAGTACTTAGATTTCATGCTTAAGAAGTTTATTGAATACGGGCCCAGATACTTATCTTAAAGGTAAAGACCAGTTTTGGAAACGCCCCTCTCTCAAAAAATGAAATGGAAGCTCTCATTACTATGTTTTGACTTATACGTGATGATACAATTTTTGACGTGAAACCGCCTACTAATCGATATATTTAGTAAGTTATTATATCTATTGGGACCAAATAGATATCGTGCACACGTAGTCCCATATACATCTTTCTGTGTACAGTGCTTGTAACTTTACCAAGACTGGGCCAAATTTCTTATCATTTTGATGATTCCAGAACCTTGCAGTACACACCAATACTTATATGCTAGATGATCAACCTTTTCCGATCGATTACACAATGTTTCTTTCACAATGCAATCGCATGACCAGAACTGTTCTTTATCTTTAAACCAGACCTAATATACAGGTACCACTTCAGACTGATCGCACAGAGCCTGTTGAAAAGCCTTGCACATGAATTAAACACGGTAACATGGCCCGAACATGGACCTATGATGTACTACCATACAAAGTAGGTCTCTTCGACCCCGTTCTCATTCACTTCGTTGGAGCGGTCTAACTAAGACCCGTTCCTCAGGAGCGGTTCTTAGGTGAGTGAGAATGGTCAAAGTGGTCCAGGAAGTGGACTTCTGGACCGCTCCAGAAGACCACCTCGGGAGGTGGTCTTGAGGGACGGGTCTTATTAAGAGCGGTTTGGACCGCTCTAACGTGCAATGTGAACGGAAGCGTACTTTGACCGGAAGTGAGCTAGTGACGTTCCGCGCGAAACATGTAGTACGGTACATACGGTTTGTATTTCGCACGTGAAAAAATTGACCTGCCGACCTGAGCTGCCATAGCAACAAGACCACTTTGACTCGTGGAGCGGTTTGAGCCATAAAAAACTGCTCGGAGTGTGAACGCTCGCAAACCGTTCCTCAAGACCCGTTCCTCTGGAGCGGTCTAACTAAGACCACTCTCAAAGTGAGTGAGAACGGGGTCTAAGATGAACTCCTGTGGACTTCCTTGTTGTTGACGACTTGTTAGCTTGTTAATCATCACCCTGAGTCTAGATTGTATCACTCCAATTCTTCGGCCACAAGATACTTCCTGAGAGAAGGAACCACTACAGGGAGGAGCCAAGGATGGGGTTGGGGAGGGGAGACCTCCTTTGCCCTGACAAGATGTTTGATAGTATCAACCATTTGATGTGGAGCCCTTATTGTATTTGTAGTACATCATCAATGATACAGTCAAGCGTGCTTGAGCGACCATCTGTATAGAAAGGCCACCTTCCAACCTTATTTCCTTTGAAGCTATGTTTCTTAGTGTTAGCTTTCAAGTAAACCTGTCTACATAGACCACCTGCACACAAAGACTACCTTCGTGTCTTCATTGGATGGTCTTCCTATACAGGTTTAATTGAACTTCTACGACACAAGTTGATATCTTTGCTGCAGATTGGGGCACTGCATCTCAATGGACTCAATCCTTACTGCATGAAAAGTGTTAAAACTGTTATTAGCTTCCTCCTTGCATCTTACGTTACAGGAGTCAAGGTTACTTACCGACAGGGCTATTACCCCAGCCAACAAGATGAAGAGGAAAGAGTATCTGGCGGTTCCTGCTCCCTGTGCAGCTTCAATCAAGTGAACCCTTCTAGTATTTCCTTACCGTCAAGGGCTCTTGCAATCTATGTCCATCAGTGTTACTGGTAGGTCCTGTGTTTTTGTGCAACTTCCAATACGGTATCTGCAAATTGAAACAAGGAAAGAACATCAACATCAAATGGAATGGGTTGCTGTAGGTTCTGATTTTTGTGTGTCCTTCAAATATGGCATCTCCAAATGAAATTAATGAATGAAAATAAGATTGAATCAACGAGAACAGGTGTACTTCCAATACACGGTACCAGCAAATCAAAAGTTGTAAAATCAATGTATCTGTAGAACTGGTTTCTGTGAATCTGTGGCTTTACTTCCATTCATGGTATCAAATAAAAATAGATTAATTACAAACAAGATTACACTTGATATGATTGAACCCATGTTCGAAAGTTGTTGAGAGAACCAGCAGGTTTATTTCTTTCGATCAAATTTCTATTTTTAAAGTGTACCAACCACCAAAGAAATTTGCTCTGTACATTAGGGATTCCTTGTCGACATGAGCACCAAATATTACTTTAATAAAGAGATATTACAAGTTTAAATATACTCTCACTTAAAGGTACTATGTCCCATTTGCAGGCCAAAAAAATGAAAAGGTTAAATTCCAACGGCATTTGAAAGACAATACTAATTTAGAACTTCCCTAAAAAAGGGGGCTTGAAAATGTCTTTAAGTGGGAAAATAACGACTATTAGTTGTCGAATCGACTTAGGAGCTATAGAGCCAGTAAGTAATAGTCTGATTTTTCAGACCATTGTACCGAATGGTCGTACGTTTTATGCTGCGCAAAGATTCAATCAGTTTAATTTTGGCCATTACAAGAAGTGGGTTATTGATGTAGACAAATGCTCATGTACCCTTTACAGCTCATTTTATGTATGTTATTACCAAAGATGAAAAAGCCAGTCAGTCACTCAATAGTGTCTGACAGTGAAGTCTAGCAAGTAAACGGGTTTCCTTGCATAATTTGAATATTAGGACACTGCTAACGTTTAAATTTCACAGATAGGACATACATGACATATTCATAATTCCTGCAAAGTTCTACAGAATTTGATGTTGGCTGCAAAAGGGACATAGTATCTTTAAAAGAAAAGCAACTTTTGAGTAGAATAGTCGATGCACCTGTACCTGCTCGCATAGAAAAAAAAATTCCGCACGGAACCCACGTCCGATTATTTTTTTCCATACTCCTTATAAGCCGTCAACCCATAATTTGTGGGGTTAAAGAAATTTTAGGTTGATTTTACACATACTAAGTGTATTCTTTTTTTATGGGACTGTAACACTTTAACTAATATACCACACAAACAATCTCCCTGTGCCACGTTGCACTTATCATGGGATAGATACACCAAAGGCTTCAAGATCACTTAACTAGTTTCCAGTGCACGATTAATCTATATCAGTGTTAAAATAGTTGTAATGGAGCTAACGAGAGCGAAAGTGGGTAATTTTGTTGCACAAAGCAATCCTTTTGTCAACTGGTGCTTATTGTTTTATGCAAAATTGCACGTGTCGACCGTGCAGAGAGGCAACGAAAGCTACTGAATTGTTAATGCCCTTTTGGCACTACCCAGGCAATATAGAAGCATAAAGATGATCCAAGGCAAACCATGTGTATGCCGAAAGTTAAGTAAATCTGTTGTGCTAGAACAGATTAGCAGACCGAGAGACGCTGCACTTGCGCCGGAAGGTGGTTAACTTTAATCATGGTTCAACACCCCCACGAGATGCATTTACCTATCCCTGAATCATCACAGCAATCTCACCCCTCCTTCAGACTACTAAAACTATGTATAGTCATACAAGACTATAATACGATTACATGTACATGTAGTAGCTTTATGATAAGTAAATCAGTTTTTCTAGTCCGAATGACATATAACACAAAGGTCATACATGTATAGCGAAAGGCATGTTCGGCATCGTGCATCGAGAACTGGTTGAAGAATCAGGGTCCCATTCTCTTCTGAAAGCTGTACAGCTGGGTGGGGCTCTGACCTCTTCATAACTAGTTTCTTCACATAATCTTTCTTTATACCATACCCTTTTCAAGTGTGAATACCCCTTCTGCTATACAATGATTCTTTAGACGTTTCTTTATACAAAGGTCCTATAACTGTCTTTCAGTGTGAAAGAGGCATTCCTCTTTCAATGAAGCATTGGAGCATGCAAAAACAAATGAAGAATGCTCTGATTGTCAACCCAAAATGGTTTGTCAGACAGAGACCTATTCGGACTACAGGAAATAATACAAAACTCTTGTAAACAAACACATTAAGAATCCATGTGTAGCCATAGGGGCATTCACATGTGGACAAAAGGTACTTGTATTAAAAAAACATCACCAGTTGTTAACAGGCCAGTCAACACCTGTTCGGTGTCAACTTAGATGTTAGCTGGCCAATCATCTGCATGCACTCATGATATGCCCCGCCCAGTTATACGTTTTATATGACATGATGCTAATTGGAAATAGGGCCCAATTCTTTATAGAAATGATGCGAAAACATCCATTGCGCTTTATGTTTCATTATTTGACATTTTATTATTTAATGTTCAGACTACATGTAGATAAAAAGTAATTACTTTTGGTATCTAGCTAAGTAGCTATTTAGTTTTCATATGGTTATACCAAAAATTATGGTAGTCTAAATGGGAATAAAAGATGAAAGGATGGAGGGGGCAAGAAATTACATTCACTGAATGATGAGTAAAGCCTGGAGATGGGTTTATTTGATCAAATCGATTTGGGCTTCCAGGGGAATCTGGTAAATTTTCAATCACATTTGAACTTTTGGACACGACATGCATCTTGTGGTCGAGGAGAGATCATTGCGCTTTCTTTCCCTTTCACGGTTCCTGGGTGTGTGTCATATAATGAGAGTCCTGTCCTGTTGACTTGTCTGCAAGATTGTAGAAATGCTTTCCTATGATGATGGAGGTGTGATGGTTTGTTTGTTTGTTTTACCCGACTGCTAAGAAAGCATGTGTATGCTTGTAAGTGAGAAATCAGGGGACCAACGGCTTTAACTCCTCTCTGAGGGACTTGGTAATGAGGATTTTAATGTCTTACCAAAGGGCACGTGCGCAACTGCGCACCGACTTGGTTCCAAAATTCAAACACAGGACCTTCTGGTTACGAGACCACTGCTCTACCACTGAGCCATCGTGCCTCGCCTTATCATGGTATAGTGGTTCAATCACTCTCAATCCAAGAGTTGAGGGTTCTAAACCCAGCCCGGCACTAACCCCCTTTGGTAAGGCATCAATCCATATTTGCCACTCTCCACCCATGTGTGTAAAATGCTACCTGGCAATTGGTGGGGTAATAATTCTTGCAAAGCCTTCAAGAAGAACAGCATTGATGCTGGTGAGGCTTACCTGGGAAACAAAATTAGTATTATATTGTCCGTCCATGCGCAAAGCCAGAATGGCATTTCCTCATATCTTTTAACGCATGTTTAACGCCTTTCTAACTCTCAACAGATGATACGATTCCAGTTGAAGTGACATGGGATTTGTTGGGTTTATCTGCGACTATTCAGTTAAAAAGAGAAAATCATTTTTAACCTATCGTTTGGCTTCATTTGGGATATTGTTTAGCAGCAATGAGTTGTAGCCAGGTGATAAGTGCATACCTGTATACGGTTTAGTTGAGTAGTTGGACAATAAGTATTCATGCTACCATTGCTTCACAATTATCAGAATCGTATTGGTACGACCGAAGCTGACAAGGTATTCTTAGCCTTAAAGGGATCCGGTAACTTTGTCTCAGATTCTGTCTCATGCTGCAATGATAATTATAAACCTTTAGGTACCTTTAGGTTAGTCAGGAAGCCCATGACTTTTACAAGCCGATCGTCTGTCTGATTATCAAGATATTTATGATTGAAAATCAAAACCAAATTTTGCGTTTTCCTAACGGTTTTCATAACACTACAGTCTATTGGGGAAAACGAGTATGGTAAAACCGGTCACTCAAAGATTTTTACTTTTTTGAGCTACTTCTTGATCATTTTGAAGCGCGATTTTTTGTTTAGGGCTTCAATATTACACCATATCACGGATACTGATAACGCGTAGGGCTGTGCATCTCAGATTTAACATTGTTTTAACGATGCCTTTAAATACACATCTCACTTAAAAATCTTGATTTAATTAAACTGAATACGAGAAAAAAACTTCCAAATATTAAAAGCATGCTCAACATAGCAACAAATCCTGTCACTGGAAAGATCTTTATGTATGAAGTCACTGTACTCTCTGGGACTTTTTGGTTAAAATAAACTATTGTTGTGAATCCATGGATTGGCTTCATTGGTGATCCACGTATCCATGAATCAACTGAGTAAAAGGTTAAGTTGAGTACCGGTATTCAAACACTGATTTCTCATGATACAGTATCACTGGTAACTAACCGTCAATATCGTGAAATATTCTACGGTAAGAACATGGAGGCAAAAATTGTTCTGAGCCTAAATGTATGCTTAACTCTTGATATACTCAATGACGATGAGCATGAGAGAAAGGAAATCCTCCAAATGAGGCATGCCTGAGCCTAACATAGCAGCAACTTATATCTTATGTACGGTTTATAGGCAGTACTTGTGTTGGCAGTTATATGTACATGTAATCGAAACCCTGCTAAAGCTTAGCATCAGAGAAACAAAACCCCTCAAATGAAATATTTAGATATGCCCATTAAAATAGCACCAACTACTTATTATGTTCTTAGGTGGTACAGTGTTGCCAAAACATACACTAAACCATAATAAACCATAGAAAAAAATTGAAATAAAATGTGGAGATATTTTGTCATAGCATCAACTATTCATACTTTTGTTTTCAGGTGTTTCTTTCAAAGTGGCTGCAACGTGCATCCTGGAAACTGCTATATAAAGAAAACATCCCCCCCCCCAAAAAAAAAAAAAATGTATACATGTAGGCCTATATACATGGACATATTTTTACATATACATATTTATATACAGTCAAACCTGCTTTAGTGACCACCTGTCTACAAAGACCACCTGTCTACAAAGACCACATTTTTCGTTTCCCTTGAAAATGGTTTCTCATTGAATCATGTAATATAGGCACCTGTCTACAAAGACCACCTGCCTATATAAAGACCACTTTTCTTGTCTCCCTTGGGTGGTCTCTATAGACAGGTTTCACTGTATATACAGTCAAACCTGCTTTAGTGACCACCTGTCTACAAAGACCACCTGTCTACAAATATATATATATATATATATGTATATATATATATAGATATTAAATTTGAAGAAAGCAGCCTCTACCTTTTTTTGTGGCAACATGTAGATCCTAAACCCCGCTAAAGCTGAGCATATATATGAGAAAGAAAACCCTCCCGACTAAAATGTGGCTTTGAATGATAAGAGGTCACAAAGGGAGTGACCTTATTCAATTCCCAAGGTTACATTTCACATTTCAATGCATCCAGAGCTCCGGGGAAATCAAATGTTTCCTTTTAAGAACACCAAAGTCACCAAGGTAGTTTAGCTTAAGCAATGTGGATGGTGTAAAATCAATTAAAGGCAAACCGTTATGGGTGTTATGGTGTTGGTAGAGGGTATAATAATATTTTCTTTGTTTATTGAAAACGACAAAATTGTCACATCAAATAGCACATGCCTAAGAATGCCTAAACAATGAACATATCAATTCTTTAAAACTCATTTTAATTATCAATAAACCACATTGTTCATGATTACATTGTTCGAGAAATATTTAATGTCAAAAATTCATTTACTTATCAGAGCAATCACAACAAATTTGAATCTGATATCAGCCTTGCTCACACATGACTGCATAAATAACAACCTATTAAAATAAAGGCTCACTTGTAATGTGAAGGGCAGACGGAGGTGAACAAAATAAAAAGAGAGAGCTGTGCTAAACAAAGGCACCTTAGCCTCCCCTAAAAAAATTTAGATTTTAAACAATCAGAACCAACAAAAGCTTCATACCATTCTTTTTTATTTTTTTTATTTTTTTGTGGGGTGTTACATGTACCTCCTCATATATACATGTATATGAAGGAGGCTTTACATAAATGTAGGATTACATGTAGGAGTATTGATTACCGGTAATGCTCGTCCCTTTTCCCGGTAATTCAGGACATGCCTTTTAAGTTTAAGCCTTACTAAATTCACAGGAAGTCATGATCAATATCACAACAGAAAGTCAATCTCTCTCCACAGCAAATGTGGGCAAGTTTCCTCAAAAGCTCTTTCAAGACGGTGTTTAAAAGGTACACAATGTAACTTGATCTCGGATCAATGGGGCCCATCAGAATCAATCCAACTTTCCCCTGAATGTAAACAGGGGGTGTATGTAACAGCCAATTTATGTATCCAGTAAAGGTGCATTATCCAACAGTAGGCCTAAATTTGCACAATGCACAATTTTAGAGTGCTACCAATTTGAAAAGCGTTGTTCCATGCATGTACACCATATGTAGTATGTATCTATGGTACATGGGAACAGGTAAATACAACAGTGTACATGAACTGACATTTTCCAGTCTGATCACACCTTGGTAAGATTTCCTTTCCATAGTTATAACAATGAATTCATGGCCTACTTGAAAGGCAATCCAACCCTTGTAATAGGTTCATTTGTATGAAAGCAGAAAAAAAATAAGAAAAAAAGAATGGTGAAAGTTTGAAATAAATCGGGCTAATAATAAGAAAGTAATGAATGTTTTAAATATGAGATCACTATTAGTCAATGCATAATTGGTAATTTGGGCAATGGATTGTGACGTAGTCGCAGATTACTCTCCTGTTTGTCATGAATAACAATTTCTGTATTTCTCCGAAGTGCCTTCTCCCTTGGAGCAATACTCAAAATATATTATGAACAGCATATTATCATAGGTCCTCTAAAGAGAAAAGGACCCTCCTGAGTCATACATTTCTGAAATATTAAAATTTTAATCATTTTGTGTGTTGGAACAAATGGGGAAGTTGTCTGCTACTAGTACTAGTAAATGTACATCACAGAGACATTATCGATTCAGCCAATTTGAAGAGCCCACACCTACATTGTATGTCCTACAGTGATTATAACTTTCAAAATTCAAACTTTCACCAGTCTACTTTTTCTATTTTTCAGTCTTCCTCTAGAGTAGTTTGCAATCAAGGTTGGATTCCCCTTTAATACACCATACATGTACATCATGTATGTACATCATGTAGGGCCTACAACCCTTCTGTATGTGGGAGCAGGCACATATTAAAATGGACTGAAATTGTTCCAGCCTTCTCCTTTCCTTTCCATGCATGTAGTTCCACAACAATGAATTCATGGCCATGTGACCACATCAATTACAACCTGCAATAAATTGCAGGATGCATGTAACAAATAACCTTGCTCTTTTTCCGGTTCTTAATTATTTTGTGCACTATGGAACTCAACGGGCCCCTTATTTTAATAAAAAAGCACTTTCACAACAGGGTTTATGGCATACACATTTAAAAAAATGATGCAAAAATAGACTTGGGAAAATAGCTTTTACTATCTACCAGGGAAAAATACACAGCAAGGAGAGGTGAGCTCTGGAATTATAACAATAAACTACCCGTATCTAAACATCACTGTGAGAAAATCACACTTTTACCAAACCAAATCCTACAACTTAGATGTCCCGTAAAACTGAAAAATATTAATCACACTGCTATCAACAATGTAATAGTAATGAAATAGACGTTAGTAATCTGGTTCATGTAACGTCTGTCTTTTGCCACACACATGTAGACAGACAAAAGGCCTGTCTTCATCAGCTCGAGATTGCCAAATAACCCGCTATTTTAACTACTGGTATCCCGATAGCACATTATCCAGCTAATATGCGTCTTCATCAGCCTGCAGTTGCAATTAGCGGGATATTTGGTCGAGATAGTCATCCCAAGATATCTTGGGCTAGTTTGCAAACTATCCCGCCATTTGGCAAAATATCCCGCTATTTGTCCGGTGCGTCTTCACCAGCTCGAAGACTCGCACTATGCGCGAACGCTGAGCAAAATATCTCGAACTAATTTCTCAAGCTCGAGATTCATGAAACTCAAGCTGATGAAGACGCGATTTTTAACTTCGGGCTTATTTCCCAAATCAGAAATAGCGGGCTATTTGGCAATCTTGAGCTGATGAAAACACACCTATATATACAGACAGACAGAGGGACAGGTGGACAGATTACTACTGCCTGCAGCCTATTCTATTGAAGCCCACGATGTCCTGCTTGATAGGAGTCGATCAGGGCTACCTTTGACAATTATTTAGGAAAATCGGTTGACATCATGCCACGAGTGCATTGTAGAGCTGGAGAGTAAATGGCTCACATTTCCTGACTGGTCAACCTTCACTTCCTCCCTATAGTCCCACACATTTGGTTTGATTGACCTTTATCACGCAGGAGATTTGCTGGCACAAATCAAAGCTCAAGGGTTGTAGCACAATTACAGTACTCTCCTTTTTTTTCTTTAGTCTGACTGTCCTTTGGTGATCCAACACATGCTACAGCAACAATTTATCCAGGCATTCTTCTGCTGCAACTAGGGCTTATAGGTTTAGTGTTGCAATTGAGTTTTAGGTTAGGTTTAAGGTTAGGGTTAGGATTAGGGTTGAAGTTAGGGTTAGAGTTAGCTTGAAGTGGGAACTTTGGTTGCTATTGTAAATTGACTGTGGGGCAATTGCTTCCAGAGCATGCATCTTACAATCCAGTCTATTGAAATTCTATGAACCAGTAATCGGTATTTTACAGCAACTATTTTCCTGAAAAGTTACGAGAGAACTGCTGAATCTGTCATTCATCATCAGTAACCTTGGTTCATTGATTACCGGTAATAAAATGAGTGATGAATACAGTCAGATCACATACCCACTACTGATATTCAGAGGGCATTAACTCTATGAAAATAGACAGAGAAGTTATGCCACTCTGGTTCTTAAAGATAAAGTTGAGTTCTGGTCATGTGATTGCATTTTGAAAGAAACGTTGTGGAATTGATCGGAAAAAAATGATCATGCAGCGTATTGGTGTGTACTGCAAGGTTCTGGAATCATCAAAATGATAAGAAATTTGGCCCAGTCTTGGTAAAAGTAACAAGCACTGTACACAGAAAGATGTATATGGGACTACACAAACATGCGGCATAAAAATGAGGCCCACATTTTAAAGCTGTTACATGTCATATTTAGAATGAAGACATTTGAAGAGCCATGCTTTTCAGGGAACGTTTTTTTCTCTGATATTCTTCCACACTTGCATAATAACAATGGAAACGCTCACAGATTATTTTTCACCTCTCCCCAGAACTCAACCTTCTCTTTAACTTTATGAAAATAAACAGAGAAGTTATGCCCATCTGGTTTTTAACAGGTGTTATGTTTATGTACATATCATCTGTTTGGAGCCAGAAGGGCACCAACTCTGTGTGAAATGATAGGAGTCAATGACCTTCCGGCTTCCAATATACAATTTGTAACAAATCAAACGACATTTCTCAGATTTCTACTATGAATATGAACAAGAGGGGGAAAAAGAAGAAAGAATAAACAAATGAAAGGGCTGCTTTCATTTTTTTTTGTCTGGCAGATCGAAACACCAAACACTAAAATTAGGATAAAGGACAAAATACTAGAACCATGCAAAATCAATTTGCTTCCCCCCACAGGAAAAATGTTTTGTTTCCTAACTGAATTGACAGCCCCTTAAAAGCAAGACATGACTAATATTGGATGATGCTTCCTGAAGAAACCCCATGCATCTATGAGAAAGGAACATAAGTGTGTCTGAGATACCAGACTAGCAGCATTAGCTTAAAGGTAATACAAAGTTTTGGTAACATTTCAACAGGATTGGATTATGAAATTTAAAATTTGCATTACTATTGTGAAACTTAGTGTTAGAATAAGCAACTTTGAAAAAATTAGGCTCTAAATCGCTAAGGATTTCGAGAAATTAAAATATCAAATTTATTGATGCTCCCGATAAATTTCAAATAGCGCCTACGGCCATACAATGGTAGCTGCGACCATGAAAATCTTGGAATATGTAGTTCTGATATAAAATTTCCAAACGGGAATAGAAAATCGGTCGATTTTAGTCAAGAAACATTGTTTTGAAGCTAAAGTAATATCAATCTTGAGAGGGAGCTATACAACATAAAGAGTTTATTATTCACAATTTCATCACTTTAGACTTAATTTCGACTGCGATATGTTCATTTGAACCAAATTCATGACCCCATACCAAAACTTTGTAATACCTTTAAAGAGTGAGACATGACTAATATCAAATGACACTGCCTGAAGGAACTCCCTGCATCTACGAAAGGAACGGAAGTGTCTTTGATACCAGACTAGCAGCATCAGCTTCCTCCTATACGCTATTTTACTTCTCATTTCCTTTGCCTTATCGACGCCAAATTAATCAAAGAGAAACTGTCTCGATGGGGCAATTCTGTAGACTTCGGGCCATGAACCACAACAAGGCACCCTCGATCCGCATCAGGAATAATATAACAAGTACGTCGTAATGCAGCGCCGAGCCGTGTCGTGTCAAGGAAATTCTGGAATTAGTGAGTTATCCGACATGAAATAAAATCTTCCTCTTCCTACCGGTATATGCACATGTGCGACTATGCCCTCCTCCCCCCCCCAAAAAAAAACAATAATAATAATATAAAAATACAATAATAAATGAATAAATGGGTACTAGAATTCAATACTAATATAACAAAAGTCAGAATTTGTTTGATGTATCCATTGTGTTTGGTACTAAGAAGTCTTTGCAACAGCTCATTTAAATTTCAGTAACTGCTTTAACAACGAGCAGAATGAAACCTTTCTCTTTCTATATGCACTTGTGCAAGTATGACAAAAATGAAATAAAAATGGCTGCCATGATATACTGTAAAATACTAATCGAAATAAAGTCAGAATATTTAGTCTGTGCATGTTTAGTACAAAGATACCTTTGTAGCGCCTCTTAAATTTCAGTAACTGCCTTAGGATTAGCAGAATAAAATTTTGCCTGCCCTACATGGACTTGTGCAATAAAAAATAAATAAAAAAGTGGCTGTTATAAAGTAGTAATGAAGTTAGAGAATATTGCCTGTGCGTGTTTTATCCATCGTATTTGGTTCTAAGATGCCTTTGCAGAAGCTCAATTAAATTTCAGTAACTGGTTGGGATGAGTGGAATAGACATGGGTTTTGGGTTGCAGGCATGAATTTCATTAATGGGTTCCATTAGACAGAACGACTGGTGACGACCGACCGGGAGATCGTGTTTAACGCAATAATTCTGTTCGTGAGAATATACAGGATGAAAGTCTCTGTAAAAAAAGAGATTAGATAACAAAAGAGAACATGAAAACTTATTTTTATGAAGGCAGTAAAAAGCCGCTTCTGCAATTCTCCCATCAATAAAGAAATATTCGTTTAGTCACACAATATTCTGAAATACAGAAGGGCATTCAACTTCATTTTGATTCCAAAAAATGCAGAACCAAAGAAAAAGGAAAAGGTGATAATGAAAATTTATTTTTTACAAAAGTGATAAACAGCCGATTCTACCAAATCCCCCACAAATATTAAAGGAATAATTTAATTATTTAAATGTAGTCATACAATATTCTGAAAAGCATTTATAAGGGCATTCCATATCATTTCAAAAAGAAAAATGATTATATAATAACAGAGACAATAAAGAATTAATTCACATAATATTCTAAAAGGCAACTGGGCCTTCACGTACATACAGTACATGTACATGTAGTTATAAACATTCAATAAGCATTATCAGAGTCAGAGGCCTTCACAAATACAGTTAATGATTACAACATAGTGACATACAGGTACATTGTAGTTAGCAGGATAAATAAGGCAGATAAATGTACTGTAAGAATGATAATTGCAAACAATTGCTTTTCTGTTTCCACCCCACGTCTCACAAAAATCCTGCTTTTCTCCTAACATTTAACCTATTTTCTCACTTATTTCTCTTGCTCACTACATGTAGATGTACTGTATGTTGTAATCAATAACTGTAATTGTGAAGACCTGACTCTGACTCTGATAATGTTTATTGAAATCATAATATACATGTTCATATACATCTACTTTTCAAAAGGAATTAGTCACTGACAGTCTTACTGCACTGAGGCTAATGAGATAATGGATGAATGTCTCCTCGTTGAATTACCCAAGTGGCCGGAGTGGCCGGAGTGGGCGCCTGAAACATAACGAAAGCTTGGTGCTGTGGGACCACATAGATAAAGACAGATTTGGACGAAGACGATTGGCCTGATTCGGTTTTGGTCAAAATACTGGTGCGTCATCAATTGGGGCATTTACACTGCGAAAAATTATCTTGGTTTTCTCCATTGTCCGAAATTACTGGACAACTACAGTAGCCTACATCTACCAGGTAGTCATGTAACCACTTTACACCAACAAAATTAAATAATTGTAAAACCAATCTCTGGTGTGCGTTTTTTTAAACTCCGGCTGAAACTCTGCTGGTTTTTGCAGTGTAAATGCGTGCCCTTTAAAACACCAGTGATTTATTCTGGTTTTTGTGGTCGTGACTCGCCTCACTTCTGTGCTATAGCAGGCAGAGCAACGACAAGTCAGGCATGCGCATAACGAGAAATTAAAAAAATAGAAATAGAAAATAGTAAAAGATTAGCAAACACGAATGGTTCTTATCTCGAAGGGTAAATGGAAGATGAACAAAAATGACGGTTTTTCAAAAATGTATTTTTTTGAAAAAGTGTAAATGGCCCAATGAATGTATTAGCCTTTCCAGATTAGAGATTACTTTCCTTCTTTATCATGACATGCACTTATCAAATTATGATCAATTTCAGCTGTTGTGAAATGTTGCAAAATGCATTGTTCTTCCTTCAAAACACAATCCATCCTCCAAACAAATGAAGAATTCACTAGTGACAATAACAATTCAATTTGCAACATTTTACTGTTGACTTGGCCCATATTCAGGTGTACTGCAGATTCCATGATTACATAATCATTACAAATGGGGCATCATTGTAAAGGGGAATAAATGGGCTTTTCAATGATACCAACGTCAAGTATAATATACAGGGTGTAGTAACAAAAGAGATAACAACGTGCAAACTTGAATTGCAGAATTTTTACAAGGAGTTTATTTTCACTGTAAGGTGACCAATGACACACAACATTATTTTCACCAAATTCTGAACAAGGTCTCATCCTACATGTATATCATTAGGTAGATGCCTTTTGAAAAAATAAACAAATACATTGTAACTACATGTACAGTGTACATGTATGAAACCAGTTGAAATCTTATAGTATAATAATTGGGACTGGATCTTAATATGCAAGTCAATCAAATCACACAGCCAAATTTATATCAATTATCAAAACCAATTGAAATAAGATTGTAATGTTTTTTTAAAGCAAGTTTCAAACAAAAGAAGATTGTTGTTTTCATGTGTTTTCTCATGTACAGGTACAGGTACAGTATACATGTACATGTACATGTGTTTGCAAAATGTAATTACATGTAAGCAAAAGTACAAAGTTCCTTATTAAAAATAAAATACATACATGTAATGTATGTATCATCATCCTTATTTTCTTGGCTATATTTCTGCAATAAAGAAAAAATAGACTGATCCTTTACCACAGAACCCAAATTGTGTTTGCCTTTAAAGATGAAGCAATAGAATTATAAACTAGTAAAAACTGAATTTCAAATGACTCAGTGGAACAGATGTATCAACAAGCGTAGAAGATTTTGAGCCAAAAGACCTAGGATTTAATAAAAATTTACCTGAGTCAGAAAACTTGATGTTGGGGATGCTCACAAAGGCCTTAGGAGCAAGAAAAACAAATTGCACATAATTCAAGCATGTCAATTGTGAAAAGGGGATTGAAAGAGGGTGACAAAAAGGAGGGAGCATTATCAAATGACTTGCCACAACTCATCTAGACTTTTCTTCAAATAATTGAACACAAGGTAAATGACCTGTAGTAGCTAGGTCCTCCCACAGACATAATAGGGGGACCTGCCTCATTATTTATACGCGTCTGGACATTATTTATTCAGATGCTTTTGCATCCTCAAACAACGCCTAATCGTATTATCTCAGTAAACTTCAAATTGGCAATCATGCAAAGGCATACTACTACTAGTCTGTACTAGTCTGTACAAGTAGATGTATCGTACCCCAACAATTCTGAGATAGCAGGACTCTGAACCACATTTAACAAATTTTGACAGAAGTTAAGATGTCTGGAAAATATAATTACCGGTAAAGGTATTACAAAGTTTTGGTATGGGGTCATGAATTTGGTTCAATTGAACATGTTGGAAGCATATGCAATTTTACAATATTCAATGATCGTTGTCGCGGTTGAAATCGAGTCTAAAGTGATGAAATTGTACTTAATAAACTCTTTATGTTGTATAGCGCCCTCTCAAGACTGATATTACTTTAGCTTTAAAACAATGTTTCTTGACTTCAATCGACCGATTTGCTATTCCCGTTTGGAAATTATATATCTGAACTGCACATTCTGAGATTTTCATGGACGCAGCTACCATGGAATGGCCATGGCGCTATTTGAAATATTTGAAATTTACCGGGAGCACCGGTAAATTTTGATTATTCAAATTGCTCGAAAGCAGAAGTGTTTTAGGGGCTAATTTTTTAGTGCTTATAATACATCCACAGGGGCATCCAAATATATCAACAATTTAAAGAATTACTATCCTTCCAATTCCAAAATTTCCCCAAACTTTGCATTACCTTTAAGGTGATTTTTTTTCTTCTTCAAATTTCGGATTATTCTGTGTTTTGAATTTTTGATGTGTCTACAGTACCAATCCTGCGAATATCAAATAGCACTCTCCTTTAGTTTTGCTTCAAGCATTCAAAGAATATTGCCAGACTGTTGCCAACCTCATTTCCATATAGGCCTACACTGCACTGTAGCTTGTATGGATGGTGTAAATAGGATGAGCTGGTTCTATGACACACCCGCACTGCACACACGTACACATATGCTCTGGTGACAATCACAATCTAGTTCACAATCTAGTTCACAAACTGAATTCTTCTTTTCAACCCTGGACCAGGTCCCTGTAAATGTACAGGTCCGGCCCTGCCTGGACTTTAATAAAAGTAAACACTAAATCTTAGCCTAATCCTATGTAGTACAATGATGTACATGGTAGTGTTTATGACTATTTTACTTTCATACAGTATGTAGATCAATATTTACTTCCAAAAAAGGAAATGACCAAGCCATGTTCAGTTTCTATTTTGAATTATATACATCTAAATGTACATGTATGTACATACATCAACTGCAAATCAAACTAATAGGCTTCACAACCTCACAAAATAAATAATAGTTATAGAAAATGCACTAATTGAAGCTTCTTAATACAGAATTGGTATTGGTACGTACATACACTGTATACTGTACACCAAACCACCAAACACTCTACCTGTAACTCTCTGTCCTTCCTAATCCCACTCTTTCTCTTATTTAAAAGAATTCACTTTCACTCTTCAAACCCAATTTAAAATGTGACTAAAATGAAACTTCGTGATGTGAATCCAGATTGGTCACCCTGACCCCTGTGGACCTAATGGTACTACATGTACGCCCGTTTACACTACTGGAAAAACCCATTTAAAAATGTTGGTGTTTGATAATTCTTTTTTCTAAGTTGTGCGCATGCATCACTTGTTGCTGCTCTGCATGCATTAGCGCAGAACAGGGAGAGTCACATGACCAAAAACCGGAAAAGTTCACCAGTGTTTTGAGCGGGAGTATTTACCTGCAAAAACTGGTTTAGTTTCGGCCGGCATTAAAACAAAATGCACTCCAGAGGTGTGTTTTTCAATTTGTGTTTATCGCCGTGTTTATCGCCGTGTTATGGGTATCTGCCTCGCAACTTTTGACAAAACTCTTGAATATGAGAAAAACTGACAGTTCTTGCTTGCAGTGTGAATGCAGCTACTGTTTCATGTCTCTCCAAAATGCTATCCCCAAAAATGGGGATTAAAATGCCTTCAAGTTCTTCAACTTGTCATTTCAAAATGAAGGGCACACTCTAATAATTTGATTTGATTTGATTTGATTTATTTATTTCTGTTTGATTTTCTTTTTCTTTTGCAGTTTTACAAATATATAACAAATAAAAACAGTTTCCTTGTGCTGAATTTTTGAAATTGCTTTCATTACACAAATTTTGTCCAGACTCCATAGTTCAAAAGAGATGCTGGGGAAAGCAACATACCTGTACTACCTGCCCTAAAGAAAAAAACAACCAACAATTTCCAGCCCCTCCCTCCATCCTACAAGAAGATGGCCACAGCAAGTGTTACAACACATTTCTCGGCTTCTTTTCTTTCATCTACATTTCCCACCTTTGCCCCTTTTTATTTTTGTTCAATTTTTCTTCTAAATGTCATCTGGATCCGGGCTAACTCGGACCCGGGGACAACTCGGCCCGCTGCAAAAACAGTCGTTTTTTTTGGTCATTTTACCCTAACCCTAACTCTAACCCTAACCCTACCCCTAACCCTAACCTGCAAAAACTGGCTGTTTTTGCAGCGGGCTCGAGTTGTCCCCGGGTCCGAGTTAGCTCGAAAATATAAACATAGCATTATTTCAAAAGGACTATTTTGTTTCTGGGGTCCCATATTTTGGGGATGACAGTCTGTGAGCAAGGGGCCCCTATTGATATTTTGAAAATTTGGGGGTGCTATTCTAAAGTACAATCTTAGGGGTCCATGTGTACTTTACATTACTGTCAAACCCTGTTTTAGGACTTGACTTACGGGTGATGTGGATATCACATCACCTGTTCAAGAGAAATAGGAGGGCGTTATCTCGGTAGATATTCGTGTAACAGAGTTAACGCCCTTCTGGCTCACAGCAGACGACATGACTGACGTCCGTCGTCACAATGGTTTTGTAATTATGTGGGCGTAACCTGGCAGAGAAATGTAGAGAAAATTGCTGAAAATCAGACCGGGTCATTCTGCTACTTCTGGTTATGTACTCTATTATAATGTAGCTTGTAAAATAAGCACAACATGAGCTCAGCTGGATTGAGGAAGAGATTGGGAAATGATGAAACAAATTGGGTTGCCATGTCAAAATTACCAGATGTTAGAGAGAGAGAGAGAGAGAGAGAGAGAGAGAAACAGGGGAGAGAGAGAGAGACAGGGGAGAGGGAGATAGCAAGAAAACTGGAGAGATAGAGGGATAGGGAGAGGGAGAGAGAGAGAGAGAGAGAGAGAGAGACAGAGAGAGATAAAGGGTGGGGGAAACAGAGAGAGAGAGAAGGGGTAGGTGGGGGGGGGTTGGAGGGGAGTGAGAGGGAAAGGTAGAGAGGGAGAGGGAGAAAGATTGAGAGACAGTGGTGGGAACATAGCAAGAGAAAAGGAGAGAGGAGAGGAAGAGAGGTGGAAAGAGGGGTGGGGTAACATCCAGTACTGACACTGGGAGAAAGAGAGAGAATGAGAATAGGCTAGAGAGATGGAGAAAGCTAAAGAGAGGCATTAGAAAATCATTTTCGGCATTGCACATCGTGCAAATTCAACACCGGTTGTATTTACAGAACGCAGTCCGGCATTTTTTGGAGACTGTTCTGTCCCCTGCCACTCATTGTGCCCACATGGTGTGTTTGCATTCAGGTGTAGCATTTCTACAGATTAAACACCGTGTCACTGATGGTGCAAAAAAAGGCCTGACCACTACTCTTCCAATTCTCTTTCAAGACAAAATCTCCTCTTTCAAAAATTAAGATTCACAGGGTGACTATCCCATTGAATAGTATCGAAGAGCAAAAGGGTGTTGGGTAAAGTAGAGGTGTATACATGTATGTAGTATGCATATACATGAACATGTAGGAAGTAGATGTCTTGTGGTCCAGTGGATACAAAGCATCCAGACTGTGAACCACAAGGTACAAGGTTCAAATCCCTGTCGCAGCACTAATGTCCTTTGACAAGACACCATTTGCCACACTTCACCCAGGTGAGGTAAATGCGTACTACCAGGCAGGAATTTTATTCCCTAAAATGCTTGAGCGATGTACATGTACATGAAATGGCATCCGTGCTGATAATGGCAACCCTGCTGAAAATTATAATGGAGTGCCAGGAGTTGGAACTTGCTAGACGTGAGCGCTATACATGACTCCACGATTATTACAATAAAGCTGCTTACATTTGAAGATTGCATTCATATTTACAGTTTTCATAGTCACTTCCTACATGTACATGTATACTTAACATGTTGAAAGCCTGTCCGCAGACAGCAGCAAATACTAACTTGATCTCTACCAAAAATTGTGCGGAATGCAGGGATTCACAATAAATTAATTTAATTTTTTTCCAAGCAGGCCTGGAGGAAAATAGTGTACATGAATATAGTGACCATGCTCAATACATGTACATGTACGTATACACTGTAGATTATAGACCTACATGTACGTATATTTGTATCTTTAGTTTCATTTTTTAAGGGGGGGGGGGCGAGGGGAGGACAAAAAATTGAGGTAACATGTACACATCATGTACATCAGTTGCATGTTTGAGTGGATTGAGCTGTATGAATGCCTATGGAAATCTTTTAAAACACAATATCCAAACATTTTCCTTTAAAGGGAGAGGATGAAATGCGATATTACACATGGAATCACTTCATGAGAATCATGTATTAGAATACATGTCACAAGGCATATCAGGAGAGAAGCTGTGGCGTAAGAGTGTGACTGTCACATGTAAAATTCCTACTACAGTGAAACCTGTCTATAAAGACCACCCAAGGGAGACAAGAAAAGTGGTCTTTGTAGGCAGGTGGTCTTTATGTACAGGTTCCTTTAGTACATGTTTCAATGAGAAACCATTTTCAAGAGAAACAAAAAATGTGGTCTTTGTAGACAGGTGGTCACTAAACCAGGTTTGACTGTATCATTCTAAACCCATGCATCCCATGTTTACTCAATATTGCAAAAATAGCAGCAATATATAAATATAATATATATATAAATATAAAAAACAAAATAAACAAAGACCATGCTTTATAAATTATACATGTAAAGGCTACCTAATAGACCTAAATGTACATGAAAGACCTCCCTTGGTTTTTGTTTTTATTCACCTCCATATTGCATGCACAAATGTTATATCGATCCAAATAGTATGTTGGGGGAAAATACATGTACATGTACAGGTACAGTGTATCAACATTTCATCGACACAGAACTCCCTTTGACATGTTCTTACTCTATAACTTCAGACAAGAAATCAGTTTGCCTTTGTGTATTACCATTCACATGAACCTTTAAAATGATTAACTTGCTACATTTACAATTGTCAGAATTGTGACACTTTGAGACATTTCACACCTCGTTTCCTTTCAAAAACAGCCAAGCAACCGATACCTCAAAAATCAGTACAAATGAAAGAATGTCAAAAATATGAAAGATCTACTCTTTCATTCGGAATATGAGAATGATTGGGTTAGAGGTAAGGAGAGAGAGAGAGAGAGAGAGAGAGAGAGAGAGAGAGAGCTAGAGAGAGAGAGAGAGAGAGGGAGAGAGAGAGAGAGAGAGCTAGAGAGAGAGAAGGCAAAGTAGTGTGAGTCCGAGAAGGATTTGAGGATTAATAATGAACCCCTGGAGGGAATGATTTATAAATATAAAAAAATTCCTTGCTATAAATGATAAATGACTTCAAAATCGGTTCAGCATGGATAAATTATCCCATGAAAAATGACCAGCAGAGCAGTGCAGTGTGGTAGTAGCCTAGGTTTTAACATAATTTGTATTTTACTGTTTGGGCATTAAAAAAGGTTTTTTATTCTAGAAATACATGTACATCATTTGTTTGTCTGTGTGGATAGTGGGGGAGGGCTGTACAGTAGGTACAGGTATTAAAGTACAGATCTAACCCAAATTCTGTTTGGACTATTGGGATCTGATATACAATACATTTAGGCTATTTGTAATGTACATACCGGTAACTACATATAGATCATGGGTATCAAAATTCATTGAGTAATTGACACAAAAGTATCAATTTTACATTGTTAAGTAGATCTAAAATGTGTATAATGATGAATAATTCTTTCAGGGCATAATTTTAACAGAAATGTGATCAAGGAGACTACACTTATCCAACCAAAAATGTTTCCATTGAAATTTAATGAAGTTGAAGTGTGAGGTAAAATAATAACATAGCACCATTTATATTGCAACAGCATCGATTATTTTGCAGTATCATCAGATTTTCATGTTTGTATTATATATATAAATGTCATTTCCAAATAATATGTTTTTTCCATGACACCTATTGTTCTTGAAAAATCTGTTTTCTTTTCAAACAGACTTTGTGTTGGAAGTGTCACGACATAATGTCATTACCCTAACCAGAACAGGTACCTGTGCCTTCACTTAGAGCTACTGTACATGTAGAGGTATAGGACATTTCAAAAAGTACAACTAAAAATGGGGCAAACTATCTCATTTTGTCTCAACATCATCCTGTTACAGACTTTTATACAGTATCTATCTGTCCCACCCATAATGTCTTGTGCAGGAATATTTTTTGAATCCTAATTTATTTAATAGCCCCACCCATAATATTTTATGCAGGACTATTCAATGATTTATTATGTGTCCTAGTATATCAGCCCTACCTACTGTATAACATTTTGTGCAGGAATATTTCAGAATCATCTTGTATCTATATCAGCTCCACCCGGTATCTTTTGTGCAGGAGTCTTTATAAAAGAGATTTAAAGATTTTCCACATTCCATATACACGACACTGAAATACTGTAACAAAACAAGTGAAAGGAAAAGAGAGTCTGGATTATCTTTGTAGCATGCATGGATGGACTGAAAAGTTTGGGAATCTTCAGAAACTGTGCATCACTGCATTGGGCCATGGCATGGGTGATATGAGAAAGAAAATACTTAGAAGTACATGTAGTTTATATGTCCAGTATGTAAAGGCCTTCACAGTCAAGCATGTCACAGTGGCCATCTCTCTGACTCTATTATAAAGGCCACCTCTCTATAGTGGCCATGAACTAAATATCTCCCTCTAGAGAGATATGAATGTTATAGTACCTGTCTACAATGGCCACTTTCTCTGTTCACCTTGGCTTGGGTGGCCTCAATAGACAGGTTTTGACTGTAGGCCTATTATGTCCATGAAGGCAATGAGCTACAATGTACATGTACATGTACATTGTAAGCCTATTAGTGAACAAATCAACAACAACAACAACAAAAACTACTTATAGTTCCTCACAAGAAGGTAAATGTTAAACACATAATTATTACCCCAAACTACAATCTTCAACATAGGAAGATGGAATAAAAGAAATTTTAGTGCAAAAGATAGGCATCTGGGATAGAAAAATTGATGGATGGAAAAGGGAAAGTCAAAATGGAGAGAGAGGAAGAGAGAGAGAGAGAGAGAGAAAGGAGGTGATATCCATGTAGAGGGTGATAGAAGGAATAAGAGAAAGAAAGTTCCATCATTAAAATGTAGGAAATGAAATCTGGTTATAGCCCTGGTGTTATTGTGAACTTGCAAGACGCCCGGGGATAAAACTAAATTGGATCTCAGTAAATCCTGTTCCGAGTTTGTGCAAAGCAGCGCCCAGCAAACCGGGTCACAGAAGGGAGGGTGGGAGTTTGAAAAGAACTCACGGGGTAATACCGTTGAGTTGACCCATGGGGGACGAAAGAATAGGGGCATGACTTGCATGAGCCATGTACAACACACGCCTTCTAACTACCGATTTCATGTTCGCTGAAATGTCTGTTTTTGTAAGGCTAAATGAGGTTGGTGGAATGAAAGGGAATTGGGACGCTTTACACGTGTAGTTATTGCAGGAGGCATTAAAATTCTTTTTCACCCTTTTTTTCCCTGTGCATTCTCAGTCTCCCCAATATCCTTCAAGGGTTTTGTCTGTTCATTTGTACATGAGTAAGCCTAAAAGTACAATGTACAGGGAAAAAATACTTTAAAAATTTGGGGGGCTACTTTTCAAGCTTGCTTGCATGAAAATAACACTCTTTAATTTGTTTGCATTGAACTCTATGCAAATTTCTGGGGGCTCTTTTATGACTTTCGGGGGCTCTTTTTAGCATTTCGGGGGCTAATTCGCCCCGAGCCCCCGTGTATTTTTTTCACTGACAATGTACAATGTAGGCTCTTACATGAACAGTGTACATACAGTTGCATTGCGTGTACATGTACAGCTTTGCCTTTTATTACTGATCATGGTTGCAAATCCTGTATAAATGTTTTAATTAAAAAAAAAAAAAATGTACATGTTCTTCTGATATATTGTGCATGCCTCCCTCTTCCTTCCCCATGAGAAAATGTAGGCCTAGGCCTTGACATCTAGGTCATTTTTAATTTGGGTGAAAAACAGCATTTGAGGTTAATAGTTTGTTGGTTTATTTTACCTGACTGGTAAGAAAGCACTTGTGTATGATTGGAAGTAAGCACCCAGGGGACTGATGGCTTTAAAGTCCAAGTCCACTCCAAAAATAACTTACTTTCAATAGAAGCAGAAAAATCAGACAAACCAATCAAAAAAAGTTTGAGCAAAATTGGATAACTAATAAGAAAGTTATGATTTTTTAATGACATGAAAATCTTTGAAAATCACTAGACAAATTGGCAACTCACTCATGAGTCTGTGACGTCATGTCCTCACTATCCACTAATTATTTTCTTTATATTGATAATATAAATTTCCTATTTTCCCCCCTCAGAATCTTATTTCTTCACACCAGCATCCAAGTTAGATTGATAGTAATATGTTTTGTGTGGATGCACTAATATAGAGTAATTTTTTCCAGTTAAATCATGAAAAATTTGAATTTTGATAAACTATTTATATAAAAATCAATAATTATGAATATACAATATTTAGAAAATAGTATCAATTCTTCAAAATTCATAAACAATTTTGGGAAATGTCATGCACGCAATATGATACAAATCATATAACCTGGGCAAAGGCATGGGGAAATCAAGTTTTGGGGATAAAAGGAAATTAATGGGATTAAACTATATAAAGCAATTGATAAGTAGTGAGGACATGACGTCACAAACTGATAACCAAATTGGCAATTTGTGTAGTGATTTCCATTGTTCCATAGTTTTACATACTTTTTCAAAAATTCATAACTTTCTTATTAGTTATCCGATTTTGCTCAAACTTTTTTTGATTGGTTTGTCTGATTTTTCTGCTTCTATCGAAAGTAAGTTATTTTTGGAGTGGACTTGCCCTTTAAGTCCTCTCTGAGAGACTTTGTAATAATGATCAATAACCTTACCAAAGTGAACTAGCAAATCCACCTGTATTGGTTTGAACCCAGGTACTCCCAGTTACAAAACTACTGCTTTCGACTACATGTACCACTGAGCCATCTCGCCTCGCCTTACATATTGTCATGACCAGATGTTTAGCTTGTTCATTGCACATATACTGTATGTACTTGAAGTACAGTCCACAATGTGATAAATCTACTTCTTAACCAACAACAACCTACACCGTATTGCAGTGGAACACACAGAATCCCCAGATAACTTGTGATGTACAGTGTACATGTATTATTCGAATCCTGCAATCTACGCCTAAAATCTGATTTATTAATTCAGATTCACCCATTCATGGTATCCCATTCCACTGTACCCGTGATCTGGGCACCCATCTGGATGATCGTCCTCCTGCAGGGTGGCTTGTCGGCCTTGTCCATCTATCATCTATGTGAACTTGGCTCATGCCCTGGGGCTACGCCATCTGATTGATGAGGGGGATGTCGAGAGAATAGCACTAGCTAGAAACAGTGGAGCCCCCATTCCGTTGAAAGAACCAGGATTTACTGGTGGTAGAAACATCATATCAAGTGAATGCTGTTCAACTGGACAGCACTTATGTGTAATATGAGAGTGCACTGGCTGAGATAAGTGCTCAACTATATTTTTTGTGCTTGACCAATACCTGTGATGTATAAAGCTGTCACTAAACACACATGTATGGAATAAGCTGACCACCTCGCCCTCCCAAAAAAAAAAAAAAATGAAATGAACAACAAAGACTATGGTACATGTACAGGGGGTATATAAATATCCTTTCTTACAATGCCCTGTGTGTAGACCCCTTTCTAGTTCTTCTTGTGTGAATTATGCCGGTGACATACATATACAGTGCATGCCCTAAGTATTGATCTAATGAGAGCCAGAATGGTGTGAACTCTACAGTAAGTTACATTTTAAAAGTTGCTAAATTGTATTTATATTTGTTGATATTTTAAAAAACATGTACAGTGTACATGTATACACATTCTCATTGTAATTCTACTTTTGTATATGTACTGTATTGTAAATCTTTTTTTCTTTTTTTATTACCGTAAAACAAAGTCACAATTCAGCCATCTGGCTACAAAGATACAAAGTATTAATAACCCCCCCCCCCCCAAAAAAAAACCTTCTTACTCTTAGCAGACCATACATTTTGGAGCAATGTATGAAGAAATAGATAGTCGGGTTTTCCCATTAGATGGCTCATATGGCAACTTACCCCAAGAGGCCTATTTTGGCTGCAAAATATTTTCTGGGGGTGATATGTTTTTGTTTTTTGTCCACTCAACGGACCTCACAAGATGATAAAGACTGAAAAACCATCTGCACCGTTTCAGCATTATTTGAAAGATAATGAAGAAATGTTAGCCTACTGTACATGTACAGTACCTGCTAGTGCTATAGTGGGTTGAAGCAAGGAGATACATGTATTGGGCTGAAGCAAGAATATTGCCACATGGAACTCATGCTTGGTACATTCATAAATCATGGTCTATGGTACATGCAGATGTACAGTATTATTCTCTATACAAACATTCAGACTCAGAGTACTTTAATACATGTATGATGAATGTACATGTACAGTACGGCTTACTTAAATGCTGTGAATTATTATTCCAAGTTTCAATAGAAAATGTGTTCAATAGATTGTATACTTTTCAGCCACTTTTCTTTAGCTTGTAATGCACCGGTAAGCTTTTAGTGATGTAACAGAAAAATACTTCTTGTTTTCAAGTAATCATCATATCGTTGCCTGGCTGGCAGAAGGGCGTAAGATCAAATTTCAGTTAAAAATTGAAGCGCTAAGCAGAAGGGCGTTAGCACTAAATTGCCTCAAACTTTTATAAAACTGACTTATTTCCGAAAAAATTTTGTGGCCGTGTTCTACTAAAACATTTATATATTAGTGTTTAAAGTTTTAAACCAATTTTTGGGACAGAAAGCAGTTGAAATATTTAAAACAAATCTTTTAAATAAATGCGAATAATTCGAAAAGTACTTTTCGAGTCGCTCGCGCGCTAATGCCCTTCTGCCAGCCGGGCAACGATATGTACTTACTATGGCTATTATGCTCTTTTTTTGTTCTTTTTTTTGTGTTATTGTTGTTTTACAAAATCTGAGAACCTGTAGTCTACATGTACATAGGAATGACTAAAAATACAGATTAATCCCATTCAAACTACATGTACATTGTATTAACAGTTAACACCAACTAAATGGTGAACTCTCCCAAGACTACACTTGTACAGTACATTGTACATGTAGGTACAGTGTATATATGGGGGTGGGGGAGAGAGAGAGAGAGAAAGAGGGAGGGGAGGAAGGGAGGGAGAGGGGTACAACAAGGGATTAGAGGGATGAGAGAGGAAGAGAGAGAGAGGAGGGAGAGAGAGAGAGAGGAGAGAGGATATCCATGCATGTACAGTAGAGCCAAGAAATTAGAGGGAGAGAGAGAGAGAGAGAGGGAGAGAGGGAGAGAGAGAGAGGGGGGGAAAGGGGGGAAGAAAGACAGAAAGAAAGAGAGAAAACCTGCAGAGTACAGATAGGCACAGTGGCTGGCTGCGCTGGGACCCAAACAATACCAACAAAAGCAAGGGGTCAGTCGGGGTCACTCGACCCTGCATAGGGTACATGTGAAAGTCAAGTTTGCCTGTTCGTCCCTCCCGGCAAACTCCGCTCTTTCAAGCCCAGTTTTCTCTCTTCCAAAACCTGAATGTGTAATACATTTTGACTCTTGAAACTTAAAGGAACTGAAGAATCCTTAATAGACCTCCAATGTAGGGAATGAGCTCAACAGGAAAGTAACCAGGGCTTGGGCAAAGTAAGATTGATTCCTGTGACTTTTTATGACAATGGGCAGAATGACATTCCATATCATTTCATATAAAATATTTGATAATTTTCTGAGATGCCTGCAACACATGACAATTTTGTAGGGTCAATTACAAGACATTTTCATAGGGAATTCATCAATTCAATGTGTTTGTACTTTGTTTGACACTCCAAACTAGAAACTACCAGTATTCTGAATTATAAATCATAGTTTTTGTAATTCCCATGAAAAGAAAATTTAAATTTAAAGAGCAATTTTAAACATATAATAAAGGAGGCAGGTGGAGAAAGGGATGTGGGTAGGGACGAGTGACTAGTACATGTAGTCAATTTTACTGAAAACAATATTGCCAGTACAACATTTGGCTGAATGGTTTCATGTGCACAGTGCACTGAATAAAATGAAAACAGACTTTGAAAACTTAACCATGATGTCTGCACTCTGCAGGAAACTTGACGGGCAAAATTATACAGATGGGACTACAGTATAACTGTCAACTGTGCATAACATAACCTCCTTGTTCTGTTGGTCAGGACAACTGCCTAGATTTCCTAATTTTTTCTTTGCTCTATTTTCTTTCAAATTCATTTGGTAGATCAACTACATTTGTATATACAGTAGGCTTGCGGTTGCACCATGTAAGAGAGCGGGGAGGATGGGGATTTGTATAACTTTGTGTTCTTGACCATTTGATACTTACAAGTACTTTACAATAATAGCAATTAGTGTAAAAAGGCGTATGCTTAGACTTAGAAGGAGTTTGCTATTAAATTTAGAAAACTCAGTGTTTGTGCCTTAGTACTGTTAGTAGACTACACTAATCGCTATTATCGTAAAGTAAATTGGCAAAGCAAAAACAGCTATTTTCGTTTCCGACAAAACCAACATTGCAAACTGTCATGAGAGGTCAGCATTTTTGTAATGTGAATCGCATGTTAGCTCATAATCATCAGGAACATGTTGAAGGTAAGCAAAATGCTATCACCTTTTTTTTGGATTAAATTCTTGACAGCTTTCCAAGTACTTTGTAGGAGTAAAAAGAAGAGTCTACAAGCAAACTCTGAAAGGTAGTTTGCAAGGTTCGTTGGGTGCAGGAATGGGTGATTACAAATGCATAGGTTATGTTTTGATTACATCACTCTTCAGTTTCACACAGGGGTATGGGTGCCTTAGGGCTACAACTGACGAATTTTCCATCGGATTTCTTTCAAATTTACGAAATACTGATTTCCTTGGTTTGCATAATACCGAAAACCGATAGATGTTTGATCCAATTTAAGAAGCTCTCTTAGCTCTGTACATGTACTATGTAGACCTATGTGATATTCTTCAACAAAATGAATTATGCAGATGAAGGAAAGTAGAATTTACAGTCATACAGTATACGGTAAAAGAAATTAAATTCCCAATGAGGGCAACGGCTAATGATTGTCAAAAACAATGTCAACTTCAGGGTCTAGATCTACATGCCCTACAAGCACTCCAGCAAAGCATAGAGAGTCAATACTGCGTATGGACCTCTAGCGCTGTACCATGTGCTAATAGGCAGCAATTTCACATGTGAATAGTCAATAGACTTAAAACACACAAATGCACACAATCATGCCGATAAAACTGTAAGCAAGTTTGACAGTGGACTCACGATTTTAATTTTTAAATTATTCTTTCTAACATCTGTGAGTTGAACTTGAAAATATTGTATTTTACTGCTATTTACGTGTCATCAATTGTCATTGAAGTACCGATTAAGCGATTTGGAGTGAAATCAGTTTAATTTTTGTACAGTGGTGTTTGAAATGTTGAGATCAATAAAACAGGTTTTAATACACAGCCAGGATCGTGATGCTGCTATGTGTGCACTACAAGTAAAATCAAACATTAAAAAAAAATATATCTATACAGAGACTTACCGGTTTACCCCACCAACACAATGATCAAAACATTTACAGTATGTAACAGCAAATACTTATGAAAATTAATCAATTTCTGTAGAAGAAAAAAAAAATAGGCAGTCAGCCACCCCCACCCCCACCCCTTAAACCCAAATCCACAGACTATTTTCAAAATTTGATTACAAAACATTTTCACTAAAGTAAAGTAAATTGCAAATTCAGATTTGGTGCAACAGGATCCATGCCAAGGCAAAAACCCAACCAAAACTTGCATTAGCTAACTAAAGAAATTGTAAAATTTTGTAACATTAAAGCCTAGGTCGAAAGACGGTTATAATAAATCATGCGTGTCCGTCAAAAACCCCACACATTGCCAACACACTTTACTTGGCACAAGCCTATCAACAGCACAACAGCAACGTACGGGGCAGGTCAGGCGGGCGACAGGACGATAATCTGCGTCAGCTACGCGATGTGTTATCGTTACTTTCACCTTGCTTTCTTGCCATTATCACAAGAAAAATACGAGACACTTACCTAAAGTTAGCCTTTGTATTTCCAGGTCCCAACTAGAAAGCAACAACTTGGGATTCAGAATCATAAACACGCAAAATCAACCAGATCGCTATACAATCCACATGCAGATCCCACTACATTCCTTTAACGAGTTTACGAAGCGATCCGAATTCGTGTGTGTATATTGTACGAATACCGTATATATAGCTAGATACGTAGCATGTATATGTACTGTACAGCGTACACAATTTCGTATACTAGTATTACGTGTCCAACGCAGCGAAGATAACATTTATGAATGGGGCCCATAAAAGCGAGAGGAGATGGCGCTATACTCCTACTTGTTATCTACAACATAAGCAGAGTCAAGTTTATTATTTTTATGGCAGGAATTGTTGACAGTTGCGTTATCCAGTGGCCGATTCAGCTTTATACTGAGCCAGTTCCCCCAACCAACACCACCACCACATCCTCCCTCTCCTCCTCATGCTCCACTGCCGCCACTACTACTACCACCACCACCACCACTACTATTACCACCACCACTACCACCACTACTATCACCACCACGGCACTACCACCATCACCTCCACCATCACCACTATGACCATCCCGTCCCATCCTATCCTTGCACTATCATGATCACCATCACCACCAGTCCTCCTCCTCCTCCTCCTCCTCCTTCTCCTCGGCTCCTTTTCCTTCTCCTCCTTCTCCTCCTTTTCCTCCTCTTCAGACACCACTACAACCGACAACCACACTAAGCGTCGATGCAATGGACAATACAAATATTAAACAGATAGTTATCCTAGGAATATACTACACATCCTATCCAAACGCCCTAAGGCCTATCAACCTTCAAACTATCCATGCTCGCCGAGAAGAGCCCTGTCTCACCTTCCTGGTCTCAGGTTTACACAGAAAGCACTAAACTTTGACCGATCCAACTGGTTTGAACCAAAGAGTTATGTTGATAACTCTTTGTTTGAACTAAACGTTTGCACAAGAAACACACGGAAAATACGTATTTGTATAGATCCTAAGTAAAAAAAAAACAAAAAAAAAACAGAACGTTACAGAAAAAGCCCAGCCCATATCTCACCAGATTACAGAACAATGCATAAATTCCTTTGATTCCTTTCTGATTCCATAACTCTTATTCAAATTATATGCCTGCTCTTGCTTTAGTCGTACTGCACTACTGTATTTGTCAATATATATATATTAGTTCAAGTAATCTCCCTTTTAATGAATCAATATAGATAAGTCTGTGTTTGAATTGACTAACTAGTGCATTTTCCTCTTAGTTACATACGTTCCCATGTATTCTTATTTCTTTACAGATTTAAAGTTCTTGCGCATACATTCTGTTGTTATCTTAGTCATGTATATTTGGTAAATCTCAATGTTTTTTCTCTGTAAAAGAAACTTTGAAATTTACTGTGAACTTTCCTATACATAAATAACTTCCTTTGTTTTAGTACATCCAATTGCTTTTCCTTCGTCGTCTTACCTTCATCATCATTCTTCTTCTCCATGTCTTCCCACTTCCATCTGTTCCATTCTTCTCATGCCACCCTCCCCCTCTCTCTCTCTCTCCTCTTCTGCATTTCTTCCTTCTTCTTTTTTCACCACCTCTCTCTCATTATCTATATCTCCCTTATACTCGCTCTCTCTTAATATCTATATCTCCCTTATACTCTCTCTCTCTCTCTCCCTCTTTCTCTCTCATTCTCTCTCTCTCTCTCTTTAAACTGTTCTCTCCCTGACACTTTCTCTTTCTGTCAGTATTGTTTAATTATGTTTCTATGATAAATCCTCATATATTGTTTGTGACTGTGCTGAACACATTATCGAGGAGCATTATGAAAAGGACTATAAGTTGCAGTATATTATGGTTCGAAATCAAACATGCATTCTTAATGTTATTTCCCAAGTCGTAGTATTGTAGTAAGATGAATTATTCTTCTCAAAGGTTTAAACAGTTTCCATCAAACAAATCTTCAGTATTTACTTGTCATAAACTCAATTAATCAGCCTCAATTTCTATTTGAAATATGAATATTCCTCACTTAATAATAATAATTATTAAAAAAAATGATAATGACGAATTTATACTATTTGTAACTTCAAAGCTTTTGCAAGTATGGAATATGTAATAAGTTGGAATCTATGTTACTGTGTGTTATTTGTACTTGTCTATATCTAAGTATTGTTGAAATGTTTTTTTTTTAATCTGAGCTTGAAAAATTTGCAATGTAATTTAGCTCTCGGGCGACCATTTTGTAGTTGTTTTAATAAACCATTCTACTATACTATACTACATAAACATAAAAAGAAACATCATACCGAAAAAACAACTTAAAAACAACATCAGGTATAACAACATACTAACAAAAGAATTTGTCTCCACTATGAACGTTTAATTTTAATTTTATTTTAAGAAAGCTTTACACAAATATGATTGTAATATTAACGTCAAAAATTTTTCTAACAATACAATAAAAGAGTATTACTACACATCCTGTTACAGTAACTTCAATAGTAAGAACATTGTTAATGAATTCTGAAACTTACTCTAAATACATTAAAACTGTGTGTGATGAATATTTAGAATTATATATTTTTTTAATGCATATACAAGTTAATTTGAAATATATGTCTTCAAAAAATTAATGTATATACATATACCTATTTTGAAGAAAATTTAGTATATAAATAAAGCAACAAAATATAAAAAAAGAACATTGAATTATTCACTCCTGAATCAAAAATACAAAAGAAAAATGAGTATCAAAAGAACATACAATATCTATTATTCAAATCCTCGTAATATTTACAGTATTATTCATTAGCCTTTTTCCACTAATTTGTGTTTTTCTCAGTGACAAACAATGTACAAATATAGTTTCATTAATGTGATGCGATGAATGTACTTGGAAACCAGCTGCCATTAGATTTCCGTAGATTATACTATACAAAAAACAATTATATGCATTTTACCGTGAAAATACTTCGAATTAAGCATTTAAGATTAAAGTGATTTTGATAATAACTATAACTGCAAATACTGTTAAGACTATATTAGCACACATAATAAAAATGCTGTAAGAGCGAGCACACCATATAATGCTGTTAAATATTATTCGTGAATATTCCTGATGATAATAACTTACCCTGTTGTTCACAACAGTAAAAATAAATATTTAATTTCTGTCATGTCATAGACAAGACAATTATAGTTTTCTTCAAATGGATGCAAAATAACATAAATAAATAAGTGATACTGCATATGAATACAACGACTGTCCTAAATTGAAATGATTCTATATCTAAAGTAACATAAAGATCAACAGAGGCAAAATGTAATAACTACCTTCTCCCTCAAAATCACTGTGCAAATTATGAAAGATTTATGATACAAGATTGGTCTTAGAAGTTCCTTAAAAAAAAAAAAAGCTTTCACATATCGTTTACGTAGCCCTACAAATGTGGGTACAGATTTATTTGGTTTGTTTTACACGACTGCTAAAAATGCGTGTACAGTAAGCAACCAGGGGACCGACGTTCTCTCTGAGGACTTGGTAATGAGGATTAATGCATTACCAAAGGGCGCTAGCGCATTGATTTGGTTTCGAACCCGGGACCTTCCGGTCACAAGACCACTGATATTCAATCGCGCCTCATTATTGTAAATACATATCACTCAAAAACATATCATAATATCTTGGTCTTCTCGGAATAATAATATGCAGAATATATTTTACTGGTCGAAAACGTCATTGTCCACTCAAGAGAGAGAGAGAGAGAGAGAGAGAGAGGGGGGTCAAAACTTTCCTCAATAATTGATTTAGTAGGTAAAGTGTTTTTTATGTTTATGTTTTTTTGTATTGCTTGTAATGTTGCTTAATAGATGTTATTTCTTAAGTTCAAATTAATGTGTCTTCTTGTCTTCTTCAATCCTTTTTTGAAAATGTATTATTATATAGAAGGAACATAGAATTACCTCATGCATGTTTCACAGTTTGCCAATAGATGGCGACATTTCTCTTAAGTTGTTCGTGTATTCATTTTTAAAACTCGAGTCCGTTCCCCTGAATTTGGCGGGCCTTGGTTTTTTCCTATTTGTTATACTTTATCTCGGGAAAATGACGTATTTGTATGTCATGGACCATGTTAATGTGCACGGCAGATGGGTGCTAGCCGCAGTAATATGATAAATTAGCCCCTACAGGATTAAAAAAAAAGGTCTGCTCACGTCTTTCTTCGGGGGATACGATAACGTTGACTTTATCTTTTTAAATCTGTTTAAAATGATACACACTCAATATTTCTCCTTATGCAGGCCTCGCCCCCTTCACACTACATGTTAATGCTATATTACAATTTTCTATCATTGAGAGGTGAATAGTATTTACATGTATTATAACTGCATGAATTGATGATGATTAGAACATTATGTATAAAGTGCTCTGTCGAGTGTAAGGCGAACAATGAATATAAATAAGCCGAAAAACGAAAGTAAATCAAGAAATATACAACAATTGTGTGTTTAAGTTTCTTCTAGTTCAAACAATTTTCTGTCATAGATTTGCCATTGACATCTCTCTTTATCATGAAAGCGCCGAAGAAGGTATTTTCCGATCGGGCATAATCGATTTTAGTCGTCTGGGAGAAGTCGGGCCGAACTGCCAAGTGGTCTCCAGCCGCAAGATATACTACTCCTCCGGTGTAACTCGTGTCTTTTTTAACGGGGCTGAGGTCCGTTGCTGGTCGGCTGTAAAAATGATAAGGAGATATGAAAAATATTTCAATATATTAATGACAGCCAACGAATATAGGTTATAGTGGGCCGGAAACAAGAACTGCTGGTGGTTCTACAACATGGGATCTTTAAGATGAATACTGAATTGGTAAAATACCCGTAGTCGCTTATGCTGCTCCTTCAATAAGGGATCGTTATGATTTTGTCAGGCGAGCAAGAAATGTTTCTAAAAGTATGGTACGGGTCATCGAGCATTACACACAGGCCAACATACAAAAGGCCTAATTGTATAGGGGCGGTGGAGCATTTTCAAAAATACAATTTCCTCCTACCTGATGCAATATCATAAATGAATTTAACCTTGATTTGATAATTCACTTCTTTTTAAAAATTCAAATTAAATGTGGTAGCATAATTATAGTAACAGATAAACCTGATGAACTTTTTTACGAGTGAGTGAAGCGAGCAAGCACCGTTTTGTTCATACCAGTATTCAATGATGGATGTATTATAATAATGATGAGGTGCATTTTTAACGCGCCTAACACTATGTTTCTAGACGCCAAAGTGTATTATGATTGTATTCATTTATAGCATGAAACAGATTTAAAAAAAAACGAATCTTTACTAACACGATCGCAAAGACTTTCGTAATACGTCATTGTAATGTAGCCTACACACATTTCAAAAGGTGATGGACGATGCCATTGAAACAGCCTTCGTTTGAAATTTTGAAAGTCTTTGATATCATTTTAATTATACAATATATTTTTGTTTGATCTTTACTTGAAAATTTGGGCGGGTCGCACACCGCCCCCTGCCCTCAATGTAAAAAGTGGAATGCTTACATTTGCTGGGTTAGGGAAGTGCCCATGAGGATGGTTGCACTTGGGATAGTCCCACATCTACCCCAATAGACCATCTGCTGACCAACGGTCCGGGTCAAGCTGTCGTTGAATGTGATCTGGCTGTAGATGAAGTAGTAGCCGGCGACCGGCACAATGAGGAACTGTTCTTTGAAAAGTTCGAAACCGGACGGTTCGATGAACGAGTGATTTTTGTGGGCGGTCCACTTGAACAGCTGACCTGGGGACGAGAAAAGGAGAAAAGGAGAAAAGGAAGAAGAAGATGAAGAAGAGACTGAAAGATGATCTTAAAGGTTAAAAAGCTGATCTGGGTTTCAAAACGGAGAAGAAGAAGATGATTAAGAGAATGAAAGTTGAACTCTAAGGTGAAAAGCTGATCTGGGTTTCAAAGCGAAGGACAGGTGGAGGATGAAGAGAATGAAAGATGTTCTCCAAGGTGAAAAGCTGACCGGGGATCGACATTAAGGAGAAGAAGAGAATGCACAAGAGGATGAAAAATGTTCTGGAAGATGAAAAGTGGATCTCGGATTCAAAACGAAGGAAAGGAGGACGAACATAAAAAAATAAAGATGATCCTGCGCGATTTCCCCAGACTTTTCTTGTCCCACTATCAACTTTGTAGTTTCTAATTTTTTTAGAGTGAGCGAATCGAGCAATCAAACATTTGTACACTTCATTCCAATAGAAAGATCAAAAGTGAAATAAGGGAGATGAAGAAGGAGAAGGATAGAGATTGGAAATGGGGAAGAGGAAAAAGGAAGAAAGAAAGAAAGATAGAGAGAGAGAGAGAGAGAGAGAGAGAGAGAGAGAGAGAGGAGGGGGATATAGGCTACCTATAGACTATCTCTAGCATGATCGAAGGGAAGTCATCATACCATCACCAAAGGGCAAGGGGGGGGGGTTGCTGAGGGTCAAAACAAACTTTAATTTATTAATTTTCTTAGATTCAGAAGAAACCCCCACCACAACCTCCACCTAATGCTTCAACCATTTTTATTTTTGGAAGGAAGGGCAAAATTAAGATTAAAGATGCCCTTACCTGCTGTACCGTTTCCTAGGCATAATGAAAAAAATGAACAGGCAAAACAGACAAAAAGATAATGAAAACAATGGAACAAAAAACAAACAAAAAAACAACACAACAACCGTCTGAAAAAAACAACAAAAAATGGTTTCCAAGGGGTGTTTTTTCCCTCCCTCTCAAGAGTTTGTTTATTTTTGTATTTCCAGTCGATAGACGTAAAATCGTTTGGGTATATACTAGAAAACAATTAACGTCATGTAACGATATAAATGGATTAAAAATAATAAACGAAAAGAGACACTCTTGAATATAAGAGCATGGACATAAAAACTCAGTTTATAAGCCCAAGAGTTTTATATTCTAGTTGAGTGACGTAAATCGTGTCCATGTGTTAGGTAAGGTACCTACAATAAATTATAAGTTTGAATGTAATGTGATAATAATTTATGAATAAGATTATTATGATATGATTATGAAAGCACAACAAAAGTACAATTATTAAACATCATGCATGTCATGGATTTGAGTAGACCTGTGATGGATTAACTTAGTGGTAATAATGGCTGCGTAAAATGTAGTGGTGACAAATTAAAGCCATACTGTTGGCTATTAGATGCACTACCGCAAAATCCACTATAGCGCCATCTCAGGTCAGCTATAGCAGTGTGGTCCTGTAACTCGCTGCTTCCAACGAACTGAAAGTACGTATTTTCATTTCAGTGGCTGCTTCCCATGCGATGTTGGTTCTCGCATCGAGTCCCCTGAATGAGAGGTGGGCATTAGGTATTGGGTTATACACTGTTGGCAAATTGACCATGAGATGGCGCTGTGCAATAAGCAGTACGCTAGGGCAGAAAGTTCATCAGTTCATTATCGCTTTGAAAAATAGTGTCAATTCACAAAAAGACGAGAGAGAAGTTAAAAAATGCAGGGGATGAAATCTGAAAAAGAAAATTACCTGGGGTGAGAGTTGCGTTGCCTTCCACAGGAAGAAGATGAGCGGAGAAACTATCGTCGTTGCTGTGAATCTGGTGATAAGATAAAAACAATTATTAAAAAAAAAATTATCAATAGAGTATTACAATTTAGGTTGCTGTATAGACATTGAGCACACGAAATCTTTCTTTAAAAGGTTATTTCATTGGATGGATGACAAAAGGTTTTCTAAGACGAGTAACATCGACTACTAGCTGTCATAAATGTTTTAATTATTCTATTACTCCCTTCAGTCCCGCTTTTATACGAATAATAGAATATACTCCACACATTATTTCATCCGCTATTTAAATCACAGGCCCTATCACAGTTGTTTTCTTCCTCTACATCTTAACTCAATAAACTTGTTTACTAATGTAATAAATCGATACAGTTCTGTCCCAATCCCCTGGTTACCAGCTGTTTTATTCAGCTGCTATCAAGAATAACATCTCTATATGGGGGGGATCTGCTTTGCAAACATTAGTTTACATTATACCTTTTGTTGTGTCGGATAAGCATCTGGGAAGCTTCAATCGATTTGTCAATTAAAAGAAACTTTTTTTCAAAAAGTATGCATAAAATTAGTAAACACGTCTACTTAACACAATTCCTGTTTGACTCCAAAGAGGTTCCAATTTGAGCATTAATTACAAAAAATACAGAACAACCTTTTTATCATTGAATGCGCTGTGCATAAATATATAATAAATACAGATATACAATTTTCACGAGCAGACATCTACTAATAAGTTAGTGACGTTTGCCTGCTGAGGCTCCGATCTAGCTTATTTTCTTTGCCAAAATAGTCTAATTTTCCGTTTTGTTTTTACAATCATAATATTCTTACCTGAGGATCTATTGCATTATCGGCAGCAGCAGCAATAGCATCTTCTGTAAATAATCAACAAATTAACGAAATATTTTACAAACCCAAATGTACTTTCGAATCAAGAGTTTTTTTAACTCGTGGGAAGAGGAAGGTTGCTTCTTTTAAGGATAAAAAATAAAGAAAATTGCGCACATGACTGTTTGTAGTCCCATATACCCATTTCCACGTGCTGTCCATGTGATTTCCAGCACGTATGAGTAACTTTGATTTCATTCCGATTATTCTTAGACCCCATAGTATACATCATTTCTTATGAACTACATAATCAACATTTTCCAATTGCTTTCAGACAGTTTTTTCCACAATAATCGCATAACCAGAAATAAAATTGATCTTTAATTAATCGCATAACCAGAAAAAAATTGATCTTTAACGTGGAATGGGTGTATCAATTACAATATATTCGTCATACATAAACAAATGTAAGGGATTTCTAGAATAGTTTATGGTCATCTAACAATTATATAAAAGCGATCTCTAAATATACATCCATAGACACGGAAATGCCATCACGACTCTGAAGTTTAGATTTCCTGTACGATCTATGATTTCATTCGAACTGAAAGCCAAAGTTCGTTTTGGGAAAGGCCCACGAAAGCAGCATGTCTTACTTCCTTGTTTTTTTTTAATTGATAAATATACAGGCATAGGAACAATTTTTAGGCTGCTACAAAGTTTATTTTTCTTTTCAAAAGTGGAGTAATCGTCGAATGATTGGTAATATGTTTTGTTTTGTAGTTGATTCTTATGAAATACCCAAGTCATATCGACACCAGGGTGGTGTTTCACAAAGATAAAAATCGACTTTAAGCTTGACTTAACTAAGGCAGGCCATTCTTGCCACTATTTGCTCTAACTATTTACTGGCATTGGTCTCTCAAGCCTCAAGGGACGTACAAATATTATCTAAAGATCATAATTGAGAGACCAATGGCGAGAGCAACCAGTGACATGAATGGCCTGCCATAGTTAAGTCCAACTTAAAGTCGATCTTAGTCTTTGTGAAACACCCCCAGAACTGCAATATGCCTACTCAATATATTACATTCCGACACAATCATAGAGACTTTTGAGGAAAATCAGTAATTTCAAAAGATCTGTGTGTCACCTTTTAAAATTAAAAAAAAAACAGCGGAATGACATACATTTGTATTACATCGTCCGCATAAGATTTCTTTCTGAGGCTTTACAATAGGATATTGTAATTGCCCTTTAGTTGATCTCTTGAAAGTCTTTGAGATTTTGTTTTACCGAGAACGGCAACAAATTTGTTGATTTTGGAGTTGGTTTGGTGGTGCATTCGGATAATTATTTTATGAATCGGAGATTCCCAAACTCTATCAAAATTTCTCTGAGAGGGAAAAACATATTTTACCAAAGCTACGCCCCCATCTGATAATCGAACGGAATTTTTAGCTTACCACTTCCCTGCTCTGTACCGCTAGCGGATCTTCGAGCCCTCCTGTAGCCGAATGAATGTGAACGAGTACAGTTGCATGGTCTGTTATCACGACGATAAGCTGTAAGAATAAAAACACAATTTGATGTAAATTTACACAAATTACTACTCGAAAATGGATAAAGATTGTATTAATAACTTTGAATACTTCAAAAATGGAAACAATCAAGCAAACAAAACAACAACAATAAAGAAGCAAAAATAAAAAGATTGAGAAAACCTCCTAATTCACCATTTAAAGCCCCTATGCACTAGTTTGGCCAGAAGGGATTAGAGGGATAAGCGTGTTCACTGACAGATGGTTATCTCATCAACTCAGCTCTCAATTAACATAAGAAAAAGAGGATCATGGGGGACCAACAGGCACCGCTTAGGCATTGGTTTCTACATAGAGGGAGCAAGTAGCTACAAGTATACAGTGGCGCTTTAATCATCAAATAAGTGACCGATCAATTTATCAATTTATGCTGTCTACCTATATTCAACTAACTTTAAATCAATCATACGAATTGTATTAACTTGATGGCAAATTGCTGACTCCCTGACTAAATAAAGAAGAATATCAATGAAATATCATAAAACATTGAAGTTTCACACATACACCCAGGGCCCTGTTTCATAAAACTTGATATCAATAACAAGTTACAAGCTACTGTTATAAGCTACTGAAATCATAGCATCTGATTGGCTGAGAGCAAATTTGTCATAGAAATTTAGCATTTGTTATAGATGACAAGTACTTTTATGAAACGGGCCCCTGATCACTCACCAATTACTTTCCCACTCACTCTTTCCATCATTAAAGAGACAAAAAATTCGTTCACGCACTTTATATAATTAATCTATTAATCTATAAATCAATAAATGATTCAACTGCTTGATCAACCTGTCAAGAAATACATACCATCATCCTTTGATGCAATCCGCATCACCTCAAGACGACTGGCTAGAGTGTCTACTTCTTGTTGCAGTACTGCGATTCTAAATAATGAGAACAAAGCAAATGAAGCCAAATGTAATTATTTTAAACATTGTAAAAAGAAAACAAAACGAACAGCAACAACAACATCTTGAAGGCTACGATTTCACATCTTCATAATTATGATCGTAAATCTGACATTGTTCATCAATGTGGCTAAGACTGTGAAAAAACAACCTCGAAATATCAAAGAAAAAACATAATGTGGGAAAATCTATGTTTTACAATTTTATATATCAGGTATGTTCTTCGTACTGTGGTAAGAATAGAATCTAAATCATTAACCTGTATTTGAAAGTTTAAATAGAAGAAAAGAGGTCAATAATAAAAATGAAAACATTTCAACAATTTTTTCCTGAGTAGTCAGGTCAAACGCACACTGTCGAAATACCGGAAATAAACCATAGAAAAACTATAAAAAAAACCAAAGAGAGAAAAATGTAAATTACTATGAAATGAAACAGAAAAGTGTGGTCACAAAAAGTCCAGATTAGATATTGAAACAATCTGTAATTTAATTCAAACATTGAAGAGCAAATGTTTTCATTTTGTACATAAGAACCTTTTATTAGTTTGAAATATACTAAAATAATGTAAAATAATATAAGCATTCCCAGTAGATTCGTCGTTAAAATAAATATCAGGGAACAAAAATCTTGCAACATAACAACGGAACCATTAATCATTATGTATGGGTGGAATGATGTATTTGAATTAAATATATTTGTTTGTCATGATTTTTATTTCCTTCTTTTTAAAGTGCTATCACTTTCGATATTACTACAGCGGGAAATGAATGGCATAATACACGTCAAAGCCAGTGGCGGGTCTAGATGTAGGAGGGGTTGGCTAAGGGGCTCAAGCCCCCGATTTCTTTAAGCCTTCCCATCTCTCCTTGATTATAATTGATTTGAAGCCCCCCCACCACCAATTATTATAGAACCATGTGACTCTATAATCGTATCAAAACCGATCTATGCTAATCAAATATTTATTAATGACTTAGCATGATTGAAATTAATTACCAAATTTATCCAACGCACTTAAACTAATGACCTCACCTACGAGGATAAATGGATATAATGATATTTATGATCAGAGGCGTATCGTGGGGTCTAGCTATTGAGGGGGTATCGGTATAACGGGGCGGGGCGGGGGCAACGGTCTCACTCCGTGGACAATTATTTTTTAAGAGAAATGTCTAGGGCATTGGTTATTGGGAGGGTGTGGAAAGGGACCCTTTATCACTTTTGTTACCCTTTTGTTCACTTTCTATTTTCACCCCTCCCTTTCTCTCTCATTTTTTTCTGTTTATTTTGTTTAAGGGGGAGGGAGGTACATCCCCCGTACCGCCTGTAACTACTCCACTTGTTATGAATTACCAAATGAAACTGATAATTATTGTTTGAACGTTAGGAACATGAACATATGACTAACCGAAGTACCTTCGGTTAATCTGCTTTGTTAAAAGAAGGAAATGATTTTAATGTACAGTCAGCTCTGGTATATGGGCATCGTATATCGAGAGAACATGGCTATAAATTCACTCTGGATTGTTTATCTTGTAGTAGATTGGTTGTTTGAACCAGTAAAATAAAATCAACCTCACAAAAACTTGCTGGAAATCATCTTCAATAAAAACCACAACTCTCGTTTGCACATACTGTAGGTACCCGTGTTAAGCATATGGTGTCGGGTCTATATTTACCTTGATTTCCTTATCTTTCTATAATTATGCTCATTACTCAGCCGCTATACATTTTCCAACAAAATCGTTTGGCACATCTCATTTATTTGTAATCTTGAACATTCCGTGTAAGTTTTGTTGGATTCTGTGAGAATTTATTTTCTATCATTACCAGAACTCAAGCTTATCTTTAACTTATCGAACAACTTGGTTGTTTTTGGTATGATCATGATGCAATATATTTATATACGTTTCCTCTCTGAGTGACAGTGACAGTGAAGGTAGTCCGAGAGTATAACAATAGGGGACAGCGATACGAGATAACAACAATAGCCACCCAAAAAACGAGCAAACAAAACTAAATCAAGCAACAAGACACAGTCCAATTAAAAAAAAATACACACATTCACTGATTCCATCCTCTCGAAATTGATCATGTTGATGGTAACATCAATTATATTTTTCATTATTCATTTCAAAGGAACTTAAAAAAACAAGGTAATTAATAGTAATGAATTTCTGTAAGTTAATGTTAGATTGTAATTAGCTATTATTGGTGTCTTCAATTTTCAGGAACGATTTTTGTCTAGTTCACGGCACAGACACTACTAACAATCATTAATTTTTTAGTGACAATGCTATATATTCCATTGAGAAGCTTCTTACCGGTAGAATACGAAGGCGAAGGTGCAAACAGTGGCGATGAAGAGCAGAGTCTTGAAGAAGTCAACGCAGGTGAAGTTCCCTGACTCGCTTCTGGCTTTCGATCTCAGCATCGCCAGACGTTGGACGTCGCTCATCTTCATTGGTTTATGGCTTTCACTGACGTCGACGTGGCAATGGACGTCGGATTGGAGGAGCTGTTTATCATTCGACATGGTTATCGTAAGATGGACTCAAGAAGAAATTTCGGTTGAATGAAGTAATGCTTAGATGACGCTCAAGGATGACTATGATCTTTCCCTCCCTTTCTTCCTTTTTGATCAAAATCAGAGACAAATGTTCATATATTATCAACAGTCTAGTAAGGAGCAGTAGACAAATATATCTCTTCCAAAAATACTTTTGTTTCAGGTAACGGTCATGATTGAAAGTGATGGGAGCTGAGCAGCGGTACCCTTTTTATAGCGATTGGCTGAGAAATATGCCCTCGACTCGAAAGTGAACTTGTGAAATAACGACGAATGGGAGACGTGAAACTGATGTCAATTGCAAATTTTATTTGGGGAATCCCCGAGATCGCAATGCGCACGTGCAGACAGACGATCGGTGAAAGTGATGACTTACAAGCTAGTCTGTAAAGTACAGACTCCTTTTGATATTTTATTCTAATAGTTGGCAAGGTGTAGCCAGAACTTGCTTCAACGTGCGATCTATCTATCAGCTGTTGGTCAATATTTGAAATGTCAATACATTTTCTCAAATTTAGTTGCTGTTTGAAAATGAATGACTCGAAACAGATTATAGCTGAATAATTAAAAGTGATGAAATAGGTTTAAACCTTTTTCTTTTTCAAATAAAGTCTTTATTCAATTTTTCTCAAAGCATAACAACTATATAACTTATAAGCAAATGCACAAAATGATGGATTTATTATAAACGTAGGTGCAACTTATTCTTTGCAAGAATGCGAAAAGACCCGTATTAATTTTGAAATGTCTCATTTCATTTGTAAAACAGAGTCAGCATAAAAGGTTAGTGTCTTGGCAAAATTCTATTTTTTTTCTACAAATTTAACATGTATACATTGTAGGCCTTCAGCTCCTGAGGACAGCTACATTGAAAAACGTCTGTGATACAAGACTACTCCAACCTTTTCCACTTCACAAGCTTATGCTGACGTCCATGAGCAAACGGCGAATGAAACTCGCAATCTTACCAGCTGTTATTTATCTCACGCACAATATTTGCTAATTTTGCAAACCCTGGCATATCACTGTGTCAATACCATCGATTGAATCAGAGCCTATAGAAAATAAACATCGTCATGAAACAATGATGACGTCACATATAAGACATTGCTGACCAATCATCAAGACACTACCTTTTTATTTTTGTAATCATTATCAAGTATTTTTACATCATTTTGTAAAATTGTAATAAAGCGGTCTGCCTGAAATACTGTTAGATTGAAAATCCAATCATCATCGAAAGTATCATTATGTTAAACGAACTCAAGATAGTGTTACATATTGCTTACGGGTTGGTCCACTAAGGGGTGGGGGGTAGGTCTTTCATAATTGATGAGGATTATACCAAGAAGAGGAACAACAGGTTAGGGGAAGATCTTAAAGGAAGTATTCTCCCGTCACACGTTCTGTTTGTCTTCATTCCCCCTTTTCTTTCTCCCGTCTCTGCCCCTCTGTCTCTCAGGCTCCATAATTTAAGAGCGTGTGTCTTACCCCCCCCTCGTCGTGTTTGGCCATTCCATAAGAAGGTGTATGGCCCATAGCTATATAACTGCCCTGTGTTACGATTATCTGGGGTTTTTTAACCACAAAGAGTTAGAGAGGGAGAGAGAGCAAGGATGAAAGACAAAGAAACACACACACACACGCATACAATTACCCACCCACCCACCGAAACAAACAAGCAAATAAACAGACAACCCCCAAAAAAAAGTCATGCCGCCTTGTTATTAAATCCATGGCACTCAAGTAATATGAATCAAGATTAATATGAAACAACTGTAGCTAATAATAAAAAGGGTAACTGCGAATTTATAAACACACCAATCGGAGGCGTAGCGTTTGTCCAGACATTAAGGGGCACCGGCATCAATGGGGGAGGTTATATTAATGCAAGTCGACGAGGCTTGTGATTAGGGGATGGTGGAGGAAGGGGTTTTGGTATCTTCTTTTCCGAATCATTTACCCCCTCCCCCTCTATTTTTCTCTTTGCTATCTCGTCTCTTTCTGTTATTTTCTGACCCTTTTTTTTCCTGTTTTTTTTCTTTCCATTTCCATTTCTTTACTTTCCTTGTCTTTCCTTGTCTTTCCATTTCTTTCTTCCTTACTCTCTTTTCCGCCATTGATGGGGGCGGGGTGGTACCTTCCCCGTTCCCCCGCAGTAACGCTATACATAGAAATGAGTGAGAGGAAAGATTCTGCCATATATAAACTCACCAAAAATAGAAAAAGGACAACCTTTATTGTTAACAAATTCATATAAGCAATCATTATAAAACGTTTTTCAAATTTAAGGAAAATTAATACTCTACCATCATCAATAAGTTAGAAACTTTCACTCTTGGATGGGCACATTAATTTAACCGTTAGAAGGTCTGGTTAAGAAAATTGCAAAAATAGAGCAAGTAGGCATTCAAATGTTTATGAACATGTGCATATGTAAGATATTCTTGTTCAACAATGAAAACAAAGAATGAGAAACAATGAGGAGGATTGAGCTCTGGATGTCAACTGTAGTCTCAGGACTGCATGCTTTTGACAAACAAGGTCATGATGCCTCTTCTTTCGTGTTTCTCGAAATTGTGTTTTTTCCCCATTGTTTTAATTTGACTCTACATTATGGAAATGCTCATCAAAGAGAAATTTGTATGAAATATTCATTTGGAAATCTTAATCATGAAAAGTGTCCACTTTCTCTTTTTTGCTGAGCTGTAGTTACATCACTGTCACCGAGGAGCGGGAAAACCCACCGTCGACATAACGCCCCTAACGTCTGTGACCTTTCTAATGACGTATTTTGATCCCGGGATTCCCACGAAATGCAGACCACTTTCTCGTGCTGTAACATTATACATCTGAAATACGAGGACAGGTACCGAAACAACAGTACCTTTATATGGAAATGCTTCTATTTAATGTTCTTATGCATAAGATGAGCGTAACACGTGCCTCGTCGATTGTTCAAAAAGATGTTTCGCATAGAATGGATGCCTTTTTATACAGATAACCAAGTTCATTTGTGAAGCGCATTGTCCTGAGATACAAAGCGCATTTAATAGAAAAAAGGAAAAGAAAATTCCTGTAACTTAGCATGAACGAAGGTATTGGGAAAGCATTTTCCCTCTGATAAAAAATAGAAAAGAATGATGCATCAATGGAATAGTTATTTCTTATTGACATAGTTATTTCAAAAGTTATTATTCCAACTTTTCTATGAAACACCATGTTAGATGATTTAAAAAAAGATACATTCAAAGACTTTTTGTTTGCACGCACCGATGTGTAGCTGAATTTTATTGAACAAGATGGATATATTTCTTTCTTTCTACACCTGCAAATTGTATTTTGTTACATAATAAATAGGCTTATATGTACATGTTTATTCATCTGTTTTTGAACATAGGCTCCTAACGATATGACATTGATGACATTATCCTCTTTTCACATAGTCGTAGTTCACTTTACTCGTTTGTTATCACAATTATCAGGCCGTGAAAGGGCGGCAGGTGATGGAAGGGGAGGGGACGCGAGGTGCGATTTTTTTTTGGTTATATATATATTTAAAAAATATAGATCTGTGAAGGAAGGCTATCACTTAACCTTTCAACAAATGCATTGTTCACCATGGAAAACCCCAGCTCCTTGCGAAGCTATGAAGCTATCCTGATGATGGAGAGTGATAGGCCTCATCCTTTATTCCTGGGGAAAACCCACCTACGTTCTCCTTCTCCTTCTTCTTCTTCTTCCTCTTTGTCTTTTCTGTTGTTGTCATCATCACAATCTTCCTCTGAAGGTATAGTCGTGATGGAGAGTGATAGGCCTAACCCTAAGCCTACGCCACCTATGTTTACCTTCTTTTTCTTCTTCCTCCCTTTTCTTCTTCTTTTTTCTTCTTCTTCTTCTCTTCTTCTTCGTTCTTCATAATCATCATCATCACCACCACCTCCTTCTTCTTATTATTATTCTCCTTCTTCTTCTCCTCTTTCTTCCTCTTCTTCTTATTCTCCTCATGTTTCTTTAGGCCCTACCCTTTTCTTCCTCTTCTTCTCCTTCTTCTTCTTTTTCTTCTTCTTCTCCTTCTTCTAATTCTTCTTCTTCTCCTCCTTATACATCATCATCTTCTTCTTCGTCGTCGTCCTACTCTTCTTCTTCTTCTTCTTCTTCTTTTTCTTCTTCTTCTTCGTCGCCTTCTTCTTCTTCCCCTCCTTCTTTTTCTTCACCTCCTCCTTTCTCTTCTTCTTCTTCTTCTCCTTCTTCTTCTTCTTCTTCTTCTTCTTCTTCTTCTTCTTCTCTTCTTCTTCTTCTTCTTCTTCTTCTTCTTCTTCTTCTTCTTCTTCTTCTTCTTCTTCTTCTTCTTATGTGAACGTATTACTGGGAATACCCAAGGTATACCAACTATATATAAATGGAACCACTTTAACTGATGGTGCGAAAATCGCTCTTCCAAAATTGCTCCGCCGACAATTTCTGCAGCACTGCAAAAACAAGGATGTTAAATTCAACACTATGGGTGTTAATTTTAACATTTTCCCGGTATCTATATCGGAAAACACCAGCTGGTGTTAATATTTTACAACTCCTACTGGTGTAGATTAACACCAATATCTGGAATCATAACAAATGCAATTCCACTTTTGGTGTTTATATTCTTGTTGATCCATTAGATGGATTTTTCTATGGCTTTCTAATAGTCCCACATTCCATATTCCCTATTTTCGACCATGGTAGAAGAAACAGTGGTAAACTGATAATTCATAATCGATGTTGGCAACTGTCCACCAATAGGTATATTCTAATCTCCATTGCATTAACTCCATCACAAAGATCATTTGAAGTAAATTCAAGATTAACATTTAAGTGAGTGTGTGTAATTGAGTTTTTACAGACGTGTATCAATCAGATATGATTATTTACGTCTGGGGACCGACTTTGAACGTCACCATCTGAAAGACGCATTTAAGTGAGTGTGTGTGTGTGTATTGGGTTTTTACAGACGTGTATCAATCAGATATGATTATTTACATCTGGGGACCGACCTTTAACGTCACCATCCGAAAGACGTGACTCAGTTTCGAACCTGCGTCCTCTGCTGAATCAGTTTGTAACTTCCACTGTTAGCTGGATTACAGGCGCACGCCACAACGCCTAGTTTAAGTGAGTGTGTGTGTATTGGGTTTTTACAGACGTGTATCAATCAGATATGATTATTTACGTCTGGGGACCGACCTTTAACGTCACCATCCGAAAGACGCGATTCAGTTTCGAACCTGCGTCCTCGGCTGAATCAGTTTGTAACTTCCACTGTTAGCTGGATTACAGGCGCACCTGTGTGCCATCCACGCCAAGAGGGTTACCATCATGCCTAAAAGATAGGCAGATAGGTGATACAGGCTGGTACACGAATATATAATAAACATGCATGTTGTTTCTTGGTTAGTAATCATATAATCAATATATCTATTGCTAAAACGTTAATGTAATTGTAACAAGATCGGACAAATAATCTATTGGTCAATAATTGCCAAAGGAAAATACAAATCACAAAATTTATGTGCATTGTCATAATTTGCTTAACAAATATGATAAATGTATTTTTCTGTGAACACGTGTAAAGTAATCATTAAGCGCGCATACACTTTGTTAAAACTTATTCGACCAATCAACCGCCTTAAACGAAATCACGTGATAATACTTTAAACACCGAGCATGAAACAACACCATGTTACTTAACACCCAGTAATTATTAATGCATGCTTAAATCTGACCGGTGTTAAAAATAACACCAATGGTGTCAACAAAATTCAATACCATACTGGTGTTAGAGATTTAACACCCTGGTCTGTGCAGAGTGCAGTCTTCATTTAGTCAATGAATTAGTGTAAGAGGTGTCTTTGGGTATCAGGTTAGGTTTAAGGTTAGCGTTAGGATTAAGTGCAGGTATTATCCAAGGGCTGACGTAAGGAATTCGGTTAGTATAAATTATTGACCGCAGAGCGATTGTCACCAGAGCATGGGTCGTACTATCTTTTGTTATTTGTTTTTATTTTTTACATTTTTTATCAAAGACCCTTTACAGAAGTTCCGACAACTTATTTTTGAAAGCCGTTTCGTTTACACAAGCCTATTACGCAACATTTCTATTCAAGTGCGATATGCATCTGTATGTTCCAAAAAGAAAGTATTTGGGGACATTTTTTTTATTCTCAGGAAACGTTTGTTGGATAAGATAAAACAAATTTATATCAAACGTTTGCTAGTTGAAATTTTATCCAACAATTATTATTATTGGGTATTTCTTCTTCTTCAGAGAGTGTAAACAGTGGATTTCCCGGCAATGGGAATTTACTCAGACGGGCTCCTGTAGAAGCCAACTGTTCAAATGGGAATCTCGAAATATCGCCAGTGTTTCCGGTGTCCAATCCCTGTAAGATGAAACGTATTGCGAAATAACCAAGAAAATTCAAGCCGTACTTGGTCTACCCTTGCAGGTTATGGAAGCCTATTCATAGATTTTTGTTTCAACCAACCAACCAACCAACTAATAAACCAGCGCGAATAACCAACCAACACGTTCACATATCAACTTTAGGTCAAATTATCAGAATTTTGGATTGGACATTTTGCATTCACATTTCATGGAATGACTTGGGATTTTTTCCCATCGGAAATGCGCCCATTTCCTGAACTAAACAGTACTATTTTCTATTTTTCCGCATTACATTATTTCCACGTAAAATTATATGATTATATATACCATGACATTTCCCAGACCTTTTATTTTACTTTCATTGTCTCGAATTTCAGGATGCACATAAAATGTCATCGAAAGCAAGAAAATGCGTGTTGGATTTCAACTTTCCCAACTTTTGCAACATCCTTCGAAAAGAAATTCCACAAAAAAGAATCATGAACAAATAGAAAAATGAAATTTGCAAATTTCAAGAATTAAAAACAATTAGGCCTTAAAGGTACTATGTCCCATTTGCAGGTCAAAAAAAATGAAAAGGTTAAATTCCAACGGCATTTGAAAGACAATACTAATTTAGAACTTCCCTCAAAAAAGGGGGCTTGAAAATGTCTTTAAGTGGAAAAATAATGACTATTAGTTGTCGAATCGACTTAGGAGCTATAGAGCCAGTAAGTAATAGTCTGATTTTTCAGACCATTGTACCGAATGGTCGTACGTTTTATGCTGCGCAAAGATTCAATCAGTTTAATTTTGGCCATTACAAGAAGTGGGTTATTGATGTAGACAAATGCTCATGTACCCTTTACAGCTCATTTTATGTATGTTATTACCAAAGATGAAAAAAGCCAGTCAGTCACTCAATAGTGTCTGACAGTGAAGTCTAGCAAGTAAACGGGTTTCCTTGCATAATTTGAATATTAGGACACTGCTAACGTTTAAATTTCACAGATAGGACATACATGACATATTCATAATTCCTGCAAAGTTCTACGGAATTTGATGTTGGCTGCAAAAGGGACATAGTATCTTTAAAACAGTTTAGATATACAAATATTTCATGTTTAATAGCCAACATTATCTGTCAAATATCATCGATATTATAACCCGAATTAGCCAGTGAAAAAACAAAATTCAAACATAATACTTGTACAAATCAAGTTCCGTTCGGTTATATAATTACAGTCTTTTATTTCTAATCATAATGTCAAATTCATATAAACACTATCAATATTGCCATTGTGTGGAGTGTTAAATAGATTCGTAGAAACGGAAAGGTGAACATACATTTAATATACAGAATCATAAACAAATCTTCACAATAGAGGAAAAATGAATACAATTTTTTGCAGAATGTTGTATATCAATTACATATAGTACAATAATGCAGACATGTTCAGATGATGTGAATACAAAATATTGACCACGAAATAAATGACAAAATAAGATGGAAAAACAGAACCGAAGAACGTCTTTCATAATTCAAAATTAAAATGTGTTTTGAATGCCAACGTTTATGAGCATTGAAAGAAAATAGTTGTATATCTGTCTCCAACAGCAAAATATAATATCTGTACATTCATTGGTCGACTGAAAGACCTTTGCAGATTGAAAGACAATTATCAATATGAACACGTATGTATATGTGAACACTGACATGAAGCACATTATTCACTAATAAGAAAAAACAAAATACAAATTATAATACAAGATTTTCGTGAAAGGCCTTTTACTTTGTCCACTATATACTATCCATCGAGTCCCTATAACATTTTGGATTGGTGTTTAGTACAAGCCTTCCAAAAATTATCCCACTTATTATTATTTTGTTTGCAGTTACTTCATGACATTTTTTAAATCATCTTTTATTTTAGACAAATATAAACAAGAACATGTTACAAGGCTTTGACACTATTTTACACTGCTTTGAAACATCTGTTGGAAAATGTTGCTATTGCACATAGTGATTGTTGAGATGGTTTAGAAGCAAAGAATAGACAAATATATATAAATAAGTTACATGCCTTTATAAACATATCAATGAAGGTTAATATTTAAATGTCAAATTAAACAAAATTAAACATTTGAAAATTCGCATATAAATATACATTATTTCACTTGAATTTGGTATTGCACAATTGTAAATAGGCATACGAGGATTGGGGGTGGCTTCTGCCCCTACTAATTTGGAAACTACCAGTATTCATATCCATGCAACTGTTCTTTGATATTTGGGAAGTGAGGTGGGATCTTTGAAATTTTATTATCAAAATGTACATTGCCCGGATTTCACCTAATATCTATGATACGATACACTGTACCGAAAAAGAATTTTACTACAATAGTTGGTATATCCCAAATGAATATTTAAAAAGAATGGAAAGTTAAAATTTTGGCTCGCGACTTAAAGGCAGGGTATTCTACAGACACTACTTGATATTCATGTATACTGCCATCTGCTGCTCACAATGTCCCAATGTGTCGACAGCCATGTCCCACAATGCATCACCAACTGCATGACGCGCGCGTGGTGATGCTAGTGTGCAGGCATAAACCCTTTTCCTTCATTTTGCGCAACAGACAACAGTGTCTGCACTTTTAGACAAGGCTGACAGTAGTTTACAGGCACAAACCCTGGTCAGTCGTAAAAGAGAGTCTGCACTATAAGACTACCATAGGCCTGACACAACCAGTAGATAGCTGGGCTAGGCTTCTCTCAAGGCACAATGATTTTTTGATAAAGTGTCAAACTAGGGTCTGTGCTTGCAGACTAAGCTGACAGCATACTGCATAGACTCTGAACTTATGCTGCTCGGGACAAGGAAACAACCAGCAGAAACTGTGCTAGTTCTCACTCAATACACAATAGTTGTTGTAATAAATTGATATGATAAAGTGTCAAATGCAGGGTCTATGCCTGCAGACTATGATGAACTGGAAAACGCTCTATGTACGCGTTCACCGAAAGATGGCGCAATTAAAAACAAAAATTTTACAGCAGTGGTAGCGATGTCGGTAAAATACCCTGCCTTTAATTTTTTCCCCCACGAGCGAAATCAAGCTCATACGCATATTTGACAGAGGGCTGACAGATAACATGACATTACCCAATACCATATATGTGAGCAAAATAGAACCTTCACGAATGCAATTTTATATTCCCCCGAATTGTCTTTTGAGGAAGACTGTGCTGGAATTTTTAACAATAGTATGCGTGCAAAAATGCAGATATGCCTGTAAACAATACATAAATAGTACACCACACATGAGTTCTGCTCATCAACAATTTTACTGTTTCATGAATACCTTTCCCTTAACATATTTCATGATGAAGGCACTTGCTGGAATCGATAGCTAAATATTAACAATAATCTCTGTGCAAAACATCCAGATATAGCTATATACATTAACATTCATACAGCACAAGGTCTGCTCATTATGCGATTCCCATCCTGACTTAAAGAACTTAAAGTGTCCTAGTCTTTAGAAGTCACTCCCCAACATGCTACACTCTCCGGCTAACATTTGAGTGGACCCTAAGGTCAAAGATGCTAAGAAAAATCCTTATTAAGTCTCCTAATCTTTAATCACAGTCGAAACATTCTAGACTCACCAGTTAACATTCGCGTGGAAAGTTCTAGCGTAAAGTTCAGGTAAATTTGTGGCAATCTCTGTCATATCATTCAAAATTAAGGTTGCCCCCTCATCCGAACACACCTGTCTAGTCCCCTTCAACACAACAGACTTTACAATTCAGTTTCAAAGAATGGGCATCAAGGCGATCTAAAATTGACAGTGGCCAAATTATTACATGTCATTTCCTCCTTCCTGGCTACATTATATCAACCTACAACAACACTTGTAAACAAAATCAAGGTGAAAATCTAGGAAAGGATTGTAATGCATAAACAGTTTCACCTTTGGTCTTGAAATTCATAAGGTCTGAGAACCAATATCATCTACATTTCAAAACCTCTCAGACGATGGACGTACTCCGAATTCTCAGATACAGCAGCGAGTACCTTATCGCCATGCACCCTCTAGATTAGGCCATGTTAGCGACTTTCCGTATTTAAAATCTACATTTGACCATCAGGATTGCACCGAGTACAAATCCAAAGATTCGTGATTAACACCAAGGTGTATCGAAGTTTGCAACCATCCCAGTGAAAAATGTACGCAGTGATCATGGTTCTTTTCTTTACAACATTTCTAACACCTGGTGAGCAGTTTATTGTTTACGTCAATCAGTTTTTGTTTACCTTGGACTCAAGTTCAGAAGATGAAAAGAAGCTGAAGACAGCCTACCACTTACTCTTAACTTACAAGAAAGTTCGAAAGAAGAAGAAACGAAGTAGATCTTTTCTTCAGGATTGTCGTACAGGGTTGTCTCACCAACCTCATAGCCAATACCTGCCAGACATTGTGTATGACGCGTGGTCTCAAAATGATCAGCATCTCTAGCACCACAAAGCTTCAGCACATACACAAGGCTTCAACAGGTACCACACGGCTTCAAGAGGTACCACAAAGCTTCAACAGGTACGACATAGCTTCAACAGGTACCACAAGGCTTCAAAATGCAACACAAAGCTTAACTTGTACCACACAAGCAATAGCAGTAAAGATATCGGTGCAATGGGTCTCGACCTGGGTTTCCTTCACAATATATCATCCAAAGCCTGCTTGAAGCGGATGATCTCCCTCAGGGACTTGAGACCCAACTCGGTCTTGACCTCCTTGTAGAAGAACTCGGGCGCGTCGTTGGCAATCGTCTTCAGGCCCATGATACCCTCGCCATCGTAGCCCTGGAGACGATTCTTGAGCTCCGGGAGACTGTTCCGCGTCAACCAAGAGTTCACTTCGTCGTTCGTCCAGCTGGCGACGTTCTTGGCAGCTTCCCGTCGTGACTGCCGCTTCGAGTCGTTACGTTTGAATTTGCTTTGTGCTACCATGGCGCCATCACCTGTGAAAGGTACAGGAATACATTATTAATGAACAAAGAAATTATATTTCTATTACATTTCACGTCGTACTGGCCATGAAACTGCTAAATAAATACAGTTCCACCTGTTTAAAAAAAAAAAGAATCACTCTCTCTGCCTTTCTATACATATTTATCCTCTCTCTTCAACTCCTATGCTTTCAGAAATGTGTTTCCACTCTCCCATTCTATCTTTGAATTATGTCTTCTACGTCTACTTGATGACGTATTCAACGTCAAATTTTAATATCTGTATACCAGCACTGTATATACTTTGCATCTCGTTTTCCCCTCGGTTTCTGGCTCAAACACACATACAGACGATCGCACACATCCGGTCTTTCAGTTGACTTTTTTCTCTGTTCATCTATCTACACCTCTATTCATATCTTGACTCTCTATCTCTCTCTTTCTCTGCAAGCACCTGACTACCCCTCTGCCCATCCCTTTTATTAATCTCAACTGTAACAGATAATCTCTGTTTAACCCAGGGGATCGTAACATCGAACTGCTATGCTGAACTTACTGGAAGAAATGGACGGTAGCCTGGTCGAAACCGATATCGTTGGAGCACGACCACGACCGGCCAGCTCGCGCTTGAGCCTGTCGACATTGCTGATGACCTCGTCCATGGTCGACATCTGTATGTAAAACTTCGTGCCGATCATGATGCCGAGCCAGCCGTCGGGTTTGTAGTTCTGCTGCATCTGGAGAGGTACGATTGCCTTGTTGAGCTTGAAAGTGTACTCTGCCTCTGCGGGGGCGAGATAATAATTAAAAAAAGATTTAAAGATATATTGTTGTGTCGTTGTCAAGCGATCGGTTACGATAGATGCTATCTCGCAGTTAATAGGAACGGTCGATTTTGCGGGGCATTATTGTGTATTGTGAAGTTTTGAAGGCATAACTTGCCAATACTATCATCACCATCATCATCATCGCCACCTCATAACGTCATTACCACAAGGGAAGTAAATTAACATCATGATCACCATCACAACATTCACATTATCTTCTCCTTCTTCTGTCTCTTCTTTCTCCTCATCCCCTCCTCCTCTTCCTCCTCCTCCTTATTCTTCTTCTTCATCTTGTAGCAGCAAAAAAAAAAAAAAAAAAGCTAAACAAAAAACCCAACAACACAAACTACTCAGTTACTACTCAGTTTATCTCTTCCAAAGTACTAAGGTGTCATATGACAGTCAAATATACTTTCAGATATTCGTATCGAATACAAGCAAATCGTCTTCACATATATGCCTATAGTATAGTCAATTTAATTTGGACCTTCTAATTATATACAGTTAACAACTGAATTATTCATACCCCTTGTAAATTAGTTTTTTTAGGTGTGTGTTCTTCGTTACTTAAGAATGAAAGGTGGACTGTTGAACTAGGGCCTTTGTTGAATACTTTTAGATGTAAGCATTAACACGTCACATTATCAAGAAACATAAATTGGGACTAATCAAGTTTTATATACTTAAAAAACAATACAAAACTTGGTAAGGGTATGAGTAATTTACTTGTTAACTCTATCTAGTATCTAATCCGTAGGCCTACCTGTTCTACATGCAGGGCTGTTCTTATATTTCTCAGAGAAGCAGATAAGTACGACCATTGCATTCTCCACTGCTGAAGCCATGGCCTCAAGGGTGGACCCACCTAGAAATGAATAAATTATACTTTTTGTAAGTCCTCGGATAAGTGAGCATGGGGAAGTTAGAAAAACACAAGCAAAACAAAAAAACATCATGCAACAAAAGTAGATGCACAAGTTCCACTGTTTGCTGCATCACTTGGAAAGCGGTTTCCACGCAATATACCGTCTGATTCAAAGGAAATTAACTCATGTACTTGTATAGAGAGTAAGAGAGGTAAAGCCCTTCCGGCTTATTGGGAAAAGCTGATGCAGAAGTACATAATAAATAAGAATAAATAGTGCATTTTGAGGTTTGGAATTAACGGGAAGAGAATTAGGGAATCATTCAATGTAGATTAAATCACATAAGGTGAAATAAACTGCACACAAATATGGATGTGGCATCAACATTCAGAGTTTCAAATATCATAAATTATATTTGGAGTATGAGCTGATTTCAAGAGCATTCCTTTCCCAAGTGGCATCGATATTACGATTGTGTTCTACATTGACATAAAAAAGAAAGCTCACAAATAGTTTATAATCTGTTCACACACTCAATATTCTCTTTAATATTGATACAAGACTAACTACGTCATTGCAAAACAGTCGGGCCGTGATCATCATGAACAGCTTCGTCAACGACATCTTCGAGCGAATTGCCGGCGAATCTTCCCGCCTCGCCCAGTACAACAAGAAGTTGGACCCACAATGAAGTGCTTTTAAATAAAAATTCCTTTTTGTTTGGTTTCCCAGATGGTGTGCAATCGATCTTTAATTTTTTGATTTTATATGCAAAATACTATATATTCTCTGCGAAATGCAAAAGGAACGGTTATCTTTGAATTCTTTTAAGAAGATGCTTAAACGTTTTTATGAAGTTGAGCGGGCTCTTTCTATCAAACGCAATACATTTGTTATATTACTAGATAAATGGAGACATGTGCAACTGATGTAACAATGTTTGTTTTACCAATATGTCACAACATGTACTTTGTTCAAGTCTACTGTTTTGTTCTTGCTCAAGAATGATTGAATACATTTTTTCTTTGGAAAAAACAACAAAAAAACTACGTCATTGCAAAACTATCAAAGTCTGATTCTGTAATTCTTTACCCATTTGGTCGACATCCATCCAGACCTTGTAGCCATCAGCTTGTAAAAGTTCCTTGACCTTGAGGATCTGTTTCTGGACATCCCACTGGTAGCTGAGCATCACGTGATTAGTACTGAATTCTTCCTCCTCGTCGTCATTATTATCATCATTCCCTGCGCAGATGCTATCATCAATGGTTTCACAGGCATAGCGGGCAATGTTGTCATCTTTGGTCTTCTCTCCATTGGATTTTGACGGCGATGCTTGGCGGTCGTCGGGCTTGGGTTTGCGGGATGAGTCCTTCGACTAATGATGGAAGAAAAAACAAACAAAACGATAGTATGTTAATACAAATATGTGATTGTAGTATAAAGCCTACTGAAAAAATCTAACAAACATGTACGAGTGTAATAACTTTATTGGTTTGTAATTCATCAATTACCAATGGAAAAAAGACACATAATTTTATTTTCGATTCTGATGACAGTAAAGTTAAAAAGACTTCCTTCTTATGTAAGTCATGCTAAAATGGAAATAATAACTTTTGATTAAATAGACATATTACACGTCCATCGGGCATAGTGTAATTGTAAACTAGATGTGTAACAACAATGTGGCTGCTTCTTGATATGAGTATAACATATCGTCCATGCGCATTTATCATGTTTACTTCAAATCAATATGAAAAGGTTGTATCATTATCTAGCTACAATTTAATCTTTACTTGACTGTGCAGAGAGGCAACACTTTTCGCCTAAGCTAGAACCCCCTGTTTTGTTGCAAGATCTTTTTCTATTAAAGTCCTACCTTCTTTGTGAGTGTAGCGTGTGTCTCCTCACCTACATTCCACAGGACGGCTGTAGAAGACCTGCATAGGTGTTCTGCCGTCTTACATCGACGGACAACTAAAAACAACAAGAGTGGAACAACAGGGAAAGTCGTTAGGAACTGACACAGTGCTATCATAGTTCCTATATCTAAAAAAAACTGCAAGGTAGAAGCATTTGTCAATTAGATGATTTCAAGATTATTAGTTTTCTCGGGATGCGAAGCATAGATCTTGGAATTTCGACGCCATTCACGCATGTACAACATGTGCTCCAGGGGCAATTGCTCCGCGGTCAACATCCTACACTAAGATCAACTTGAACCCTGGATCAAAGGATATACCTAACCCTAACCCGAAACCTAACCAAAAACAATATTGCAATCCTTACCCTCACCCTACATCGTTGACAAAATATAATCCCGGATCAATATTATTGTCACCGAAACACCTGTCGCATCGCTATTCACATCTAATCTCAGTTTATGCATATCTTCCCAGGTTTTGTAATTTAAAAGAAATAAAGAGCTTTTGATTTGCAGATTATGCTTAAATGGCAGGAGACCTCTCGCTCTATGGGATTTGCTTTACTCGGTAACATGCTATAGCTCAGTGGATTAAGAAGAGATATTGAAACTTGGAGACTGCTTTTTAAAATAATTTCATATGCGTTTTCAAATGTCCTCTGACAAGGAATTAATTACAAGCTCAACTACCAAGGCTCAAGGATAGGACTTACATCCGGAGGTACCCTTTTTACCCATTTTGTGCCTCCTTCCGCAGCAATCAGCTAACATCAACTTCAATATTAACGACTGTACTTACTTTCTAAGCATCCTTTTTCCTCCTGTATAGCTTTCTTATTTGTCGGATGAAAGGATAGGGTCCAGAGGGCATCCATGGCACTCTTCTGCTCCTCCATCGGGTTATCATCTTGGAGCATGGAGACGATGCGAGAAAGAGCCCCGGCTGCAACAAATTTGACCTGTAGAGTAACAAAGATGTTGTCAACTAACACATGTTACCCCTCCAGCCGTGACAGGAATTAATTAAGGATTACATTTTGTCTTCATTATCTCTTTCACTTCATTCTTCAAATAAAATGTCATGTATCTGAACAAATTGTACGTGGAAGATGGTTAATGTCGAAAAATTCAAAATTGCTAGTTTGTATCGAACAACAGACCTTTTGAACCTTTCAAAATGTTGCCAATTTGTATGTTCCTAGAGCACATTTTTCCTTGTTAACATTCCTTGTCTCAACTAAATGTTCTAACTTTTTAAATGGACACAGTGTGTTATATTTGATTTCCCAGCAATTCTTCCCCCAACTCCCGCGTCGATGGGATTCATATGACCAACCAAGCATTTTCTAAAAAAATGCCAATGGACTTTCCAAACTAATGATCATACCTGATAAAAATACCTGATAAACGCTTCCAATTAGCTGAAAATGAAAAAATAAATGCTATTGTACCTTGTTGTCGTCATACGCCGCGAGATATTTCATAGCATCGGCCACCTGACTGGCGGAGAAGTTGTAGTGTGCGGAATAGTGGTTAGGTTCACTCAGAGCTTTGCTCAAGATCTTGATGATAAAGTCGATGTTTGTGTTGGTCGTATTCAGATGAGCGTTCTCGTCCTCCGTTACGATGAAAGCTAAGGTGAATATTGCCTGGAATAAAGCAGAAATCGGGATTAGGTTTTAGAACCAAATCATGATTTACCAAAGATGTTAGACCTAGAAAATCCAAAACGTTCTCATCACATTCACAAACAAGTCCTGATTCGAGAATGTCATGACAACCTTGATGAATTGGCTTACCTTGACACGCAGGATGAGAAAGCGGCATTGCAGGTAGGGTTTGAGAAGCAGAGAAGCGTGGTGCTCACGAAATATTTCCTTGTTATCCATGTAATGTCTGAATGAACAGAGGAAAGAGAACAAATACACTGATTTATGATATATATTACAGGACTCAATCTGATTTGATTTGGTTTTCTTGTGATGTACCTGATGTTTCATTAGAAGTGAAAAAAAGGTTACGTGATTTACATGGCTCATTTAACGGCTTAATAATGGATTTAAAATGAATAGTGTCTTTTTCCGAGATTTATTTATTGTGTACATTTCATTTCCAGGAACACAAATTAAAAGATTAATTTTCACTTCAAGAAACAAGAAGTGGTTAACAGAACACTGCTCTTGAAGACCTGGAAGGTTTAACGTCAAGGCTACACCGTAGGTCCTGTACGGAACGGATGCCGTGCGGTCCTAGTGATCCTAGAAGAAGATTTATCAGCTGGAAAGGTTTAACCTCAAGGCCAGATCATAGGTCCTGTACTGCTCTGTAGTGATCCTAGATGAAGAAGGGTCATATTCTCACCTGATACAGTGGTAGAGGACAGTGAGGACTCTTTGAGAACTCTCTCCTCGACATCCACCTCAGCTTCTTGCTGTCCTTGTTAAGTTCATCGACCTCGTAGAATTTGTCATAAAGCACGAGCAGTAATGCCCCGACGCACTCGGTGCCCATATCCCGACAGAGGTTGTTTCCCATCTCCGTGAAGCCTGACGTCGCATCCAGCAACATGTTAATGGCAAGGTAGGTCGCTGGATTGGCGAGCTAAATGTAGGAATGGATGAATAGGTTGAACGGGTTGGGGAGACACAATGAATATAATTAAACATTGTATTCTAAAGGATAGGTGAACTAAATACTTAACTTGCTAATTAAACACGGAGTTGTGATCTATTGGATATTTTCAATGAAAACAGTTGTTCTGACATAGGCTCTGGGATTCTTTTCGTCAAAAATATTGTGTTAACTATGTAACTGGGTTTAGGTAATATATATCGTAAGGGTTAAATTTAGGTATAGCAGGAAATTGATCGCAAGCAAATATTCGCAGGAGCATGCATCGTAGAACCCCTAACAATATAAATCAAATATAGAGAAACTAGGAATAAGACAATATGTAACAATGACATCATTCAACTTAACAAATTCAATCCAAATAAGTAAGCAATTCTTTTCAGAGTGAAATAACAATGACCCACATTCATAGCTTTATCCCAAACTTGATTCAAGAAGATTTTGACAATACTTTTTCAAAAGGCTTCTGCTCAATCATCCGTGGCTGCAGAGATATGAAAGAATATCATTAGATCGAACGCTCTATAATATCAGGCATAAAAAAAAACAAAGACTGAATATAAAACCTACCTGATCATTGACGTTGATCTCGTGCAATGACTCCCAGATCTTTATGAAGAGCTTCGCGTAGCCGAGCTCAGTGACGAGCTCGACGTAGTCCTCCTGCCGGACATCGCTCATCTTACAGAGGACGAGAAGACAATGGAGTTCCTCATTACCAGTGTACGACTCGGCCTCCTGGAGTTTGGTCATTGTATCCCGTATCGTTTGCTTTTGCTGCAATAGGGAAGACAAAAGGAATGCGCATCTTTTAAATGACGATCTCCTGCACTTTTTTTCAAGAGATAGTTAGGATAATACGTTAAATTCATAATAATATATTATAGAAATATTAATTTCGTTATTATATGTATATATTTTGTAAATCACATTACTGTTTGCATATTGGTATTATACCTTACGTTTATATGTTCTTTGTTATTCAGCTATTATATTTGGAAAAAAGGCAGAACTGGAAAGAAATAAAATAAAAGTGGAATTCAATGGACCTGATGGAACCAGAGATAAAGCTCAAGGAATTTACAATATTACTATTAAAGAAGGAAAAAGATGCTCTTGAAATGACATGCAACATGACTATGACAATGTTATTAAGAGGTCTATCATAGAGAATCATCATAATTATCAAAGAATCAACATATCACAGAATCATTATAGAAGGAATCATCATAGATTATCTAGATGATGACTGCAACATGGGTCTATCATACCATATTACCATAGAATCATCATATAATAGAATCATCATAATTATCAAAGAATCAACATATCACAGAATCATCATATCACTAAATGATTATATCACACAATAATCATATCATAGAATCATCATACCATAGAATCATCATATCACAGAATGATTATATCATACAACCATCATATCGAGGAGTCAAAAAGAGGGAAGAATTGCATAAAGAGGTAAAAGAACATTCGTTTGACGGCTGGGTTTCGAACCGCGAAGCATTTAATCCAGAGTCCGGTGACGTATCCACTAGACCACGACACTGCTGTGATGGATGGATAACAAGTACGGTGTTCACCATCTCTACCCACCTGTATCTTCATGTTATCGTCAGGCATGACAACCCGTTCGCCTCGGCTGCCGGTCTCGGTGGCCCACACCAGATAGTCATTGAACACCTTGAATTTGGCATCGGTGAACTCAGTCTCGTGATAGCTACCGGTCTGATGAAGAACGTTCAACTTCTTATTCCGATCCTCATCACTTGCTGCTGATCGGCCGCCCGGCTGCCCCTGAAACAGGAAAAGACCGAAGAAAAATTGTTAGGTAGGCCTATCCATGGCGTGATAGATAGAATTCATACCATTAAGGCGCATCTATATTTGTGTCTTCTTTCAAAACGTCAAGCACAATTAGAGCTTATTATTGCTTGAACACCATACATGCCTATTTTAATTGATACTATTACTACTACAATGATGATGACCTCCTCCTACTACTACCACTATTACTACTACTACTACTACTACTACTACTACTACTACTACTACTATTATTACCATCGCTACTGCTGCTGGTAGCCCTTCCCCCTTCTCCTACTACTTCTAACTACAATTAATATGACCAATTCTACGAATCCTTGCCATTGAAATAATTTGGTATAGATGAAAGTTGTAATATCAAATGAAACAAAAAATTAGGATGCTAAATTAATAGTAAGTAGAAATACCACAGGATGACTAAGTTTGCATCAAGTTATTTTAAATTCCTTGCATTAACATCATGTGGCATATTTGACCTTTTGATCTTTTCATGCAAAAGTAGCTGATCACAGTTGAATGAATGTCTGAAACAGTAGATAAAATTATCAGATGAAAAAGATGAAATAACAGAACAGCTAGTCGAGTGAAATAACAGATAGATAGTAGATGAATAGCTGAGATATTAGAAGGAATAGCTGATAATTACCATTGTCATGTCGTATTCAGAAGTGGACCCCTCCGAAAGCGAGTCATCTTTATCGCCATCGTCTTTGCCGGCATCGTCGGCCTTCTCCTTCGCCTCCTTCCCGATATCACCGTTGACCACGTCATAGATGTGCCTAGGTTCATCTTCCGTATCAGTGACGGCGGCACTGTCGACCCCTGGAACTGTCAGGCTCCAGGCCGTCGTTTCCATCCTTCTCCTAGCATTTGGCTCCTTCTCGAGGATTACTTTGGTCTCTCCCTTCTGGGAAGAGTTCGTAGTCGTGGCAACCGGCTTACTCGTTCCGCTACCCATGTTGATGTTGGTAGCTACTGTCCCTCAAGATGCGCCGATAGTCCCTCTTCTATTCAAAGTTGTATTACCTCTTTTCGTATGCTCCACTTAATTTAAGAGTCATTGAATTCTGGGCTCTGTTCATTCTTGGAAAAAAAAACGGCCTTTGCGTGAGTTGTGCCAATGCTCCTTTCTGCGTGGGTAGTTGTATCTAAGCGTGTGCTCCTTAAGATTCTGTAGACAAATAGATTTAAAAAAAAGAATTATAATTATCTCAACATATTCAAATAAAATATTTATGACATTGGGGATGCAACAAACCGTGGCTTGTTAATGTTTATATGTACAGACAGACAACGTCATCGTCATTAGTCGCCTATATTTTATTTAATGTATATGTATAGGCCTACGATGCAAGATTGGATCGACATCTCACATCGTATAGACTGCCAAATATATCAGTACAAGTAAAAGAAAACCTCAAGGCTAAGGATTATCAAGTGCTCTCTGCATGCTGTTATAGAAAGAAAGAAAAAACAACATTTTCCCATAATTTCCATGGTCATTTTAATCATATAGAAATTTAAAAAATATTATGATATATAAAGATGAGTTCTCTTATTTCATTCTCCATTTTACACTCTAATTATTTTTCGTTATCTTCCATTATGTGTGGATCTATTGACGTGGACAGAAAGTATACGATGAATCGACATTGCGCGTCGTTCGTTTCTATGGCGATTGGCTTATCCACCAGGCAGGCAACAAATAATTATAATAAATTGACTTGCATCATGCAAAAAATACGTTAATCACTGGATGAATAGAGCTTCTGCTTGGCTCAATCTCGACAAGCTAGTGTTTAGCGGATAGCCGGGTATCATACTGAAGTACGAAAGTGCCATTCGGTGCCTTCACTGTTTAAACAAAAGGAAGAAGGGGAAAGTTGCTTTGAAACAAGACTGTGCGCTTGAGTGTGCGTTTGAGCGTGAGTTTGTGTGTTAATTACTGGGTTTCCTGAGTGGAATTTCTGCTCCGCTAAATCTCGAAAATTAACAGATGCATTTACAGAATTGTCATTCGGTGCCTTCACTGTTTGAAACAAAAGGAAAGAGATAGTGGCTATGAATCAACTCTGTGCGCGTGTGTGTGTATGTGGGAGAGAAAGTGGGTGCGTGTATGTGTGTGCGTTTGAGTGTTGAGTCAGGGAGGTGGGCCTCCCTGGTTTGGTTGCGTGTTAATTACTGGATAATCTGAGTGGAAATTCTGCTTGGCTCAATCTCGACAATGAATAGATGCATTACAGAATTGTCATTCGGTACCTTCACTGTTTATATAAAACAAAAGGAAGGGGAACACTGTGCGTGTGTGTGTGTGTGAGAGAGAGAGAGAGAGAGAGAGAGAAAGCGGGTGCGTTATTGAAAAGAAACAAAAAGTGTATGTGCGTAAGTTTGAGCGTGAGTTTGTGTGTTAATTATTGGATGTCCTGAATGGAACTTCTGCTCGGCTCAATCTCGACAATAAATAGATGCAGTTACATAATTGTCATTCGGTGCCTTCATTGTTTAAAAGAAACGGAAGGAGAAAGTGGCTGTGAATCAACAGCTGTGCATGTGTGTTTGAGATAGGGTGCGTGTATGTGGCCTTTTCAGTGCTTATCATGTAGTGATTCTCAGTCAATATTCCTAGAAACCATCAATAAGTGAATAGACAGAACTAAGGAAAGGTTATTTAGAGAAAGAGACACAATGTAGTAAATGTATATAGAGGGAGAGAGCGAGGCATAGAAAGTAAGACGTGCGCAGAGAGAGAGAGAAATACATATTACTCGAAAATAAATCTTCATATGACATGGTCGCAAAGACTTTCGAAAAATTCACCTAAGGCAATCTCAACAGCCCCGTCCATCACCCTTTGAAATTACGAAATCCGTACACAATTCATATGGTAAATACGACAGGGTATTGCATAGGACTGCCCTTCATTTGATTCTTCGAAGTCATACGTCCTTGTGATTGTGTGACAGATATGTCAATGTTTCACAGCAAAGACAGACATTTCCTTACAAATTTGAGTAATTGGTAAAATACTACGCCAACCTATTTACAGACGGATGACGTTGCCCCTTTTTCGATGCAAAGGCAAAAAAGAGCAGCTTTTGGGGCAAAGTAAAAAAAAAAGGCCTCACTGAATTAGATAAAAATGGGGACATATGGCTGTTCAAAAGCCAAGCCAAATTACAAATTCCGTCCTGCCAAAAACACGAGTCTATTTGGGATGCAGGGGTTATTTTTATCTGCTGTGGAGGAAGAGAGTTCTGTTTCATCTAGAGGGCAAGTTGTCAATCAAAAAACTAGTCATATTTGAACTTTGGACTTGATACTTTGGGCCTATTCATAGTTTTCATACTCCATATAACATGAAATATACATATAACATAAATTGTGGAAAGAGGTTGTAGATCAGAGCAGTGTGGCTTCCTCCAGGTATAGGACTGTCTACAAACATGACAAAGATACCAGCTATTTGGGGGACTTTCGCTCAGTACAGTTTAGAGGTGACCTGTATGACGGATCAAGTAGCTCTTTTTGGGTAAAGGGAGACGATTGATTATTTTATATATCTATTCTTTTATCTATATTTTAGCACCTGAGTGGAGTGTGGCAACTGTAGATTTACGTCCTGCCAAAGGACGTTACTGCCGGGCTGGGATTTGAACCCCATACGTACTACCTAGTGATCCGGTGACTTATCCACTAGACCACAACACATTGTAACCTTACTCTACATTTTTACAAAAAAAACAAAGACTGAAGCAGTATTAAAATCACAGGAAACTAGATCTCTGTCTAGGCATACATGTCATTTCCCTATCTCTATCTATCTCCTGTCTCTTTGTCTCAGCAACTCTAGGTCCGTATATCCATATTTTCAGTGCCTCCCTATATACACTGAATACTTCGCTGTGAAAGTGAGTCACGGTGTTTACAAATGAGTCAGCTAAGATGTGCGGATTGATCTGCAGAGTTCCGAAAGAAACCACAGTTTGATAGGGTTACTCTCCAGCCTCCAGGTCATGCGAACATTAATGTCGGTAATATTTGGGAACTTATCGCATCGCATCTCCTGCAAGTTGTTGACTAGTGGTGTGATTTGAAGGACGAGAGGTGACGATGTTCCCTGGTGAAGCTGGTCCACCCTTATCCCCCTCCATCGTGTGAGAGAAGATAAGTCTCTTCAGGATCGTCACTCAAGAACACTTTCATAAAGGTGTGGTAGGGTGGGCATCAGAAGAAGAAAAAATCCGATAAGATGCTGGTCTTTAGTGGGTTTTAGGTCTCAAGGGCCGCCAGTCCCATGAACCCTCAAACACGTTTGCACGAGACCTAGCGGGCTGTCGGTCTCGTAAACCTTCAAAAAGTTGTCAGAAGGCCCAGGAGAGAGACATTGGCTGTCGATCTCGTGGGCTTCCTACCTCGTGGGCTTTAGCCAAATGATGTACGGTATTAACTCAACTAATATTCACAGAGAACATGGAAAATACATGAACATCCTATAACTGTTAATTGCATTTATACTTTCAACCCTCGCAACTAAAGAACAACGGCCATAACACACACACACACACACACACTAAAATGTTGACATTTCGATAAGGGATGCTTTTAAAATTTCGTTGTGCATCCTTTATTTCTGCTGTTCTGTTGCAGAATTTTCCATCTTGGCAGCCAATATGGATTATATTGCCGTTCCATGAATAACTAACTGTACAGGATTGTCGAAGGAATTCGATAAACTTCCAACGTCGCAGATCGTTGCATATTTATATATCAATAGCACAATATAGTACAGAAACACGAATTAAATAACTGAATACTCACCACTTAAAACACAGAAAAACTTGTCGAAGAGTAATCTCAATAATGCAGAGGCATGGCAAGATCAGTACTGTTGCTTGTGTATTATAGGCGTAAGCTTAATGATTCCTCATTGATCATTTTTGCGGTAATCCAAGACTAAAAACAGGAAAAGTCTTCATGGTGTGGATTATTCAAGCTTCTTGTGTCCTTACTGAATAATACTGGGAATTCTGCACTCAAAAAATGAAACATTGAGTGTTCACATACATCCAAAACACCTCATGTAAACGGTCAAAAGCGGTATTTACTAGCAGAGAATCATCTGAAAGCAAAGTCTCTGACTTGCAGCAGACCATAGCTATCCCCCTGCGGGCAGGAAAGTATCGTTTTGTTGTGGATCCGTTAGGATTTGTTTGTCCTCACTGAGCACCTCTAGCTCTGTACTTGTAGAATGACACTTCAAGTATTCGGTGTTAATCCTCATGTAAAGGATTAAACACGACATCTAATGGCAAAGATCCACTTCGCATCAAGAGTTTGACTGGCAGCAGAATATAGCTTATAACCAACGGGCAAGGGCTTGTTGCGCATCATTCGGGCTTGGTGGGTCCTAATTGAGCACTTCTGCACCTCATGAATCAAACACCGGGTGTTCAGCTGGAAAAGATATTCCGTGGATAGCGGATGCTGTGCCGAGTGTGACATTCTTTGCACGTCCTGCACCTAGCGTTCACCCGGCATTGCAATGCCTTCTGTACAGTGATGAATGATGGACATAGATTACAGACATTCATCGCAAGTCTGGCAAAGTTTGGGGGACTTTCAAAAATCGGGTGTTTAGATGGAAAAGTTAATCCATGGATAGCGGATACTTTGCCGAGTGTGACATTCTGTGCACGTGGCTGCACCTTACTCACCCGGCCTTGCAATACCTTGTGTGCTGTGCTGAATGATACAGCCTCAGATTGCAGGCAAGCATTCGTCACAATTCTGGCAAGTTTGGTGGTAATTTTTATTCTGGCAAAGTTTGGGGCGACTTTAAAGCCACATCCCTGGATACACCCCATTTCTATACAAACGAGATTGTGTATAAGATACAAACGAAACCTACTCTTAAAAACCGGGAATCCCCTTGACTTTCCTCTAGTGCAAGAAATTTCGGGCAAGAAAAGAGGCTAACATGAAGGCAAACTTTTATTATAAACAGGAAACTCGATCTAAACGTTACAACATGGTTTTTAAAGTACTAGTGTTTTTGTTTCAAATTTGCTAATAATGTATTAAAGAAAAGCATCCCTGAACACAATCGCAACTATCTCCGAAAAAGTCAACCTCGGACAATTTCAATAGCCTTGTGCGTCACCTTTTCACATTTGCGAACATGACACTGCAGTTTTACGTAATTAAAACATGATTTCTACGGGATGTACAATATGGTATTGAAATTGCCCTTGAGTTAATTTGTTTTCGATGATAGTTGCGAACGTGTTCCTTGGTAGTTAAGTAGTAAAAGTAGAAGTAGTAGTAGTAGTAGTAGTCACTCTATACAGAGCGAATTTATTAAATTTTCCACATAATATAAACAATGACAAGATAATCACAATAATAAACGCAACGATATAAGTACGGCGTTAAGAATATTTTTTTAAGTCACACAATCTAGGGATACTTTCAAAGGAACTCCGAACTGTTGTCTCCATCTACAGCTGCAGGCAACTCTTAGGACCTAAATGTGCTTCTTACAGATTTGTTAAAGAGAAAGACCAGTTCTGGTCATGCGATTGCATTGTGAAAGAAACGTTGTGGAATCTATCAGAAAAGGTTGATCATCGAGCATATAAGTATTGGTATGTACTGCAAGGTTCTGGAATCTTAAAAATGATATGAAATTTGGCCCAGTCTTGGTAAAGTTACAAGCACTGTACACAGAAAGATGTATATGGGACTACGCGACTACGTGCGCGATATCTATTTGGTCCCAATAGATATAATAATTTACCAAATATATCAATTAGTAGGTGGTTTCCCGACTTTCCCGGCAAAATTTGTATCATCACGTATTAGTCAAAATATATTCTTTCACATGATTAGTAATGGGAGCTTCCATTCCATTTTTTTGTGAGAGGGGCGTTTCCAAAACTGGTCTTTACCTTTAAACTAAAAACTTGAGTGGACCCTTCAAAGGTATGATTCTAATGTTTTCTGGCTCATCATTTTCCAATTCATTCTTTCGTGAAGGCTGAAAGTGCACATGTCCTCTTTCATTAACCAATGAAACCAAGTTCCTATCCATTGTCATCTTTTCAGGGTAAGGTTGACGCAACGTTAAATACCTGATCCCCTGGAATAACCTGTTGCATGTCGCGAGGAAACCGCGAGGAAACCGCGCACTTCCCGCCGGTCAGATAATCCAGAGGTCCAATTATGTCCATTGTGTAGGCAACGACTTGCTGAATACCGCGGGAGACCGCACACTTCCCGCCCAATCAATATGGTTATTTGTGTTGCCATGTCAACAGGGCGGTTCTGTATCTCTATTACAATGTGATAATTCTAATTTGATTACTAGTATATAAACTGCTGACATGGAGCGTATGGGATGAGTTTCAAGTTCGTTACTGTGCCATATCGATGAGGACGAAGAAGAAGAAGAAGGAGAAGAAGAAGGAGAAGGAGAAGGAGAAGAGGAAGGAGAAGAGGAAGAAGAAAAAGAGGAAGTGAGAGTAACACACTTATAAGGACAGTCTTTCCCTTCATCTACATGTTCTATATGTAAAACAATGTAAAATATATTTTGGAAGGAATAGCTCAACAACTCATACCATGAAACATCATAAACCCTATATGTTCGGACACGTTCTTGTACTGTGCTGCTTTAAAACGGAATGTCATAGACAATAGCGAGCAAAGCAGTGATTGAAACCTGAAAAATCAATCCATGTTTAAAGAAAATTAGATTTTAAATGCTCCGAGGCACTGTCAACGTTAGATAAAGGGAGGCTACTTCAAGGAGGGGCTGTGTGACTAAATCAATCTACATAACTTCATGCTTTCAATCTCCCTCCATAGGGTTGGTTTCCATCTTAATAATTGTTTTGGTATGGTGAATAGCCCATTGAATGATAGCCAGGTTGATATTCTTGTATATATATATACATTCAATGGGCTATTAGATAGGCTTTTTACTTCAGTTAGTTCTTCAAGAGGTCACCCAAAATTAATGAAAAACATAAAATTTTTCATTCGGGGGCTGGGTGAAGGGAGGGGGTATCCCAGATGACTCAGCAGTGGGAGCATTCCCCCTGGGATTACGCATGAGTGTGCCATCACGAACAATCATTCGACAAGTTGAATATCATCATTCCACAATTCACCTTGACAGCCACCATTTATCTTCCCGTAGCCATAAGCGCCCCGGAAACGCTTCGTCACCCCCTCGAACTTAATGCCGACACCAGCCGAACAACGCCGAACAGCAAATAATAATGATACATGTATTTCTTATTTAAAATCAGAACTTGTTATCCCTGTCAATATGGAGCAGATAAAATACAGTCATTCCACAATTCGGTCTGACAGCCACCACTTATCTCTTCTTAACCATAAGCGCCCCGGAAACGGTTTTTCATCCCTTCGAATTTACGTCGACACCAGCCGAAGATCGCCGAACCACAAACGATAATGACATTTTCATCCGGATCTGGTATCTTTCGGCACGAGGCAGGTGGCCCAGGATCATTGATATGTTCTGCTTTGATCCATCAAGGAAGGACTGTCGACTGATGGTTGCCAATTTGAATCAACCAAATGACCACGCATAATGTGATTTCTGCGAATCGTATCTCTCCCATATCAGACTGCAGCGAAGTAGCGATTTAAAGCATGAAGCTATTCCGATCAAAGCATTTCGTTTTATACAACTATTCTCATATAATGACGACCAGAAGGCGTCATCGTATGATATAATAAATGCATGAAAATCATTTATACCCGAACGAAAGAATGAAAAAAAAATCCTCAAAGTAATGAAGAAATGCAATTACATCATTGAAATTATAGGTCAAATGCAAATAGTATTGTCGAGCATACGAATCGTATGCTCATTGCATGGCTAACGGTCAATAAGGCGGCTGAAAAAAATATGCTGGAGCTGTCTTACCTAAAGATTATAACAAATAAACTTGCCCTCTCTCTACCCCTCTCTTTCTCCTTTCCTCCCCTCTCTCTCCCTTGCATTACTCTTAATTGCTTTCATCGTATCAATTCTCTTGCGTCATACATGTCATATCTCTCTATGAGTATGAGTCTTGATTAATTTCCACTTTTCATCTCTGCATTGTCTCTTTAACTATACCCTCGATCCAAATCTAATGTTTTTTCTTCTGAAAGACGGCGGGCAGGATTTTGGCGTTCCCATTTTACTTCCCGAAGCGGTAGTTGTATCCTAATCGTTTCGTTAATCATACTTCAACAAATTAACCTACTTTCAATCAAAATGGTTGACATATCATCTGCACTAGACCTGATAATCCATTTAGATAATCGCATTCGAAGTAACCCAACCCTCTAATATGAGCTAATGACGCATAGCATCAACTGTATTGAATCTCTTTTGACAAAATTGGCTTTTTTTATTTATTTAACACTTCGTAAATTGAAGGTGACTTAAGGTTATCTTAATGTTGATCATTTATTAAATGAAATATTCGGTACGTAGTCAAACACATATCATACAGTGGTTCGTGTTCTGTGATTTTATTTTCCATATGAAAAGGAAAACGGTTCATTGAGTACAAAATGTGAGTTAACATCACGTTCAACATAGCAATTTATTTAAAGAGTCCACAATTTGAGGTCAGTCATTGGTATTAGTTTTAGTCATACACATGACTGCGAGTTATTAAATCAGCATCAGTTCTGTATAAGTTTTCCTTTAATACATAGACATTTATTTGAATGCATAGCATAAAACCCAAATCGAATACAAATGTTCCAAATACCTGCAAAATGAGATGTATGGATTGCATGATAATGACATCATCACCATAGAAGATTCTTCATTTTAAAATGTCACTGTAACACAAATCATGAACACTTGTATTAATTGAAGCCACCACCATTTACAATACTAATTGTCGAATTTCACCGTAACACCGGTCATGCCAACCAACACTGCATATGCTACCTGAAGCATTACGTCAATAGGCACATCTAAAACATGATGATTCAATTTCTATCATCATTCGCATTAACCTCATTATCTAAACTTCCTTCTAGTATAAACTGTCATCAGGCCATCGACGAATATTCAAATTAGTGGAATCTAGAAGCAGATGTCGGACGTTTCACAAGTACATCTGGAATATAGCAGTACTGGAGCAAGCTATAATTCAATCTGCACACTTCTTGTCTCCCCTTCGTAATCGTCATTTGTTTAGAATAAAAGGCATGTCTTATCAGAGTACCCCACCCACTTGGTTCGGTTTTGTCACAATAAATACCAAGTCTTGTTCTAATTAAAATAATTAGCATAATGTTGAAGGTATCAAAAATCAGTTGCACACAACTGGAGCGGATGACTTAGGGATAACACCTAAGGTTATTGAAAGGGAAATAGATGCTTAGATCGTGAAAGCAATTGACATAGATCAAGGAACTAATTATCTGATTATGAATAATTGTTTCAGAGTTACAAAATACTGTCTGCGTTTAGTGATACTGTTTCAAATTCCTACCATTGAAAAAATTAAACACTCTGATTGTGACCGTCTCCTGAATTAATTGATTATAGTTTTTAAAGGTTCTTATTAACTTATTAGAAAATAGACAAAGACGCATGGAAGATCGGTCAATCTGGGTTGTAATGGACTGTGACCTCAGAATATCTCTACCCCATTTGTTAGGTTTGTATATGATTTTAGAGTTATGCTTACTACGGCAATCTACAATTCATATTGAACATCAATATGATTTTAAAAAAAAATTATTAAAAGGTACTGTATGAACTATGAAACTTTAAACATACTTTGTAAACACTTTGGCATGCTAATATAGATCGAGTGTAATCAATAAAGACTTTCGAGATTACGTCACAATGATACAAAGTGTGCAGAAACAGCACCACGCAGTTTATAAAACGAGCATCAAAGAATTCTTTCAGAGTCGTTCAAGCTCTAAGATCAAATTCCCAGGTCTTACAAGTCACAACCTGGATAGTTTCTTATGTTGACGCACGCTCACATCCGATAGACTCAACGAATCTCCTGATCAGCGGGAACTCGCGTCTCACGTGACAAAACATCTCCACACGTGACTACATGAATCACACGTGATATCAACACTGAATCACCTGACAGCCTGAACCGGATCATTAGGAAAGTGTGTGGGAATATAAAAACAAATGTAAGAAGGAGTCGCGAGGATAGCGTCTTGTCTCAGCGAGACGGCGGGCATCCGGCGAGAGGTTCAAAAAGTCATGAGACTTCAGAAAGGGGGAGCCCCTATTGTTTATAACCTTGCCACGTATCGTACATTATTGACTAACAATGTTTTCAGTGCAAGTGTGCACAAGGGGCGGCGAAAAGGGAAACGGGAGGGGGGAGGGGGGAGGGGGGGGGCAGCAGGAGCCCCCATGTATTACCCCAACATTAGAAAAGATCAGTTTGAGATCCCTCTTATTTTGCTTCGGCAGACATTTTGAAGATAATGGCGCTTCAGAGGAATCCTTTTGGGTTGTCGGCACTTGTAAACATTGCCCCCCAAAGAAATACATTGGCGCCGCTCCCGGTGAGCATACTCCACGCTCACTATATTTACCTTGGAAGGTATTACGTATAATGAAAAAAAAAGATCTAAGGAAAAAAAAAGGAGAGAGAAAAAACATCCCCCTCTCTCAATAACGATTAATATATTAGATTAACGTTCACAACATTCACAAACGAATTGAGCTCTATTGGCAAGACATGGTCTTTCATTGCTTTACAATGTTCTCCAATGACAGCTCCGAGCCGGGGGTGACAGTTTCGCGGGGTCCTGGATCGACGATTGTTCTTTGCGTAAACATTGTTCTTTTCTCTTGCTTTTTAAAGATTATTTATAACGTTACCATTTCAAATTATAATTATTGAATTCTAAGGTCGTGAGGATTTCTCATTGAGTTACTTTTTTGAATAACTAACTATAACAAAGTAGAATGTGTCAAAATAAATATGTTTGAACCAATAACTTTTCAGCTATCACTACACTTTTAAGACAATAAACAATTGTTTGATATAGCATACCTTCATTCTGGCAGTCATCTGTTCATTGTAGCCAATGAAACTGATTCATTTTGATCGACGAGATCGGTTTGATGTCATGGAATTGATGCTGTCACATTTGCGAGACTTACTGCAAATAGTAAGTTAGAAAACTGTAACACTTTAATCTACTTGACTTGAATAAGACGATGGTTAGAGAGCAAGGCCATCATAAGTTATTTCATTATCATTATTCTTTAAAAAAAAAATGAAGAATAAGTTTTATCTTGTCTCGTCGACTTGAGAATGGCCGAGGGGCTTCCGATCTGTTCCGTTGGACTTGATTGTCAAGATTCTTATCAAGCGTGGTTAGGAATACGGAGGTCCTTGCAGAAGACAACAGGACGTGAAAAGAGGTCAATTCGTTAGTCAATAGCATTGGCAGATATGATACAACACATATTTGGCAATATGTAGTGATGGGGAAGGAGAAGAGAGGGAGAGGGACTGATAAAGAAAGAGAGAGAAAAAGGAGATGAGAAAGAGAGTGAGTGAGAAAGAGAGAGAAAGAGAGAGAGAGAGAGAGAGGGGGGGGGGGGGATAGAGTGCGATAGAAAGAGAGAAAGTTCGGGAATAGAAAAAGAGTGAGGGAGAACGTGAGAGAGAGTGTGTGTGGGTGAATTTGTGTATCAAAAGAAAGTGTGGGTTTACGTATGATACAGATCATGTGTTGGGAAGTAAAACAAACAAAAGAAGATTAATAAATGTATCAATTTTTAGCCTACGAATTAGCCTTAACGACAGGTAAAGGTACTGTGGTTTGGTGGATAAGTTACAGGACAGTGGATCACAAGGTATGGTGTTCGAGACCCTTCCATATTACTAACGTCCTTTACAAGCCATTAAGCTACATTTGCCACATTCTACCCAGGTTAGTTAAATGGGCACCTGCCAGGAATTTAAAGACAGAAATAACGAAAATGATTTCATATAATTGCGCCTTTTTAATCATATTTTTGTTCTGATATTTATCATACACCGCCTAACCATTTCGATTAAGAAACGCAAATATGGTATGCCCAAAGATTTCCAGACTGGATTCAAGATCAAGAGAACTACACCCCACTTTTAGAGGGCGATAAAGGTTCTAATCAGCCTTACCAAAAAAAAAGAAGAAGAAAAGTAATGGAGATGTAATTATTTCACTTAGTGATTCCTTCAGAGCTCCACTAAATGCAATACCCCTCTTTAGAGGGCGATAAAGCGTTCTACTCAGCCTTGCAAAAAAGAAACAAGAAACAGTTTTGTCGAAATGTAAAACAGTTAAGCCTTTGCAAACTTAAGTGATTCCTTCATCAGCTCCACTAAGTTCGCAAGCATTCGCCGCTCAGTGAGATAGGGCCTTTACCAACAAAATACTCCTTCCTGCAAAAAAAGGCTACATTGTATCTAGCATATTGCAGTAAAACCTTTGTCAGTCGCTGTGCGTAAAAGTGTCTGCACTTTGAGACTAGGCTGACGCCATACTGCATAAGCTCTGTACTTGACACAGCCAGGGACTGACAGAGCTAGGCTCCACTTAAGCCTCAAGGAAATATTTTAAAGTGTCAAATTAGGGTATGTGCATGTAGACTACAGCTAATATAGGAATGAAAAGTTCGAGGTGACGTTTGGGAATCATTGCCAAGCAATTACCGATCTTTCCCGAACCTTCCCGAGGTTAAGACAGCAATTAATTAAGACGCATCTCAGGACACAGTTACCTTAATCAAATAATTTCCTTATTACGACACAATTCCTGTTGTCCAAGTCCGGTGTCAAGGTGACCTACATACATGTATACACGTTTTGAAAAGGACGAAGAATTTCAAAGTGAACATAAAAGATGTTCAATTGTGCCTGAATCCATATTGCAATGTTTGACTGAATGAAAACGAAAAATAAATAAAACATTACTGAATATTCTTTTGTGAGGGTCAGAGTGGAATTTAGGTCTCATGCTTGAACATTTTTCGTCGTTCATTGGATATATTTGACACAAACAAACAAACAAACAGCCAACATCAAAACTTTGTTTTTTGGGTAAAAGTATTTGATATTTATTGTTTGATGATCCTTGGACGTTCTTTGATTGTACATTCTACATTTAATTGTGGCGAAATCTTAATTGAAAAATGGAAAGTAACAATTGTAATAACTTTATAATAAAATGGTTACTAAACATTATAGAGAGAAATAAATTAGGATACCTGATTTAATATCTCAACTGTCATTACAAAAAAAAACAACTCATTATTATTATCTGGGATAATGAACAAAGGGATACGTTTTTTTGTTGTTTATACTTTAAAATACTTTTGCCATGATCTTATAATTAAATGTTCAAGTTGTAACTTGATCTCCCTTGTCTAAACTCAATACATTTCTGGATGGAGTGTTTATATGATGCTAGATGGATTTCGGCCCTTCGCAGTAAAAACTAATTTATTGGAAATTAGCAGTGTTGAACGATACTTCCTTATTGTGTTTCTGACGCACGACACTCACACATAAGTATGGCCACGTGCATTTATTGACCGGTTTAATAGCATATTCATATATAATGCATACTTTAAAGGGACTTGGTAACATTGTTCAGATGAGAAATAGTGGTGCTAAGGTAGTGACTTCAATGCTAGATGTACAATTAAAGATAATTTGAAATTTTGAGTGAAAACGGACCATTATTAATGATACAAATTGGGAAAAACTGATCTGATCGATTCCCTAATTCTCCAAACTATATCATTACAATTTATTTACATTTTAGGTGAATGTAAATCGTCACAAAGCAATACATTGGCTCTACATACCATTCCAGACATTTAAGTGTTGACAGATTTTAAAAAGCCTGTTTTATGTCTTTTTTTGATGGAAAAACGGTTGGGAAAATTCAAAAATGGTTGGGAGAATTTACTGTTAATCACTGTTAGAGGGTGTTGCAAGTGACGCCTTCAAAGAAAACCATAGATATCTTCGTGGTTTGAGAATTTTGTTCAGGTTTTTTTTTGCATGTCAGAGGGTTAGTACAGTAGAAGGAATATAATAAGTAACATTTTATACAAAAATTAAGCAATTTTTTCATCAACCTTCAACAATGTTACCGAGTCACTTTAAAAACAAAGGTTGTTCTTCACAACCTGAAAGCTTGCCCGAGGCTTTACCGACATACCAACAAGTAATGAGTGCAGACTGGATTCCAAGTATTGTAGTTCATTCATTAAAGGGCAAGTCCACTCCAAAAATAACTGACTTTCAATAAAAGCAGAAAAATCAGACAAACCAATCCAAATAAGTTTGAGCAAAATCGGATTTTTCTGGTTCTATTGAAAGTAAGTTATTTTTGGAGTGGACTTGGGCTTTAATAACAGGTTTATGGAATAACTTGTCACTAGGTCCCCAGGAAAGAAACATCCATACATTTAAATATGTTAGAAAACCGGTCTATTGGGTATCATGGATACAACAAACACTCAGTCTGCAAGCTAAGTTGGCAATATGTCACTATTCCTAAAGCCTTGAGCAGAGCCTAGATATGTCAGTATCTGGCTGTGACAACGGCCAAAGTACAGAGCCTATTGTAGTCCCATAGTGCTGCCACTGTTAAACAGTGAAACACTGGCCTGCAAACTAACATACTCTATACGGTAGAACGAGATCATAACGTCACGTGACCTTCTGTGACATAATGCAAAGAGAAGGACAAGGAAGGCTGCGCCCTATACGAGTCATGTTGTTTTCCAAAAGTAGAAGGAGTTCAGTAAAGATTTAAAGGCCGCGGTTTTCGAGCCTCAATAAGCACTCATGTCCTTTGGCAAGACACTGATCAACATTTGCCTCTCCCCACCCAGGGTTCGTAGATTTGTCATAGTCGAGTGGTTGAAACCCTTGATAGGGATGCGTACTTTACGAGTCATTCTTTGATCGAAATAAACAAATAGAAGATGGGTACAAAAAGATGCGAAAGCCCTGGGTTCTGAGCCTCGTCATGAGGCCTTTGGCAATACATTAATATTCATTTGCCACTCTCCACCCAGGTATGGTAGTATGGGCTTCCTTGAATGCTGTGATCTCTGAAGAAAATGAAGCCAGCTAGAGCGCCTTGAACACGTCATGATGACCGCTATAACAAGAAGCGATTGTGGCACCAAACAAATTTTTACAATAGACCATTTTCGAAATGTAATCAAATTTAATGCATAAATCTTTGTTAAGTACCATGTTCAAAATTATTTAATTCACCGGTTACAAATAATTTTAGTTCAATAGTCAGAATGCGAATTGCATACATTAATTGTTGCTAGGTAGGACAAACATTATGGCTTGTCCTACATAACAACACGGAATGTATGCAATTCGCATATAAATTATAAAGATCATGGAAATTATTTCCGAGATATAAGAACTTTGAAAAAGGGTAGAATCTTCGTTATCCATCAACTTGAACCATGTTAGGAGAAAGAGTTCGGAGATAATTTGTGTTGGAAGGTCGTTTAGGCCTGTTATATATGTCCAAGAATTTTTATCGGGAAAATTATATTTCTTTATCGGAGATACTGCTGTGCACGTACGGGATTTCAAGAACAGGTTTTGACAGCTCCTCGTAACATTACGGAAGGAAGTTCTTGATTGTCAGTAGGTGTGAACAAACGTGATTTACGAGCAGCTAGTCCACCGTATTACCTCATCACAAGGTGATGAATGACGCCCTCAAGCTGTTCACATGTTTCCCGTAAATCAACAAGATTTGACAGGTAAAAACAAAAACCCTGTCTTAGCATCTCAAAATGACCTTTCCATCCTCGAATCACAATTACACTGATGCCCTTAAAGGTGTACTATTTTTAATTACCTCTTTTTATGAAATGATTGTGACAATATGATTTTAACTTGATAGATAAAGTTTGTTTCTTCTCAAAACTGTATTGATCAATCTCTATAACTCCTTCGATTGATAAATAAAGCTCTGCGAAGATATAAACTTCAGCTATCAAGAAAAAAAAAATCAACTGTCACAATCATTTCATGAAAAGAGGAAAACAAAAGTATTCCAACTTAGGCAAGCATCGCCTTTCAATTATAGGGCAATGTTGTCCCCGTATATATGCGGAGTTATCAAAAGTCTTTAGTATACCCGATGATTATATTTAGTCCATAGCGCTCTTTAGCTCTTTTGACTTAGAGCTTGGCAAGCTTGGATGAATAGCATTATCTTGATAACCCTGACAACTCTATAAACAAACATGGCAAAGGACATGAAAAGACCAGTTAATACTGTGGACAGCCTGCACTGAATGGAAACTGAAATATCGAGTCTTTGCATCATTCTGTGAACTTTATGAACCTGAATGATAATGGAACAGGTTCATGTACAGGATGTGCCTATATGGAATAAAGTTTGAAGAAGGCCGCCATTTCACGAAACTTTCATAAGTGCAAGTTCACCGACATCCCATTGTATCCCATTGCAGTTAATACACGAGTTTTAATGGGTTGTCGGCGAACTTGTACTTAGTTACTTACGAATGAAAATGAGGCTGGGCAAATAAAATGATATCACCTGAATGAGGTCTATTGTCTTTTGGTAGGGGTGGGTGACTGGGAGGGAGGGGGGGGAGTGGTTTGGGTTATCCAGCCTCATAGTCAGACAATAGAAAAATGAAGGAAGCCGGATGTGAGGTACGTGGTCTAGTGGTCTACCCTTGTCTGCCTAAACTACAAGGTGGCACGCGATGGCTCAGTGGTAGAGTGGTAGTCTCGTAATCGAGAGGCCCAGGGTTCGAAACCAAGTCGACGCGCTGTTGCTCTTTGATAAGGCATTTATCCTCATTACCAAATCCCTCGGAGAGCACTTGGAGCTGCCGGTTCCCTGGTTACTTACTTACAAGCATACCTGTGCTTTCTTAGCAGTCGGGGAAAAAACATCCAACCAAACCATCGAACCAACTCGGGGTTCCATTCTGAGTTGCGCCCTTCGGATGATGACGTAATATATGGTCTGGCCGGCAGACGTAAACAATCTCTGATTAATACACATCTGTAAAATCCCAATCACATGACAAAGAAAGACACAAAGAACGGGATCAGGGCCTGGGGAAGGGGTAATAATATGGAGAGTCAAATCTACTCTTTCCTGTTGACAAATTATTCGATCATTAACCCAGGGTTTACCTCTACACCGTGAGAGTTTCCAGGAAGTCTAGTACCCTAGCCACAGGTGATTGTGAGATGTAGAGGTGACTTTGTCACGTTCCTGTCGTTAACCGTTCATCACCTGCAATCGTCACTTCTCCAGACAAAGGCACTCAATTCGTGGAAATAATATTAAAAAATGACATCCCCAAACCCCTCCACTCAATGAAGTATCTTCGCGTATGATTTTCTTTTTGTACTGACACATGGATAAGGATAAATTCGAAATGAGCTACCACCCATCACATTGAAAATGAGTTTGTTTAATCACTTTAAACTGACATAACCTCTATGCATTTCACATCTTCAATTAATGGGGATATGAATACTGAACATACAAATATTACACGACCTTGAGTACCGTTTACCTCCTAAATAATGAATAAAACATAACGCTGAATGATGAGGTCCCCATCCACATAACAATATAAAGGAGTGTGTTGACGAGTCCGTTAGCGAGTATTGTGACAATCCTTGTTTATTTCCGTAATCACATAAGACATGACTGATGTACATCATGGAATTTCAGTTTCAAATATTACATAATGATAGAGAACAGCTGTTCTTCCATGCTGAAGTTCTGAAAAATCGGGTCCTTCCTTTTTCATGAGAGGAGAGATACAGAAGAAAGTGATTAATATTTTACGTTTGGAAAATGTAGCCTGTACATACTCAACAGAAGTCCCTTTAATTGAGAAGGAGGGGGGGTGATCCCACTTCTGCTGCCAAGTCGGTGATAATACGATGAAGATGATGACGTTGATGATGATGATGAAGATGATGATGATGATGATGATGATGGTGACGATGATGATAATGATTTATGTATTAAGACGTGAACAGCTATGTACATTTTATCCTTAAAATAAATCGTGTAACATATGTAACGTATAGGTGTGCACTACAAAAATACATGAATCTGAACACTTTACGCGCTAGTATGATTACTGTGGAATTATTCTTCTGGCGAATCACTACTTCATACAATTAAGGTTCATGTTATTTTCTATCCAAAGCAAATGTGAATATGATCAACGATGAGAGCTATGAGAAATACTGTTGTATATTGGTGAAGGCTCTTGACTCTCAAACGCGAGGTTACGGGTTCAATCTTCGCTCGCTATGCCATCCTTGGGCAAGGTGCTTTGCCCACATTTCCTCCGTTCTACCCAAGTGTATATTATCATTACCTAGCAATGCTGTGGTAATAATAATTGCAGGGTCCGTAGGGTCCGCAGAGAGGATATATATTAATATTGATGTGGCTACCCTGTGTACATATTAAGACCCAATTATTTACCATTTTAAGCAATCTATTTTTCACCATACATGCGCTATCATATATCCGATGCCCAACTTCAGTATGATATATATATATATATATGCAAATATATATAAACCGTTAATAGATAGCATGGATAGATATCATTTTATAGCTGAATAAAAAGCATGTTGTAAAATTCCCCATGTAAATAAACAGCTTGAAAAACATTTAAAACACTACATTTAACTCACCCCTTACGACGTGTAGTGACATCCTGTATACTTTGCTACTGTGGCATAACTTTACAACAAAATACCACAATTCTGGAGCCAACAGGTATTAAAAACATATATGATCACGGACACATGTAGAATAGCCGTCATATGTTGCGTTCTATCTTGAGCAACATGGCATTATTAGACACATTTTTATCCACAATGTACAATCCTCCGCCTATTTCTCAGTGTTTTCAACAGCCTGCATACACATTGATCATATTCATAGTATTGACTAAAACCGTCCTTAGCTGTATGCGACTTGCATGTAATACGAAGTAAATGGAAAAGTGATTAGCCCATTGAATAACACTGTCTCGATGCCGCTTTGTTCGTTGCCCGGAGCAGCGATGCAATGCAAGTGTACATTTCTGTAGCGGCGCGCGACGTGCTCGAGCGCCAAGTCCACGAACTATTGTGTGAAGAGAATGACGAAGCGATCCTTGTCGTCTGCAACCCATGATAGTCCCACACGCGCGGAATTGAGTTAGTGAAGCGATGACAAGCTAGCGGGACCCGAGCATTGAACTCGATAACAATATGCTCTAATTTGTTAATTTCTCTTGTTTGCAGTTTGTACATGTAATTTTGGTCAGTATTCGAGAAAGGTTTTCCCTCTTGTATTGCGGCCATATTAATCACGAGTCGTGTAATACAATTGTTATTTAGATAGATAGAGAAAGAGAGAGAGAGAGAGAGAGAGAGGCGGAAGGGGGAGGCGCATCCCAACGTTTATAAAGTGTATGGAGGACAAATGTCAGCAAAGTAGTGAACACTTTTAAAAAGTTACATTAGCAACAACAAAATAACATACCTTTATAATAAGTGAAAAAAAAATATCCGGTAGCCCGAAGAATTTGTCTCATCTTATTTATCTACAGTCTGTTGCATATGAATTGAATACATGCATTGATTGTTAGGCCCTACCAATAGGCTGAATAGTTATTATTTAAATGCATGAGACAATTATTGTCAGGGCAGAATACAATTCCAGCAATCGTTAAACATGTAAAATGAACATCCAAAATGCAAAATCTAATTAATTCATTCACTGTCGAATTCTGAAATTCGATCAAGTGTTGAGGGCGCACCACAAATATCTCAGTTGTCATTTATTGACCGGTTAATAACGTGGCTCGGGATTTGTGATCATTCTTCTCATTTTGCAATAAAAATTATTGGGAAAAATTGATCTGTAAAGGACCCAGAATCTTGTTTAAAATTAATAAGGGGAGGGGCACACAAAACTCTTGAAAATGCACTTTGAGTCTGTGATATGAAGGATGGGGCACATTTTGTGCGTGCGCGCGTGTGTGTTTGTGTTTGTGTTTGTGTGTGCGGACGTAAACATGTGCACGTTTGGAGAAGGAGAGGACCGGGGGAGGTGCGACACTGGTCGTTTGTGTTCCTCCCCAAAATCCGTAAGTGTTGTTGACACATATGAACAATACATTGTTCATATTCAAGTGCGATATATTCTCAATAAATGAATCACATAACGGTGATTGCATTGGACCAATCATTTGATTCGGATATGGGAGCGAGCTGTATAAACTAAGATCATTAGTGAATTGCTTATTGAGTGCCCAGAGCCCTCTTGCGACTACTAGTATTGGTGTTTTTAAAAGTTACATTAGCAAAAAAAAAAAGAATACCATACCTTTATAATAAGAGCAAAAAGTGACAAAGATCCGGTAGCCCTATGAATTTGTCTCATCTAATTTATATAATGTCTGTTGCATATGAAAAGAATGAATGCATTGATCGTTATGCCCTACCAATAAGCTAAAAGGTTATTATTTAACTGCGTGAGACAATATTTCAGATTAAATTAAATGTATTTTCTTTAATTTCCAGTGCGGAATACAATTCCAGTACAATCTACACAATCGTTTTGCCCAGCTTGATTCTGTGGTTTACGCCATCTACCGTTGATGTGTGATCAACCTACATTCTCTGATGTTTCAGTGATTCATGTCAGCAGGACAAACCAAAGAGATAACAACAACACGTGGAGCGTGTTTGAGCGCCACACAACACATGGTTACCATGGCAGCCCCTCTGCATAGGCGGTAACAATTCCTTATTCATTAGTTTACATGTTGCTGTTTTTTTTAATTAGCCGACATAATGCGACGATGTAACGAATATGATTTGAAGGGCAAATTGCAGCCAATGATGATAATGGAGCTCGTTTATCACGTAATAGCACCGGGGGACGTTTCTGGCAGTTACATGATAATCATTTCTATACGACTGAAGGTCAATAAGCTTTAAAAAAGAGGGGATAAAAAAATGAGTTGGAGCTCTTAGAGTTAGTTAGATTCGACGAACTGTAATTAACCTGTGACGATGCCATTTTCAGTAAAAATATAGCAATAACTATATATACCGTGGCACCATCGAATGTTAAGACAGCAAAAGGATTTGAAAACATGGATGTCCTACAAAGACTTCGTGTTTACATATAGCGCTTTGGAATTGCCCTTAAGTTGATTTCTTGAAAGTCTTCGGGATCGTGTCATAGTTGGAGATAACATTCCACATTCCTCCAAGATATTCCCCCACACATAATCAGAAGAATATGAAAGCTTATTATTATCCCCTTTACCATTACCCAGCCTTCTCTATAAGAAATAAATAAAGTGTATATCAAGTGCACATTCTATAATTTGCGAACTGGCGAAGGAAACGACCAAAATATTCTCACTCTATCGTAGTAACGCCCTTTGTTGGTACATAATGTCTAGTCAATGTACATCATTTTGATGTAATCAAATAAACTATACAAGAGTACATATTAAAATGACAAAGAGACAACTTTGGTGCTCGAATTTTGTTAGTTCCTAAATTCAGGGGGAGGGGGCATGGCGTAAGTAGCGTAAGTTCACCCCTGGAGGGGAGTTGGAACGACTGAGGGGGCACCGGTACAACTCAGAAAATTATGTGAAATCATTTGACAAGAAACGGTTTCTGATTAGGAGGAAGGTGCAGATATCTTCTTTTCAAGTACTTTTCTACTCCTCCTATTCTCGAGTTTTTCACCTCTGAATGGTCTTCCCATTGTCTGCTAAATTCAAACATCACACAGCGGGTTTCCATGACGACATGCCGCTACTATGCATCAGTGATCGCGAACTAATTTCAATTTAGTCTCTGCCCTTATTTGGATGTAGCCGTAATAATGAGATAAAAATTGGCGATTAACGAGGAAAAAAGAGCCCAAGCGAATTTGCTTGTTTATCACCATGCTCACACGCCGGTATTTGATGGTAGCGGCACATTAAAATAATTATTCGTTAAATGAAATATGAAGGTAATTTGTGACGCACTTTCATTATTACAAATTTATTTATTAAAAAGTCGTGACTACAGGAAGCGGTTCATAACTATTCAAATTCTTGGAACGAACTCGACAACAAGATGACAAGGGAAAAGTTTATTGTCATAAAAGTTCTCTTGAAGGGACAGGAAAAAAACAATAACAACTAACTAGTAGTCTATCAAATGAAACTTTACAAAAGTAGCTTCAATTACAATCTTGTAGAATGATTAGAATATGCACAGGAAATTTCAGAATCGCTGATTAGACAAGAAGACTCATATGACACTTAACATTGAGCAATGTCATGAAGGTGAGCCATTGAGAAAAATCGCGAGATTGCACTTTTAGTACGATTGATTGAAAATGCCCTTATACAAACTCCCATGATGCATTGTAAACACACAAGATGTATCTCCTTTATCACTGGGTGTAGTATGTACCTACGTGTAGTATGTGCTTGGGTTTGGAACACGGCAAGAATGAAATAATGTAAAGCAAAAGGACTACAATCGATATTTGATATTTTGCCATGTTTACACCGACGTAATGTTTAGTCACCCAATCTATTAAAAACCGATGCATCGACTAGTTAACCTATAGCAACCACAAAGACCACAAAGATCAGTGACCCCAAGTAAAAAGCCCCCTCCCCCAACCCTAACCAAACAAACAATTAAACAAACACACAACCCACTAAAAATACAGACTATTACACTACTCTTTCATCGTGTCAACTGAAAATATATTTCAAACGCTTGTTCTTTCGCAATAAGAAATATTTAGTGATGTCCGTTGTCAATGGTATTTCGTATATCATAAAGAATACTAACTGATGCTCATGTGGGCCGAAATGTGATAAACGCCAACTCGTGTGTTAGGAGCATATCCAGACCTCGGCCCCAGGAGGGGAGGGGCAAACCATCTCAGCTTTAAGCATCAGTGAAGTAGATAGTTTAGTACAAAAAAAAAAACATGTTTGAGAGTCTTGAAGGAGGTGGGTAGGGGGGGCAGCTTCTAACATAACGTGAACGCAAAAAACTACTTTCGAAAAATTAACTTAAGATAATGTCGATAGCCCTGTCCGTCATTTTTTAAAAGGCGCGGAAATTACAATGATGAATTTCGTAATCTGAACATGAATTCTGTATAAGATATACAATAGGGCATTAACATTACCCTTGAGTTGATTTGTCAATTTCAAAAGCCTTTGTGATCGCGTTCGTGATTTGAGAAGAAAAAAAGTAAATATTTTGTCTCTAAATTTTGTGTATTTCTCTGTCCATGTTGACTTACTAATAATTGTTGACTGACCTGCTATCTTCTAGTCTATTAAAAGCGGCTTTTTCCTGTCGGAAATCAGTCAGGAAAGGAAAATTGTCCCTTGCACACTTCAAATACGCCAAACCGTGTGCAAAACAAAAACTATTTATACCACTCTCATCATGAGAGCATTTGTCCTATCAATGTCACCTGAGTTCATAGATGCCATTCGGATACGGTTACTATGGTTACCTACGACGTCAATTCAATGATGCGATCATGCATCGGTAAGTATGGGACAATTAATCATGTTGTCGTTTAAGGAAATTGGACATTTTACGATTAGAGGAAATTGATAAACAAACTTTAGTAAAGTAAAGTTGCTGAACTATCATGCTTAATGATTATGAAATTGATTGTCTTCTTTTTCCAGTGTAGCCTCATTAGTATTAATAATAATTTAATACATGTAATGATAATTATGATGGCCTTTCAATTATCATTACCCCAGCATTGCCCATAATCTATGTGATCTTTATTTGTTTTCTTTATTATTTTGATAAATCCACAATTATTTCCCTTTTGATATACAGACATTGCCTACACTCTTAAGCTTAAATCAATTTATTAGAAATTAGTTAATAACTTAATTCCAGCAACCACATAGTTTTTTCATTTAATTGTGTATCAAACTCTATGGTTTCATTGTGTTAATTATGTCTACCAATGTTATGTATCTGTTTATATGTTTATTTGTATCTGAAATCCAGTTTTATCTGAAAATCCAGGTTGCAAAAAATGAATAATAATAATAATAATAAATAATGATGATGCTACTACTACTACTACTACTACTACTACTACTACTACTACTACTACTACTAATACTACTAATACTAATACTACTAATACCACCACCACCACCACCACCACCACCACCACCACCACCACCACCACCACCGCCACCACCATACCACCACCGCTACCACCACCGCCACCACCGCCACCACCACCGCCACCACCGCCACCACCACCACCACCACCGCCACCACCACCACCACCACCACCACCACCACCACCACCACCACCACCACCACCACCACCACCACCGCCACCACCACCACCACCACCACCACCACCACCACCATACCACCACCACCACCGCCACTACCACCGCCACCACCACTACCACCACTGCTACACTACTACTACTACTACTACTACTACTACTACTACTACTACTACTACTACTACTACTACTATTAAATTAGTTTTGTTATCATTATTACTATCATTATTTTTATTATCAGGTGCACCTGGATCGATCAGGGCACATGGGGGTGAAATATCCATGGATATAGGCACTTTGCGAGGATCGAACCCAGAACCTAAGGCTCGATGCAATCGTCGGACTATATATCTTTATAGTGCTTTTATAATAGATTATTCTTCTAAATTACTAGGCGATTTGCAACGGCACCATGGAACAAAAAGAGAATTCAAGAGGAAGAATAAAGAGGGGACCGACGGGGACATGGAAAGAATGACGGACAAACAGACAGACAGATGTATACAACCAATATTGCTTGTAATACCAGCAAAATTATATTATTTTAAAAACCGCAACGGAAAATGTACGGATAGCTTTTTTTGCGATACAGGTTATGTTATTATGATAATGCGCTACTTTTGGCGCTCATACACCACTGTAGCTCTTAGTCGAATTAAATTTGTTTGTCCGTATGAAATTACATTATCATCGACATTGAAGGATGAAAGCCATAACCACAATGAATAGTGGACGGGCAGCGAAATTTTCTTTCCCAAAAAGGTTTGCTATTACTAATATTTCCGGTCTTCTGATTGGCTGATATGTTGTACGCCATTAGCAGCTTGGAAAGAGGTCACAAACAATTAGACTTTGATTATTTATTGCTTCGCCTCACTATTTATAAAGGCGAAAATAGGACGGCATAATTACTGAGATTCGAACCATCAACTCTTAGATTGTAGTACTCTGACCTTACCGATTGAGCCAACGATGGGTTTGAATGATTTTATAACACTAACCCTTACGGTTACGTCATTGCTGACGGGCACTGGCTAGTTTGCACTGCAGGCACAACCTTTATCAGTTGTAATGCTCAGCAGACTGTTGTTTGAACTGCAAGACTATGTAGATCTCAAAGTCTACTGACCTCCATAGGCCCTGCACTATAGCTGCTCCATATTGGACATAGCCAGAGACTAAGAAGGTTAGACTAGGTTCAAGGCTTTATTAAATTGTGTTTAAATGACAAAATAGAGTCTGTGTCTTCAGACTTGGAGCGGTTGGGGGTGGTCGGATATCACCCTGGCAATCTCGATAGATAATTTTGTAAATACAACTTTTCGAAAGGGCAATAGCTTTGGGAAATTGCTAACCTGAGCGATTGAATTACAATGATCATTGCGCATTAACGCGGCCTAATTTTCACGGAGAGATGTGAAGAGATAAAGTAGGGTAAAATGCCATATTCGGCCCTGGCGGTCTACTTTGGCGTATGACAATACGACTCAAGACGGGGATAATAGGCAGAGAGGGGTAGAAAAAGTGAGAGAGCCCGCGAACGAAGGAGAAAGAGAGACAAAGATGAAGGAAAATATTGAGAGATAGAAAACGGAGATGAAGAGAAAGACAATTCAATTACAAGTTAGTACAATAGGATCCATTAAAAAGTTGCAGTTTTTTATTGCTACAACCTACGTATGATTACTAATCATTGCCATGTCAACAGTTGCCATGTTTGCCAAAATCGTATTCATCTAAAATTCTCTGTATGTACCGATGATTGTAATTAGTGCAATTGACAAGTTATAATGACTTTCATTTTGATACGATCTCTGAAGAGATGATTAAATTTAATGGATTAACAGAGAATCCGTAACGATCAAAATTATCTAGTTCTCCAATCGATCATTAGTACACTTTTTCATTTTATTACACTTTCTTTTTTCCATTTACATGACATTTACAATCTACGAAACATTTCTGTGTTTTTAAATATTTTTTTTTGTTACTGAAGTTGAGAAAACCCCCAGAAATAAACAATAAGTAGTGAGAGAGATGTCATGATATTTCAAAATTTACATATTTAACAATAATTCCAATTATTCACAAAAAAGCTTCCTCTACTTTTATTGCTAAATTGGCAAATAATTTGTAACAACACATGAGAAGAAACAGCTCAGTTATAACCGAAGAGGGCTTTCAGATAGTATTAGTTTCCTACATTTATTTGACCGGTTTACTAAACATATTCAAATTCAGAGATGTTTCTTTCTAAACCGGTCTATTGCTTTATGTGTCCCATGTACTGTACACCCTGTACTTGTATTGTGCATCCTGCCAATATACCATTTCCGTAATGTAATCACATTTCATCCATAAATCTTCGTTAAGTGCCATGTTACAAGTTATGTCATTCACATGTTACAAATAATTGTATATCAATAGTCAAACCGCGAATTGCATACATTTCGTGTTGTTAGGTAGTACAAGCCGTAATGTTTGTCCTTCCTAGCAACAATTAATGTATGCACTTCGCATTCTGACTATTGAAATACAATGATCATTGTGTATTAACGCGGCCTAATTTTCACGGAGAGAGTGCTTCTCTCGCACTCACACAATATGGCTCATGTATGGCGCAGGGAGCAACCACCATAATTATGCAAACTTTGAAAAATAAATGAAAGAAGACAGAATTCATAAGAGGACGGGAGTGAAGGGATGAGGGAGCCATAAAGAAAGTGAGGAGAGAGAAAATGAAAGAGACAGGGAACGAGCAAGAAGGGAAGGATGAAGGGAAAATGGCGAAATAGAGGGACGGAGAGAGAGAGAGAGAGAGAGATTGGGAAAGGGGGAGGGGCTGCCGCAATGAAACATAGAATATTTCGCCCCCAAACCGACGAGGGGGGCTTGCCTATAGCTTTGTTCCACAAAATACTGTGTTAAACAAAGCTACGGCTTTTTGGTATTTATTTAAAAGTGATGATCAACATGCAGTAGGTAGGCAGTAGGTAGACAGAAAGGTAGCCCCAATGAAGGAAAAAATATGTATGGGGGCGGAGACACGGTGAGAGAAGACGGAGAGCTAAAGAGATAGAGAGGGACAGCAAGAGAGAAAGAGAGAGGGAGAAAGAAAGAGGAAAAGAGAGGGGACAGAGAGAGAGAGAGAGAGGTGGGGCGGGGGAGTGAGAGAGTGAGATAGAGAGAGAGAGAAATACAATTTTTATTTGTAATATTTGAATGAAAGAACTTGTGTATTAAAAGTCAAAAGAAATTTGACAAATAAAAAGTTATGAATGTTGTCTTCAAAACTGAAGTCATTTAACCTATAGAAAATATCAAATTAGCCATGTTAGCAGGTTGGTCCATTGACTCTGCACCAGTGGGGGGCAACCCAGACCGCAGAGTCGTGGTCTTGTGGGAACGTCGCCGGACTGTGAGTCACATGGTTCGTGGTTCGAGTCCCGCTGCGGGACTGAGCGAGGCGGGAAGATTCGCCGGCAATGTCCTTTGGCAAGACATCAATCTACATTTGCCACCCGGTGTTAAATTGGCATGCGTGCGCTTGTAAAGGGCGCCTGATCGGAATATCCCCGAGCGGAGCGTGTGCACTATCATGTCCTGATTAGCAATTAAATCCAATGACCGGGGTGATCATAATTACAGCGCTTAGAAACGGAGTATTAAGCGCTATACAAATCTGACCATTATCATTATAATGTATCCTGCTCGTTAATTAAAATAAAATATCAGATCTAATTAGGTCGACACATTTCCATTTTTTAAATAAAAAACGGAGCTTAATTAGTGGAATTAGTCACAGACGTCGCTTTGTATTGTTAGACCAATTTTTATAATTCAAAGCTTGGTTGAAACGCCGCATTTAATATGTTTACAATTTTCTATTTTTTGGAGCAAATTTGTGAGAAATGGTTGTATTGTTCATATCACAAAATTGGTGGAATTAATTAAGGCCATCGGTATTTTCATTTTTGTATTTATAGCAGATCGTGTCACATTTTCAGTAGTATTATAAAGTATACACTGTATAAAGAAACCTAATTACATTCATATTTCGCAATATATCATACATATATGTCGTTATGATCCTTCTGTGCAAAGAATATCATAGACAAAGTGTTCCCTGAAAAGATTGACTCTTCAAATGCCCTCTTTTGAGAAATATAACAGGTAACAACTAAGGGATGTGGATCACACTTTAATGCCACACGTTTGTGTAGTCCCATATACACGTTTCTGTGTATAGTGCATGTGCCTTTTAGCAAGACTGGGCCAATTATTCTTTTATCATTTTGATGATTCTAAAACCTCACAGTATACACCGATAGTTATCTGATACATGATCAACCTTTTCCAATCGCTTCCGCATCTTTTATTTCACAATACAATCACGTGACCAGATCTCAACTTTATCTTTAAAGGTATGATATGTGATTATGAATCAGATGTTAATCCAGGTAAAAATCAAGTAAAACATAGAAACTAGCATTCTTGGTATGGTCTTGTCCAATTTCAAGACAATTCTGTTTCAAATGAAATGTATTATGGACATTTTAATGAAAATCTACAAATGAGTAATAAAATATATGAACTAATATGAGGTTTCTTATCAACCATTCATCAAATTGATAAAATATTGAATTTTATATACGTATCCTATATTACGGAATGATATAGAAGGTAATATTTTTGTCATTCAATAACAAAGTTATTTAAAACTAAAAATTTAAACTTGATCAATGGTTGATAGGAAACTTCGATATTATGAAAGTACCTCATATCAGTTTATATTTTTTATCTTCAATTAGTAGATTCGTATTAAAATGTCTGCAATTATATAATTTTTTTTATTAAAGTTGAAATTCTTTGGAAATGTCAATTCTTAACGCTTGGGATCGAACTTATGTTTGATTGAGCGGGGGAGTAGAGGAGAGGCGGTGTCACGATCGAATGACAAAATAATAACAAGTGGAGTGTCCTTGGAAAAATAGAAAAATAAATGGAAAAGGCAGCGCGCGCGCGTCATTGACGTCGGTTAACTGCACAATACTGTAAAAAAGCAAGGTTTTTTAAATGGATCAGACTAGTGAATAATTCAATTCCAATTAACAGTCACTGTTCATGTTGCAGAGGTGATAAGTACCTCGCATCGGTATTTTTCCAATCACCTTAATCATATTGAAATGTATAGAAATACAGAATTAAAAAAAAGAGGGAAGAATAGCGAGATAAATGTAAATCATTGAAAGGACAGAATGATATTGTCGAGAAAGAAATTGCATCGCCAAAATGAGGCCATTTGGAAAGTCGAGATTTAGTGCAGTAAATTATCGAAAGTGTCGTAAAAAACCTTGCCAATGCCAAGCATTTTCTATTAATTTACCTTGGATCGAAAAGAGGAGGCAAATAGATTGACGTTTTGCTAATTATTTATTGGTGTACACACGCTTGTTAGTAAATGCAGGCGGGTAAGGGATGGGGGTTGGGGGTCACTCAAAAGTGGAACGCCATTTAATTTTTGTCTGAACTGCTAAATTTAAATAAAGAATATAGAGATTTCAAACCATTCGTTGGGCGAATCATCTTGAAATGATACACGATGTCTTGACTTAGAGGTGCCGTGGTCGAGTGGTTAAGTCGCCGGACTGTCGATCACAAGGTCCGCGGTTCGAGACCCGCCGCGGCACTAATGTCCTTTGGCAAGACATTGATCTACATTTGCCACACTCAACCCAGGTAATGTAAATGGGTACCTGGCAGGAATTAATTGTTTGAAATGCTATAGAGCGCCGTAATGGCAGCACAGCTAAAGCCGGGGTAATAATCTCCAAGTTTGGAAGCGCTTAGTGATTGTAATAAGCGCTATATAAAAACTGAATATTATTATTATTAAAAAAATCCTAGGACAAATAAATAAATATATATATATCTATATATTTTGTTTATATGTTCTGTATATCGCTTCTTTAGTGAAATGACTTTGACGATGTGATTTATGCTTTTAAGATGTAGTGTATATCTTCCTAAAAAGTTTATTGATTAATTTCTCTTAAATATATCACAGTGTAAATAGAACTAATTTACCTTTACAAACTGTGTAATGAGGTCTTAAAAATTAGAAATAGGGTACTGAACCGTGTCAGGTACAAATGTTAAAAAATAGCAGAATTTAAGCTCTCAGAAGTTAAAATATGTGACTGTGATAAAATATTCAAAGGCAAATTGGTCAGAATGAATTGAATTGATTTATTGTCCACTGAAAAATGGAAATTCGTTGCTCACCGGTATTACAAACAATGTACACAATTATAAAAATTATAAAACATAATAACAACATAACAACAATGGCGTTACATCCAACAATACATAGATCTTCAAAATGAAAGACTAAATAGTTGTAGTTTTATGAAAAACAACATAGGTTTAGGTTAACCAGGAGATGTCGGCCTCTCACATGCCCAACAGACCATTTCCGTGGTGTACTGTCAATGGAGGAAAGTATAAATACAATAGTACAATGTCTACAATACTTGCCCTCGTTTTACCCTACTGTTGTAAATATGAATCGAATCTGGCACAAATGAATGTCTGAAGCGCTCCCGCCTAGTGCGGGAACGCAGAGGCGAATTCCTGATCGGTTATAATTATAATTATGGAACAACAGGAGGGGGGTCTTTACAAGGTGGGTGAACTGTTTGAGTACAAGTTGTCGCGTGAAGATTAACCGAAGAGTGAGATAGTCGCCCATGTATAAGGACAATATCTTGTGCTAAGGAGAGGCTTATATCTCCTTTTATTTATAGCAACCTTAAGTTATTGACTTAATTTTCACAAAAACAACATTTTTGCCCATATGTGGGTGTTTTCAAGTTCGGTGTCGAAAGCTGGTGTTGGTGTTGTGGGAACATCAATACCAGCCACAATACTGAACTTGAAATGAGGCAGGTGTTGGGATTGACCTCGAAAAATATGACGTATTTCCGATAGGCAGTGTTGAAAGCTGGTGTTGAATGTCGTCTACTGAACCGAGTATCACGGTTGGAGTTGACGATTTACGTGTAATTTTCCCATTTAGCAACACCAGCCCCTAGGGATTGGGAAATTCATGATTTCAAGTTCGGTGTTGGTGTTGGTGTTGCTCTCATTACAGGTAAAGGCTGCTACATGGAGGGAGTACCCCTACATTTTACCTTTTACATTATTTAAATTTTCTATACCACTGTTTTGGAGTTTTAATTTTGAATCATGTTTAATTTACTTCACTATCGTCGACACCCAAATCATCACCGTGTTCTCGAATCAACCAGCAACTCATTAGTAATAATAATAATAATAATAATAATACCATTCTTATATAGCGTATATCACAAAAATAAATTTAAGTCCCTATGCGCTCAAAAGAAAATAAAATAAGGGATAATAACAGACATGAAGGAAGAGAAAGAAAAACTGCTTTGGCATAACATTGTACTACAGTGTATTTTAACAAACAAAAGAAATGTGTCTTTAAGAGACTCTTAAAATAGTAAAACACCACCGCTTCAGTGAAGACGAGATTTTGCAACTTGGAGCGGAATTTAATAACTGGAGGGAGAGGTCCAAACGGGCAGTTGAAATCTGAAAGAATGATTAAAACCCTGCTAGATTATTTGACTGGAGGTGGATATTACAGACAATTAGGGCGTTCTGCAGGAATTGCCCCCTCTACGGCATTTCGTTAAAATCGTTAAAAAGGTCTTACTGTCTAATGTGATAAGTTTACTGTGATAACTATCGTATAGAACTAGGATTCCATGATTCATGAATCTGTCTGGTTGCAAGGGACATATATCTAAGGGGCAAAACAAGCGTGCCAATATTGGCCAAACTAATGTTCCAAACCAAATCCCAGTACTTCCCTTGTATAGAGTTTAATTAACAATTTGTTTGCACTTACAATGGTTGGACTTGCATTTTGTCTTGCAAACTCAGCATGTCATCTCCAAGACAACGAATGTCATACTGGTTATTTGTCAACCCAGTTGGTGCGTGGCCCGGGGCACTTGTATTCCAAAAGGTTCATTTTGCTAAGGGAAATAGTTATGAACACCCAAACTTCTTATACCATTGCGTTCATTACTCTGAAAATGAAAGAAGTTTCATAACTCTGAAAGCCTAGGTTATTGCTCCGAAGGAGTGGGCGTGGGAACAAATTTCCCATTTTAATTTCTGATTTTTTCCTGCACAAGAATCACTCTTTTTGCCCTCTTGTGGTTCTGAAAAGGAGGGTTTCGCAGACCAGTGTTTTACCCCTAGATTTTCTTTCTTTCTTTAGTTATTTCCATTATTTCATTTTCTTTCTCTCAGTGGGGGACCGTGGCCGTTTTCCCCTTGGATTCGCCTAAGCAGAAAGTGGTGACATTATGAAAATGCCTTAACTAGCCTTTATGTCTAAATTTGGACGAGTTCTGATCCCACTAGCACAAGTTGATAATCAAAATTAATCTATTATATCTTTGGATGCTATTTCAATGAGGTAAAGTCAAATAGAAAAATAAATTATGGTTATCCACTAGGTCCTAAAGCAACTAAAACTATTATAGCTCCGTCGAAATATCAAATAATTAGATAACAAAAGGACTACAGCATCAAGACAGACGTCTATATTGTTTTGAAAAAAAGTCTTTAACACAAAACTCATTTTGTTTTTAGGGGCGGACTTGGACTTGAAATCGGTTTTGAAAGTTTGATCAGTGTATAAAATGCATATATCAAGCGGCCCTCAGACCAGCCAAAAGTAAAAAGCGGCTCGTGGGGAAATTCTCTAAACTCTTCATGGCCAATCTGTCCCTGGATGTTTCCTTAGGATACATGAATCTTTTTTTCTACCAAAAATGACAGGCGTTGTCAGTGGAAGACACGTGTAAAAATTTATTGCACAGGCGTCGATTAAGAGAGAGAGAGAGAGAGAGAGAGAGAGGGAGGGTGGGAGGGGGGGACGGGTTGACACCACGATAATTAAAACAGTTTAATACAAAATTAATCCTTGCATTTGATGAAAAATCTTTAAAAATCAGATGAGCGATTTTTTTCCCTTTTCTCTTACTGAATATTCTTTAATCTGGTCAGGAAATTCGAATTCTAGGGATTTGAAGGTATAAATAACTATGCATTTTTGTAATTTACATGAAAGCAGTCTTTATCTTTAAAACAATGAAACAATGAAACAATTTAAAACAATGAACATTTGTGCATCATATCCATTCATCCCACACCCATCTCCATAATAAGTAGTGTCATCATGTCTTATGCCTTAATTTCTTTCAAAATTCAGAACTAGTTTGCATTCCAAACGCAACTCAATTCTTCTTTCAAATTCTCATTCTCAAACCCATCCAGGATGTGCTCTTCTTATTTCTTGCAACAATATTTGTTTCAAAAGGGAAAATATTGTGCATCATAACTCGTCTTTAAAAAAATCTCCCGCTCCCGTTTCCATAAGCATGATAGGCCTGTATGCAGGGTCTCCTATCCATTTTCTTTATTTTTTATTTATGACATTGTCTGATTGTAAAATTGAAATTTGATTTCCTGAATGTTCTCAGCATCCCCATCATTCTCTGGGTAAACTTCAAATTGCTCTTAAACTTATAACATCGTGTGCCTCATAGCGAGTCTAGATAAGGTATAGATATAGAATCCAGCCGTTTATGTGCCTCACCCCTTGTTTTGCTGGCGTTCTGGAAAGCCAGGATAATGCCAATATCTTGTCAGCATACTATGTTCGCATCAGCTTGATGCTATAGCACTAGGGACCTGGGAACGATTTTTCACCGGGGATGCTGAGATATATAAATACGTATATATATTCTTCTTCTTCCTCTTTTTCTTCTCAAGGTGCATTTTCCCGTCTGGTTCTAATATGTTCGTCTGAGTGATTGATCATTGTGAAGATTAAATAGCAGGGGCGGATCTAGCTTTTGCCAAGGGGTTTGACCAGATGACGATGCGGAGCATCGTCCCCGAGCCGCGAAGCGGCGAGCCGATTTTTGGTGCTATTTTGAGCCCCCGTAAGTGATGTTTTCTTGGCATCGATCTACTAGCACAATGAAGACCGTAAAAAGCAGTGCATGATAACATCTATTTAAATCAAGTAACAGTTTAAACAATTTGACCCAATGACGATGCCGAGCATCATCCACGAGCTGCATAGCGGCGAGGCGATTTTTTGGGGTGCTATTTTGAAGCCCCCGGCCCGTAAGTGATGTTTTCCTGGCATCTATACTAACAAAATGGAGTCCATAAAAAACAGTGCATGATAAAGTCTTTTTAAATCAAGTAACAGTTTAATACACAGTTATATCCAGAGTTATCAAGTGTTTGGTTAAGTTACCTGATGAGTTGAACATCTTCTCACAATATTTGCACTTGAAAGGTTGCTCTCTAGTGTGCGTTCTTTCTTTCTTTCTTTTTCTTTTTTGGCAGCCCAAAGGGGGGTTAAACACCTAACCCCGCAGATCCGCCCTGAATAGTTTACAGAAGTTGTAGCAAGCTGACCTTCCTGCCCAATATCGTCTAACCATAATTTGCATATATCCAAATGATCTATTAGCTTAATGGGATCACCACTTCACAATCACTAAAGACAGGAACACAATGAATAAAACTTATCTGACCTTTATGAAATAGTACCAGCTTAAACATAGCTTCAACTTTATTACAGCAATCAGTCTTCGCCACTAAATAATCATCATCTGTCTGCGCGGTAGGGTATTATGAGGCTGAGCCTGAATTGTAACAATATAGTTTATCAAGTTCTCAATTCTCAAATGTTCAGAAAGATACATTTTACTTCAGCGATGTTTCAGTGTGCAGGTGTTTATATTTCCATTCAAACAACACTGCATAATTTATTTATAATTCAACAAAATGTTAAAGATGTTACGTCGTAGACTGATGCACAATATTTTGATTATTCAAACTCAATTGATCATGGCATGAATCTCAGAGAGTTAAGAGTTTGCGAGAGAGTAAGAAAGTGGATGCATCTCTTCCATATCTTACTACTGAGTTGATTTATTGGCCTTTTATTACATCTTGTATTCTCGTAGGCATTTAATCATCTTCGAGCATTCATTTACAGACCAGCAATGATATGAAATGTAATTTAGTTCTGGAGAAGAAATATTCATCTAGATGT
>CP137686.1:16524263-16564164 GCA_037976565.1 Mesocentrotus franciscanus | reverse complement strand
GATGTAAGTAAGTTCATAATATCAACTTTTTGGTCCCACCAAACCAAATGTAATGACCTTGGTGTTGAAAAGGTGTTGAAAAATGTTCTATCCAGCAAGGTGAAAAAATATAACTGTTGATCTGTTGGGCGGGGCGGGGAAACTGCCCATTGTGAAAAGTGAAAAATGGCATACATGGTTAAGCCTCGTTCAGATATGACGCGGTAAACCGGGGCGGTTGTAACACGCTTCACATTTTCTGTATCTTATTATACAAAGCTCAGTAATGTTCATTAACACGTTTACCCCCCCCCCCTAGAGAAATGGATGGATTGCGTTTTGAAGGATATTAAAGGTATAGACTAGTTCTGGTCATGTGATTGCATTGTGAAAGAAATGTTGTGGAATCGATCAAAAAAAGGTTGATCATCTAGCATATAAGTATTGGTGTGTACTGCAAGGTTTTGGAATCATCATAATGATAAGAAATTTGGCACAGTCTTGGTAAAGTTACAAGCACTGTACACAGAAAGATGTATATAGGACTATATACGCGATCGCGATATCTATCCGGTCCAGATAGATATACCAATTTACCAAATATATCAATTAGTAGGCGGTTTCCCGGCAAAATTTGTATCATCACGTAATATTAGTCAATTTCATTTCATTTTTTTAAATGGGGGCGTTTCCAAAACTGGTCTTTACCAGCGGCGTGACAAAAAGGTGAAAACACCATCACACTTAATGAATAATTTAACACGTTTCTTATTCCAAAGAATAGAAGAATACACGCATGGCTTTCATGAATGACCGCCTCAACATTTACTAATGTAATCGTCATATTCTGTGAGGAAAAGAAATGAATGATCGACCTTTAAAGGCGGACAAGCTATTTTTTTAAATTATTTTTTTTTTTCCCTCCACAGGGATTTTATTGATTCTCAAATCAGCATGAAATATGTAATTGAACATCAATTATTCTAGCGGTTTACAATATACAATCAAATATACAATGAAATCAATGAACTGTCAGGTCGATAATACAAACATATGCATATGACAATCACTTGGTAAAAAGATTTTTCAACTGAAACCACTTTTTTGAAAATTTACCTTGTTTAAAGTTCAAGTTTGAAATATATTTTACATTGTAATAATTGTTTAACAAGCTATTTTTTGTTACTAATGATAGTAATAATAATAATCAGGGTTATATAGCGCTTAAATCGACCATGTCACTGAGCGCTTTACAGATATTTAATTACCCCGGTCAACGGATTCAGACTTGCCCGCACAGGCGCACACAATGTATGCACATTTTCCACTCATGGGGAGCCATTGTACAGACGATCACAATGCTAAGCAAACTATAATGACTTTTTCATCCTATTGGGTACCCATTTAACATCTGGGTGGGAGAGTGGCAAAAGTGGATTAATGTCTAGCCAAAGGACGTTAGTGCCTGGCTGAGATTCGAACCCTCAACAATTGGATTGAGAGTCAAGTGAATGAACCACTACACCACGACACCTATGTATATTGCTAAGCAGACAAACCACCGTGCTGCTGTTTTTAACATGAAAAAGCAGTTCCAATAACCCAACTATTCCGAGCGAGACGAAATGGCAATCACCTTATCATATCACGTGATATAAATGTACGCTCTCTCATTGGCAAGATGACCACAACAGTCAGTCGGCGGTGTGTGACCATAAAATAGTTTCCATTAATCGCATGATTTAAATGCAGATGTCAGCATCCCGCTCTTCTGGAAATAATTCAGTTGTTGCACCATTTCCAAGGTGAACGGATCGACTAGAAATCCAGCTGGATCGTGAAAGTTTATATTTATTTTATTTGTGAGCTGTGTCGCTTGAAGATCAACTATTTATTCATTCTTTTCGAATATCGTTTGCTCTTAAGTATACTTAGTTCTGGCACAACTCGATTGTTACACCAAATGTATTCATCTTTTTGTTGTTGCATCCGTTTGATTTCAATTTTGAAAAATATCGCGTGCTCTAAAAAAAATACACTTAATTATCTCACACACGGGACTGTTATATCAATCTACCTACTTTATTTACTGGAGTTACAAGGGTTCAGGAGAGGGTCTTTTTCATCAGCGGTCTTTTGCACGTGGCACCTGCCCATCTCCAGTTGTGAGATTTCCATGCCATCACCATGACTGGAACAGTCTCAATTCGTCTGAGAGTATGCCTCGCTTTGTTGGGATTTCTTGCTATGGTAAGCTTCATATAATAAATTTATTTATTTATTTATTCATTAATGGTCTAATGCAAAGGGTGATTAGCAGCCCGTGTTTGAATTGTTCACAATTTACAAATAGGGAATAAGGAAAAGAGTTAAGAAACTTTGCCGAGCGGTTTGCAGGAAGCCATTCGATAGTAATTTAAAAAAGATTAAAAAAATTATTAAAGAAAAACATGAAGACAAATGTAAAGATAATGAGAGAAAAAATGATGGGAAAGTTAGAAAATTTGCAAAGTGCGAATTTACGTGACTGGTGGAATATAATTGATGGATTTAATGGACCACATATCGAAAAGGGACACATTTCTGAAAAAATACCTCCAATATATTATGGTATGATTATTTTCGTAAATTAATGAATAACAGAAATGTTTTGAATAATAATGCTTATTTTATTGAACATCATTTACAGGATGAAATACTAAAATACTAAAACAGATTTTTAGTAAGTTAGATTTTATTATTACCTCTTCCGAGGTATTTACTTGTATTCAAAAATTAAAACTAGATAAGGCATCAGGCTGTGATCAGATGTTGAATAAAATGCTTAAAGCCGGCAAATACCATTTTTCAACGATACTAGCAAAAATATTTAACATGATAATTATTGGCGGAAGATTTCCTGCTAAATAGTCAGAAAGCTATATTATTCCATTGTTTAAAGGGTTTTAAAGAAGCGATCCCCCTTCTCTTATTATAAGGGCATCTCCCTCTCGAGCTTTGTTGGCAAACTATTTTGTAGTATTTTGAACAGACGTCTGGTTACATATTTAGTAGAAAATAAAGTGTATGTCCAAAACCAAACAGGCTTCAGGGAAAACAATAGAACCTCGGATCATTTATTTACAATCAAAACAATTATTGATAAACTGTGAGAGCTAGGGACGTAAGTCAAAAAAATAATGATTATTTGTGTTTTGTAGATTTACGCAAGGCCTTTGATAGTGGCTGGCGAAAATGATTGTTTTATAAATTGTTGACATATGGTATTGGAGGAAATTGTTACGATGTTATTACTTCCATGTATAAAGAAATCAAGTTTTTATCTTCAATTCAATATAGTTGTGGAATGAAACAGGGTTGTACAATTAGCCGCACCTTTTAAAAAATATTTACCTTAATGATTTGCCACAGGAATTAGGAACAACTGGTAATAAACCAGTAGAATTAAATGACACTATAGTGAATTGTTTGATGTACGCGGATGATATTGTACTGATATCCAAAACTAAACACGGAATGCAGATTTTGTTAGATAGACTTGCGAGTTTTTGTAAGAAATGGTTACTCGAAGTAAATATTAAGCAAACGAAAATGGTGATTTGTATTAAATAAAAAGTGGAAAGTTGTCGAAGAAACATAGCTTTAACATTAATGGTAAGGAAATTGAAATTGTAAAGCAGGCAGTATATTTAAGTTTTAATATTTCTACATGTGGTCCATTTAGTAATACATTAATAATTCTGGCAGAGAAATCTAAACAGGTAATTTTTCGATTATTTTGAGAAATTGGTAAAGATTGAAAAGGGGAATTCAAAAATGTTTTCAGTAATGTTAAAGAAAGAGTTCATTTGCAATGGATAAGAAATATCTAAGGGGTAAATATTAAGACTAGTGAATTAGCTCTGTTGGCTGAAGCTGGAGAATATCCTCTAACTTTTGATATAATTATGTAAAATTTTCATAAAATATTGGATTCGCATGAAAAATGTTGATGAAAACTCTTTGTTATATTCTTCTTTTCAAGAAAATAGAGAAATGTTAGCGAAATCTACTACATGTTATTTAGTAATGTTCACAATTTATTGAAGAAAAGTAAGTTATATGTTGACGGAAATAATTAAATATCTAGAATTAGTAAGTATTTTAGATAACGATAAAATAGTCGGAGAGGAAACAGAAATTAAACTTCGAGAAATATATGATTCTCAATTTATCATAGATATAAACAGTGATTACGTGTAAGGAAAGGAGAAAAATAAATAGCGAACGAATTGTTTAAGCAAAACATACAATAAGAGAAATATTTAACTTTGGTAAAAAGTAATAAATTACGTAAATATTTCCCGATTTAGAATAAGTTCACATAATTTACTCATTTACTCATTACACAACTAGGCGTTGTGGCGTGCGCCTGTAATCCAGCTAACAGTGGAAGTTACAAACTGATTCAGCCGAGGACGCAGGTTCGAAACTGAGTCACGTCTTTCGGATGGTGACGTTAAAGGTCGGTCCCCAGACGTAAATAATCATATCTGATTGATACACGTCTGTAAAAACACAATCACACACACATCGAAATTGGAATGCTTAGACGCCCGAATACATTACCAACACATTTAAGTACCTGCGATCAGTGGCGTAATGAGCAAAAAAGTTTGGGGAGGGGGGTGGCAGACCAAAATCTGCATCACCCCACTCTTACATGCAGGCCCCGCTGAACGTTTTTCAAAGTAGGTGGGGGAGGCTAAAGTATTTACGATCAGGTAGAGCGTAGTGTAAATTGTCGTGGGATCTAGGGGCAAATTAAGCCCCGGCAGGGGTCAAGGGGCAGAGTCCCCGGAAGCTCAGGGGTATGGGCATTTAATTACGGTCAGATGAGCATATTTTGATACCTTATTCGTGACACTGGCAGGTCACTAATTGGCGTGGGGTCCAGGGGGCTGGGCCCCCTGAAACTCAGGGATTTGAGGCATTTTATAACGGTCATTATGCATTCAGGGGCCCGCCTTAGGCCCCCTGGTGGGGTCGAGGGGGCGGAGCCCCCGTAAGCTCAGGGGTTTCAGGCATTTAATTACGGTCAGAAGAGCATATTTTGATACCCTATTTGTGACACTGGCAGGTCACTAATTGGCGTGGGGGCGAGGGGGCGGAGCCCCCGGAAGCTCAGGGGTTTTAGGCAATAAATTACTGTCAGATGACTATCCAGGGGCCTGACTTAGGGCCATTGGTTGGGTCCAGGGGGCAGAGCCCCTGGAAGCTCAGGGGTTTTAGGCGTTTAATTACGGTCATTGAGCATTCAGGGGCCCGCCTTAGGCCCCCTGGTGGGGTCGAGGGGGAGGAGCCCCCGGAAGCTCAAGGGTTTCAGGCATTTAATTACGGTCAGATGAGCATATTTTGATACCTTATTCGTGACACTGGCAGGTCACTAATTGGCGTGGGGTCCAGGGGGCTGGGCCCCCTGAAACTCAGGGATTTGAGGCATTTTATAACGGTCATTATGCATTCAGGGGCCCGCCTTAGGCCCCCTGGTGGGGTCGAGGGGGCGGAGCCCCCGGAAGCTCAGGGGTTTCAGGCATTTAATTACGGTCAGAAGAGCATATTTTGATACCCTATTTGTGACACTGGCAGGTCACTAATTGGCGTGGGGTCCAGGGGGCGGAGCCCCCTGAAACTCAGGGATTTGAGGCATTTTATAACGGTCATTGAGCATTCAGGGGCCCGCATTAGGCCCCCTGGTGGGGTCGAGGGGCGGAGCCCCGGAAGCTCAGGGTTTCAGGCATTTAATTACGGTCAGATGAGCATATTTTGATACCCTATTTGTGACACTGGCAGGTCACTAATTGGCGTGGGGTCCAGGGGGCGGAGCCCCCTGAAACTCAGGGATTTGAGGCATTTTATAACGGTCATTGAGCATTCAGGGGCCGCATTAGGCCCCTGGTGGGGTCGAGGGCGAGCCCCGGAAGCTCAGGGTTTCAGGCATTTAATTACGGTCAGATGAGCATATTTTGATACCCTATTTGTGACACTGGCAGGTCACTAATTGGCGTGGGGTCCAGGGCGGAGCCCCGAAGCTCAGGGTTTTAGGCAATAAATTACTATCAGATGAGTATCCAGGGGCCTGACTTAGGGCCGTTGGTTGGGTCCAGGGGGCAGAGCCCCTGGAAGCTCAGGATTTTAGGCGTTTAATTACGGTCATTGAGCATTCAGGGGCCCGCCTTAGGCCCCCTGGTGGGGTCGAGGGGCGGAGCCCCCGGAAGCTCAGGGTTTCAGGCATTTAATTACGGTCAGATGAGCATATTTTGATACCTATTTGTGACACTGGCAGGTCACTAATTGGCGTGGGGTCCAGGGGCGGAGCCCCGGAAGCTCAGGGTTTTAGGCAATAAATTACTGTCAGATAAGTATCCAGGGGCCTGACTTAGGACCATTGGTTGGGTCCAGGGGCAGAGCCCTGGAAGCTCAGGGTTTTAGGCGCTTAATAACGGTCAGATGAGCATATTTTGATACCTTATTTGTGACACTGGCAGGACACTAATTGGCGTGGGGTCCAGAGGGCGGGGTCCAGGGGGCGGAGCCCCCAGAAGCTCAGGGGTTTTAGGCATCTTAAAACAGTCAGATAAGCATTCAGGGGCCCGCCTTAGGGCCCCTGGTGGGGTCGAGGGGGCAGAGCCCCCGGAAGCTCAGGGGTTTCAGGCATTTAATTACGGTCAGATGAGCATATTTTGATACCCTATTTGTGACACTGGCAGGACACTAATTGGCGTGGGGTCCAGGGGGCGGAGCCCCCAGAAGCTCAGGGGTTTTTAGGGATTTTATAACGGTCAGATTAGCCATCAGGGGCCCGCCTTAGGGCCCTAGGTGGAATCCAGGGACAGAGCCCCGGAAGCTCAGGGTTTTAGGCATTTAATCACGGTCATATGAGCATATTTTGATACCTCATATATTTTGTGACACTGGCAGGTCACTATTCTTTCTTTCTTTCTCTCCTTTTTCTATTCTCGTTAGTATACTTTTTCCAAAAAAGTGGGAGGGGGGCGGAGCTCGAGGCCCCGGATCCCTGTCGTTTTGCGGGCCCTGCCATGTAGGCCTCTAAATAAGCATATTTCTTGCCTGACTGTGAATTTAGGAATTTGTAATTTTCCAACAAACGCATACAAAAGTATAAAAAGTGAGGAAAAATCTCGGAAAACTATGTCTTTTCAGCAACATTTGTAAATCACCGGTATCGAATTAGGAATGAACCACGTTTGAATTTTATTGTGACACTGGCAGGACATTAATTGGCTCCCCCATCAGTACGCCAGTGGCCCCCGATCTACACCTTGTTGGCGGGAAAATCGAAACTGATCTCCCTACCTATCTTCTTTCTCTCTTTCTTTACCTTTCCTCCCCTTCCCTTTCCTTCCCTTCCTTCTCTCTCTTTTAGGTTTGCTAGGGAGGCAAGGCCTTTCGCCCCCGATCCACATGCTGTTGGCGGGAAAATTGCAACTGATATCCCCTTCTTTTCTTTTCTTCTTCCTCTTTTTTCCTTCCCTTTATCTCCTCTTTTCCTTTTTCTTTCCCTTTCCTTCCTTCTCTCTTATTTTTTTGGGGGGGGGGGGTAGAGGCAAGGCCTTTTATCCCCCGATCCACAACTTGTTGGCGGGAAAATTGCAACTGATATCCCCCTTCTTTTCTTTTCTTCTTCCTCTTTTTTTCCTTCCCTTTATCTCCTCTTTTCCTTTTTTCTTTCCTTTCCTTCCTTCTCTCTTAATTTTTTGATGGGGAGGGGGCAACAGCCTGGGAGGCAAGGCCCTTTCGCCCCCGATCTCCTTCTTTCCCCATTTTCTTTTCTTCTTCCTCTTTCTTTCCCTTTCTCTCCTCTTTCCCTTTCCCTTCTTTTCCTTCTCTCTCTCTCTTTTTCTTTGCGGGGCAAGGCCCGATCGCCCCACTGGATCCGCGCCTGTGGAACACTCCTCTGGAAATGACCCTCCTCGCCACATCCAAAACAAACCCTGGGCGCAGGCGACTGCGCATTCCCCGCGTACCGCCTAGAGCTGCCGCGATCTTCTCTAAGCTCTTCTCTAGGCCGGACATACGGGTATCCAGACTTTTCGCTAAACTGGATATACGGTTATCTACTAGTGTTACTGTTAGTGGCCACTAAGGCCCATTAGTGACTGTAAAATACATATGCACTTCCTGGCTATTTGGGAATGTGTCAGATTGCAAAGGAAATGGAGAAACGCGCATTTTGTTGAAAATCATATGATATATCACGAACATTTATAAATCACTTGTATGAAATTGAAAATAAGTCATGGTTTAATTTTATTTGGGGGCTAGCCCCCCAAGCCCCCACCAGTACGCCAGTGCCTGCGATGGTTGTAATAGTGGGGAAAATGGAGACGAATATCACGCCATCATGGATTGTACAAAATTAAGTCCCCACAGGGAAATATTGTTTGAAAAAATTAGTATCATTGATAATGATTTTAAGAATTTGAACAATAAAGAACAATGCAACAATGTACATTATGTTAAATATTACCTTCAAAAAGCTCCATGGCAATTTTGTTGAAAGCTTCATATATTTTCAGTGGTTCAATGCTTTCATAAAAAAAGCTTATCTGGGTCATCCTTTACACAACACAATACACAATATGGGTCAAAGAAATGAAATCCACATTTATATATAATTAGTAGATGACAGCACAACGATCTTAAGGCTAAAAATGTCAGATATGTTTATGCCAATGTTTTAGATACGTGGACTACGTGGGATCTGCTTGACAGGTCACAATAAATAATCAACGTCCATGCGTCATTTTTTGCTCAAAAGACCATGTAACGTTTGATAAAAGAAGTTACAACTATAAACAAAAATCTCCTGATCACGATAATTACTCTATATCCCAATTATTATGATAAAGGAAAAGAAAACGATATACCTACAATGCAGCTCACAAAACACATATCATATAAATGCAGTGTGTGTGCATGTGTGTTTGTGTGGCAACAAGTAAATTCCTGGGAAAGGGGTATATTTTCTTTTTACATGTTAAACGACTGAAATGTATTTCAATTCCATTAATATCAGATATATTTTCATTTTGTTTCAGCCATTTACACGGAATGACGTTTGGACTCTGAAAATTAAAGTTTAAGTTCTCAATAACCTTCATAAAAAGGACATGAGGAATAAGCAATTTTCAATATGCATTCAAACTAACAAAGTTTTACTTAGCAAGGAGCTATTACATGCTTAATGTTTAGTATTATTTTATTTCAATAGTCAGAATGCGAATTGCATACATTCTTGCTAGGTAGGACAAACAATTTGACTTGCCTTACCTTACAGCACTTAATGTATGCAATTTGCATTCTGACGAATGAAAAACAATTTTTCATAATTAAACAGATTTCTAAAATAATTCGTAACAAAGCACTTTACAATAGACGTATGTATGAAATTCGATTACATTCCGAATATTACCTTTTGCGTTAGCCGAAATAGCTGCACATTTTGTGTATGCTGCCTTCTCTCTTTATCGGATTTACACATCCCAAATTCAGGGTTTCGGTTACTCTAGATTTGATGCAAAAGAAAGAAAGGATGACGTCGAAAAGTTTAGAAATTGCTAAATTGCTAATTAAGACCTCGCACACAATTTTAGAAAATGAGCTATTGCTCTTGCGGGCTCCATATTTTCAAATAACTGATTTTAGGACAACTACCCTTTGGCAATTACCCCGAGGACGATATACTCCACCTGACAGTTACCCCTTTTCACAATTAGCCCCAGGTACCCTCTGTAGACAACGCCCCACTTAAAGAAAGGCAAAGGCGGCGGTGTTGGGGATGGGGGAATCAGTGCCCCCACTTTTTTCAAGTAATCGACAAAACGCCTATTTTCCTATTGATATCTACCCCTTGTTATTCCTGGGTAAATGCTCCTTTTCACTTCTGCAAAGTGCCCAATTCCTCATCTGATAAATCGCCCTGCACCTCAGTGTCTCCTTCAAAATTTTCCTGGGGCAATTTTCCTCAGGGGGTAATTGTGTGTGTGTGTGTGGGGGGCAGTTGTCCTGGGGCTTGTGTAGGGGGTACAGTGTCCTACAATCTATGCCTACATGAAGTTCAAATTTATTTGAAAATATGGAGCCCAGAGCCCATTATCATAAAGCCACACTAAGCTAGTTGTCGACTAATTGCCATATGCTGTAATACATAGTTGACAAGTAGGCACCAAAAAGAACTTATCAGTGAAATTAGAGCTTGAAGATCAAGAGTTTTAAAATAGTTTTTCAGTGTTCATTTTTCGCTGCCCATAGACTAACTTGAAGTTGCCTTGACATGGCGTACTAAAATTATATGACAGGTATGGAATCGCGACAACGAATAGTCGCGGAAGTTGTCGCTCATCTTGCCAAAGACAGTTTTTTGAAGCACTTAGCAAATCAACGACTTTTCAACTTTTCGACGTCATTCTTTATGCTTTGAAATTTTGACTGAGTTACCGACACCCTTAAATCGGGGAATTTACTCCGAGATGGAGACGTTTTCAAGTTGTCCCACTTGAAGGTACCTATACAAAATATGCGGCTAATTTCGGCTAATAAACGCGCGTGCACTTACCATATCATAATCAGGCAAGTGCGACACATTCATATTTTACAGTGACATTTCCATCAATCACAAAGGGGGGGGAATGATCCTCGCAAGGGAATTTTTATTTTGAGGGGTGCCGCGTGCTGGATTAACTCTCGTTGTTTATACTCTTTTAATTTTGTTACATTATTATTTTGTTTCAGATGCAGGGAATACCGAGGTGCAAGTCGGAATTACCGTGCTACCAACTTCGTCTAGGTAAGGTATTGGAATCATTGAACTCATTGAGTGTATATAAGAGAAGAGTGAGTTCTGGGAAAGGTAAAAAATAATTTGTGAGATTTTTCATTCTTTTTATGGTTGTGTGGAAGAGTATCATAACAAAGTAAACTGAAAAGAATTGCTCTTCAAATGCCTTCATATTCGATATATGATAAGTAACAGCTAAAGGTTGCGGACCACAACTTTTATAATAATAATAATAATAATAATAATAATAATAATAATAATAATAATAATAATAATAATAATAATAATAATAATAATAATAATAGGCATTTCTATAGCGCCGTCTATCTAGAAATTCTATTCCGAGGCGCATTTATTATTACACATTTCTGTGTACATGCACGCGGCTCTAAGCAAGACTGAGCCAATATCTTATCACTTTGATGATTCCAAAACGGGATTGAATTGTCTGACATTCACAAACCCTGAATTTGTTGGAAAAATAGCGCCACCCTTCGTGACAACATCGCCACATAAAGACATGTGTACCCCATATAAGACACGCAGTAGTAATTCATCCTTTTTATTTATTTTTATTTATTTAATTTCCAGGTACATGTATAAACAAAATAGAAATTACAACACAGAGCATATAACATGAAAGAGTTACAAGACAGTGAAAAATGCCACCAGCGGACGCCTGAGGATTACCTAAAAGAATTTTCATTCTGTCATGAGGTTCTCCACGTCCGCTGGTGTTACATGTGAATAGATTTAAGAAGTAACGGTCAAATAACATAACATAACAGAATTCAAGTACATCCATCAAGCATAATAACTTATAGGAAGATTAAATGTATGTTGAACTTTGTGGCATGAATAAAATTACAATCACGTACGGCATGTGAAGAAACACAAAGCGATTAAACAATATTCATAGATTCTTTAAATGACCTATATAGATTGAGATAATTAAATAAAATCAATTTCTTACACTTATCTGCTTATATAAAAAGAAGAAGATTTTTTATATTCAATTTAAGGACAATGTACGATGCTCAGTTGAGTCTTTCATTTTAGAATTAACATATATTTCGATGAACAAAGTTTTAAGTACATATTTTCATTGTAATTTTACAGGTAAATTGAGAGTAGAATGTAAAATAGAAGTATGTTTATGCAAGTATAAAGGTTCAATACAGTTCAATTCCATGTAGATTACATTATGTTGAATTGATAATATGATGAGTCCAATAACAATCATGTACGGCATGAGAAGAAAATAAATAAATAAATCCTGGGAGCTGACACCTCAACAGTACATCAGATTATTGTGTCAACAACAAAATATATATATTATATAACATTAAGTAAATTAGTTAAATTGAATTGAATTAAATTCTAACACTTATATCAGAATGCCTTTTCAATGGGAGACTGTTCAAATAGTACACTTCTTAGCGCATTCAAACATGGTGATATAGAGGTCTCTACACACAGATCTCTGATCCCTTCAGGTAAAGTATCCCAAAACCTAGGAAAGGCATAAAAGCATGAAAATTTCAGAGCTGCATTTGATCTTGCAAGTTGATGATTGAAGAAGAGACTATGTGAGCGTCTTGAACTGGGAATGGGAAGAACATAATTCGGTACATCATGACAACTACGGATGCATTTTACAACAATGACACTGTCAAATAAATGAGACGGTTATACAAGGGTGGTAAATCTAGCTTCTCCAGCCGTTGTTCGTATGTAAGAGTGTTAGAAATGTGGTATGGAAAACAAGAATGCATGCTCGTGAGGCGGAGGAAAGATGACAAAATTGTATTTGATTCAAGAAATTCATATCGAATGGACTAATTATCCTCTGTAAATTTAAATACTATATTAAACATATTTTTATACTGCATTATTATGATACATCTCTTAATTTTTAGGTCAAAATATATTTTCCTTCTGTTTTGCTTAATGATGAACGTTTTGTTTACTTGTATGACTATGAATGTGTCGATGATCATTTTTTATTACCAATTTTACACTTTTTTTTTTTTGGTCCATTTTTTGAGGAAATATTTAGCGTCGACTCTGCCAGCCCGGTGAATAAGCGGGGTAGGTAAGGTGCACTTTTTTTTAATTTTTACCCAATTCGTGAGAAATTTTTTTCTTTTTCTTTTGTCTTTGTCTTTTTTGGGGGTCCAATATTGGAGGAAATATTTAGCGTCGACTCTGCCAGCCGGTGGATAAGCGGGGAGGGGGAAGGAACACTTTTTTTGGGGGTCCAATTTTTGAGGGAATATTTAGCGGCGGGGGTAAGAGCACTCCTTTTTTGTTTTTTTTGCCCAATTCGTCAGAAAATTTTTTTTTTTTTCTTTCTTTTTAAAATTTTTTGGCCAGGGGGGATCCGCGCCTGGAAGGTACCTCCTCACCCTCTTTCGGTGTCGCTACTGGTGACTGGCTACATAATTGGAAAGACTACATGAATTAATGCCCTTCTGGCTCCCAGCAGTAGATTTTGATGTTCCAGGATTACTGCAGGAATTCGGAGTATTTGTCAAACGGAATTAAAAAAAGGGTTTAAATGAATAGGTAAACCCTTATCACAAGATAGTAGTAGTAGAAGTAGTAAAAGTTGTAGTAGCAGTAGTAATAGTAGTAGTAGTAGGAGGAGAAGAAGAAGAAATAATAACAATAAAAAGAAGAAGTTAAAGAAGAAGAAGAAGAAAAGAAGGAAGAAGAAAAGGAAGAGGAAAACAAGAAGAAGCAAAGGAGGAAGAAGAAAAAGATGAAGAGGAAGAAGAAGTAGTAGAAGAAGAAGTAAAGAAGAAGAAGAAAAGAAGAAGAAGTAGTAGCGGTAGCAGTAGTGGCCGCAGCAGCAGCAGCAGTAGTAGCAGTACTTTCATTTACTTAAACCTTTCTGAAATTTAAATATTCGAGAAGCATTGGCAAATACCAAATACCAATACTGAGGCGGCAATCCAGGGGAATTTTGAAAAATGAAAATTAAAGATAGAACATTTAAGTGTATTAGGCGAGAGAACGTTAGTCGTTACATTCTCTCGCACAATATACTTTGGCTTTAAAATTAAAGACGAACTGTAGGAAATTGTATAGACAGAGATTCCATTGTGTGTTTACAAGAGTTAAGGTATAGAGAGACAATAGCGGGTCCCCCCAAAAAAAAATTGGGGATCGTTGAATAGGGAGCTCTCTTCCGGGAAAGAAAATGTTCAAAGGGGTCGTCCCCAGATATTGGAGTGTCGCAAAAATTGTCTAAATTATGTTTAACGCTGCCTACCCCTACCTGATAAAACATTGTCAAATATTTAGTCGGGTAGAAGGACCATTGAAGATATGGTAATTAAATCAAATTTGCTCTGTTCTTATCTAGTCGTCAACTGTTGTACTCAGAAGACTACCGTAACGGATTATGCAATTATGGTTTTGATTGTGTAAATCATATTTCTTACCTTTGATGATATGGATAATATTCGATATGGGAAAGTGCCGAATTAAAATAAATAAATATATATATATATGTCATAATAACAACAGCAGTAATGTTAAAATATTCATGTCAATATCAATGATAATGATAATAATAACAATAGTAATAATAATAATGATAATAATATTGATAACAAAAATGATGATGATCATGATTACAAAAATATAATAATGGTAATGATGTTGAAAATGATGTTGAAAATGATGATGAAAATGATGAAAATAACAATATCAATTAATAATAATATATTATTTTAATAATAAGAATCTTAAAACCTCTATAAGAATGAACCCATGAGTGTTTGATTTGTTTTATAATTTTAAATTTTCCTCACAGATACTGTGACAAATCCGTGCGATCCAACATTCCCTGCGTGTCCAGAAGGCTCACTAGACACCATCCAGGTCACCCATGCTGACGTGACGGTCACCTCGGATGACGGGAATGGAGGGAATAATACATCGACTGTGGATGCCACGGAGGCAGCTAACAACATCGTTCACTGTAACACCTACACCTGTGGGAGTCTGGCTTATATCCTAATAGCTAACTACTCTACCCAGTACTGCTTAGGGGTTGCACCAGGCCAAATTGTGCCGTTGACTTATTTCATCTATATTGATGCAGTCGTGTCTGTAGAATACACAGGTGATGTAGGCATATTATAAATTTAATTTGTGGACTATTGACTCGTATTCATGAGGGTTCAACTTAGATCACCAGATCTATTGTAAAACCAGTTTACCAATAGACATGGGTTCCAATCTGTCCAGTAAACCGCATTTTTAATCAGTTTAAAGAGCGTATTTCTAGCTCTTTCTCCCGACCTCCAACCCTTGTTTTCCATCTCGTCAACCTCTTTCACCTCCCCCCCCAAATCTTTTCCCTCTATTATTCCCCTCTATCTGTTCCTTGCCTCTTCTTCTTTCCATCCCGCGCTCCCTTTCTTCTCATCTCCACTCCCATTCATCCTCTCCCTATCCATTTCATTGGCTCTTCTCTTCTCCCCTCCATTCCCGCTCTCAGCTTACCCCTTTTCTCCTCTCTACAACCCTTCCGTTCTTCCAATATCTTTATACTCCTCTCTCTCTCTTCTCTCGCCTTTCATCTACGCACTCCCTGTCATTTCCTTCTCCTTTTTCTCTCCCCACCCTTCATTCTTTCCTTTCTGTCCGATTCCCTTTTCCCCGCTTCCCGACCACTCTTCCCCATCCTCCTCTCTTCGCTACATTCTCTACCGTCCCTCTCATCTTAGCTAATTTCTCCACTTCCTTCCCTTCCCTCGATCCCTACACTCTTCCCTTCCCCTGTGTCTCTCTCACCAGTCATTCCTCTTTTTCCTCCAAATCCTTTTCCTTTCCATTCTTATCTACACGGTCTCATCTTACCATCATGGTTTTTCTTCCCGTTCTCCCATCATCCTGCTCTTGCATTGCTCCCTTTCACTCCTTCCAATTTCAGTCTCCTCCTCCTCTTTTCCCATTTCATATTATGTATTCTGTCCCCTAACCTATCTTTACTCCCCTTCATCCCTCTTTTCCTTTCATTGTCCCGATCAGCTTCTTACTCTTCCTTTCGTCTTTCCCCATTCCTCTCTATGCCCTCCTCCATTTCATCCTTCGTCCCTTTCCTCTGTCTTCTGTCTATCCGTCGACTTCCTTTCATTCGCATCTCTTCTTTCCCGGTCTCCATCAAGTAAGAAATCAACAACTTCTAGAATATTAGGTGAATAGAAAAAAAGTTGCATGTAGCTATCCGTATATGACACCTACAATTATTCTGTAGAAGACCTGTAATTTGGATAGAGAAAACGTTAGTCAGCTCGCTTTGTGCAATGTAGCAGTACTACTGCTTGTGATCACTTTCAACATCTATACCATGGTATAGACAGGGGTTTTTGTTATTCGGGTGCTCATTCGTAGGCTTATATTTACTTTTCTCTTTTAAATAATTATCTATTTATATATTGCGATATTTTTAATTTAAATTCTAATAGAGCTTTTACAGGTAATTTTGATGATTATTTTGTCAGCTATTGAAAGAGATTGTAATTACTTACAGTCTTCGTTTATTATTCATATAGGCCTATGCGTGATGTATTTGTGATTGCAATTCATAATACTAGACATATCAAGCTGACAAGCACATGCTCAACGTCTAGGATGAACCTATTTTTTTTGTTAAGAATACACAGTATCTTCAACTTTTAACTAACTTTAATAAAATAGGATTTCCGGCCGAATTCGTCAAAACATCAATCAATTTCATGAATGTTCATTTAAGTTCCCACATACCTTGACTGCTTATTTCTCCCCTGCTTCAGCTTCGAACTTTGTTCACTCAATTTTTCTCTCACCATGTCACTGAACTTTCTTATTTTTACATTCAAATAAGGCATGCCAGGACAGGTTTCATTCAAATTCAAAGTGGGTAATCGTCATTCAATTTCACAGAGTTTGACTGGAAGATGGATTTTTTTGTTGTTGCCCTTTCCAATTATCATTGTCGCGAATGAGCCGGTACTTTCCTATGTTGGTCAAACAATTTAGAACACAATGTATAGTTTTTTTTTGCTAAAAACGTGACGCTTGCTCTTAGCCATTTTATTAAAATTTTCTTTCATTTCACAATAAACACTATTCTTATTTTCTCATACATATTCTTCTTTACATTTGTTGTTGTGAGATATATCCTCAAACCGATTTTGTCTTTTTTTAGTACCATAAAAAAACTTTCTTATTCTTTCTTTAATTTTGTTATATTCTTTGCAGAGTTGATTGTTAGCATCTTTCACAATAAACTTATTCCCAAGGGGATAATATTATAGGTATTTCATTTGACCCTACCACAAATAGTTCTTTTCAGTGGTCGTAATTACGTTCTTTACACCCCCCATTAATCCTCATAGTCTAATGCAGCGTTTTTCGACCGGGGTGCCGCGAGAGAATTTGTTAGTGCTGTATAAAATTTAAAAAAAATCACTATTTTGGAATGACGTCGATTTCGTGAGAACTAAATATTACAAACCACCTGAGTATGTAAATTTATGAGGAAATGGCATTTCAAAGAAAATAAAGGGTCTTTCTTTCTCGCTCCTCGCAACCTTTAGAAACATGATGATTTCTGGCAGCAAAGTGCCTGAATATCTCCATATTTGAGCAACGAGATGCCCGAATAGCCTTCTATTTGACAGCGAGGTGCCCGAATATATATTATAACTTTTAGATCAAAATTACATTTTACCACGCTCGTTCACTTCACTGGCTCGCAGCATTTAGAACCAGGATAGTTCTGGGCAATTCGTGCATTGAATTGATGTGCCCGCACACTTAATTCTATATTTTAGTAGTGTGTTGATTTTAAAGTAACACTTTTATAATATTAAAAGTGTCATTTTTTTTGGCTCGCTTGCTCGAAAACTTTAGAAACAAAACTAATTTGCCTATGTGTACATGGCACGTGACGAATGTCATAGCGATGTAAAATGAAAATCTTCTGGCAATTAATTTGAGATTGGGGTGACGTGAAACTTTTTATTTCTTAAAAGGTAGCCGTGAATAAAAAAAGGTTGAAAAACGCTGGTCTAAAGGTTACATCGTGGTAACGTACACGATAAACCACAAAGAGCACAGTGACTCCTTCTTTGATGACTGTTATCGGTATAATGAGAGCTACAAACAAACGAATCACATTATTAATTGATTTATTCACGCTATTAAACCTTTTAAAAGAAATTTCAAATACGCAGAAGGATACCAATTGACCACTTAACATTATAACGTAGATGAATAAACTTGCACAAATTTCAAAAGTGCATGCCTTTTCACTGAATCCAATGCTTAAATTCCGACTGCCGTCGATCCGGCGCGAATTTGAATGCTCTTTACACGTTTTCTGTATGTATGAAATAGCATGCTCCTAACATTAAATTGAATGAGAGAAATTGCCTTTTGGAGGATGTTCTACGTTTCCAATCGATTTTGCACAAAAGAGAATGAAAATGTTAATTTGGAAAGCTAATTTTAAGAAGTTGAAGGGGAAAACCTACATTTGATATGGTACTTGTTTTTTTTAATTTTTAAACTAATTATTATAAAAAAAAATATTTAAACGAATTTTTAAAGATGTCATGAAAGAGTAAAATTGAATTGAAAATAGACCAGTTATTTCGGTTACTAACATGGTGTTCGAGAAATACTGTATATGCTGGTTTTCATGTTTTATTAAATGTTTATATGTCTGATTCCAATAGGAGGATCAGGACCATTCAAAGCTATATTCAATTCAAATTTTTGGAGGAATGACGAGACGTTACCTTGGAGTTTCAAGGTGGACGGCAACATTTCTTGTACTAGTTTTCATTTAAACAGCACGAGTACTACATTAATGCAACCAACTGACGGATCTACCATATCGGCTTTACCTTGCAACAAAGGAATGACGTCACCCGTCTCACCAAGAATAGAAGACCCCGATACTACTACCACCAATGCACCTGACACGAGTACATCACAGCCAACGACGAATGCTCATGCAACCTTCTCTTCGCCAGTAAATAGTACAATCTAAATATCAGTAAATAATGCAAACTCTTTTTTTCATATTGGAAATGAATCAAAAGTAGTTTGACACCAGTAGTGTGTCTACGCGGAGGGGGTCACAGGCCCCGGGCGGTCTCAAAATCCCTAGATACGCTTTGACACGAATTTTGCTACCACAGTGCCCCGTATTGTGCTATATTGTCGGAAGTTCAGTGCCCTGTGGCACATACTGTCCAGCAGGCGAGCCGAACCAGCGGCCTGCTGATTGGTCGAGCACCGTGTGCGTCGACCATTAGGCCATTGGCATAATTAGCCGAACCAGCGGCCTGCTGTTTGGTCGAGCACCGTGTGCGTCGGCCAATAGGCCTTGTGCGTTATTGTTCCGATTATCGATCGAATTATTGACCGTCGCGCCGGTCCTCCCGTAGAGTATAAAACACCCTTGCTTACATTAGTTTTTATCACCTGACGAAGTGTTGCAGCGGCGCACGAAACGTCGAGATCTTTTAGATTTCTTATTGACCACATTGCGAGACAAACGAATATCACTAGCGATATTATTTTCGATTTAGTATATTCGTGGTACAATGGTTCATTCGCTTGACTCTCAATCGAAATCGCAATTAAACAGTTGCAATTGATATAAAGTTGCGAGCCATTTGAATCAATCCCGACATTCGTTTAAGGGCCGAAGCCCATTATTCTACCTGACGTATTCCCCTTTCCCCCCTTTTTTTTAGGGGGGTGGGGAAGGGTACATGTCCCCCGGTGCCCCATGGATCCCACACTGGCATTAATCTTAACTTTTTACTTTTTGTACGTAGGACTGCGGCAGCGCGGTGTCTGAGGAGGCTCGTGAGGACCTTTCGTTTGGAAACCAGCAGTGCGGCTCAACCTTCACATTCCACTTCGGTTCAGTGAATGATGGAAACGGTAGGGGAATGAAAAAATGTCAATTCTTCGCTACCATGAGCGCCACCAGCATCATGCTTCCCGGACCTAAATTTTTATAACGAGCCACTTCTATTATTTATCTATTGTTACCAACCAACTCGTGTTCTGTAATCAACGGATACACTATAATTATGAAATGGTTTCTCGAAAAAACGGAAGTCAGTATTTGTTTTAAACACCGCATCCGGCGTGTAGATTCTCAAAAGGGATATAATGACAAAATATGCATGTCAAAAAATGCATGTCAAAATGTGTTTATTTGTAAGCAGGGCGATTTAACAATCTAAGGGCGGTACGCGTATCTATTGTCAAAGGAAACCTCACCCCAAGAAATAACTTTACTTATTCTAAGAAATTTATTATATCCTTGCCAATTAATCTACAAGATTTATGAAAGGCACATAAGGCAAGAATAATGTACAGTTTCCCAGCACGACATGGGCATCGCCATTTTGTCGATAACATGACGTACTATGTGAAGTAAAATGCATTCAAATTTATGGACGCTTCCTTCCCAGTTGCTATTATCTTTTCTACTACAATTGCCAGAACGATTTAAATGAATTAGTTACAACTGTTCCAATATTTTATATTTTCTTCTCAGCTATGATTTTTCCTCATTGAAAAGTAGGCCTAAAGGTTTTGTTAGTGATTTAAAAAGTCTTTCCAACTAAAACTTGGTGCATGATACATGTTCAACTTCAACTGGTACGTCACATTTTCAAGAAATGGCTGCGCCTATGTCATGCTAAAAACATCACATTATGCCATGAATATCTTCATTTATATATCTCTTGTACATTTTCGTAAGGAATATTGTACATCGAAGGGCAGGAATACGTCTTATTTTTTCAGAATATCTACACTTATTCTTTGGGGTGAGGTTTCCTTCAACTTTATGTGCAATTATTGCGTCCTTGTACTGTACGCTCAAGCAGAGCTATGCTCAGTCAATATCGTTCCCTATTCTGGCTAGCTGTCAACGGTCGATTTCATTTTTAATTTTGATACGCGGTGTGTGATACGCCCCCTCTCTGTCTCATCTTTACCGAACAGTGACCGTCCACTACGCCGACACACAACGGGAGAACATCCAAGATGGCGCGGAAATTGTAGAGCTCTCCGACAACGCTGACGAGAACAACATCGTCAGCATCATTAGCTCAGTGATCAAGATCGAACTCATTGACGGCAACACGACCATCAATCTCTCTAATGGTTCTGTGCAAATAACCTTCGTGATGCAGTCAACTGAAGGTTTTCCCCCAACGGTGAGGCAATACCAGAGCTACTTGGTTAGAGGGAAGGTTGAGTGCTGTGAAAGGCGACAAACAACTTTTGAGCTTTTTCATTCTTTGTAGGCCTACATGTTATTTGTTAGTGTTGAAGAGCATAATAGAAACAAAAAGTCACCTGAAAAGGATGGCTCTTCAAATGGTCTCATATTCGAAATATGACTAGTAAAGCTAAATTTTTGGGACCACAACCATATGCCAGATGTTTATGTAGTCCCATAAACACATTTCTGTGTACAGTGCATGTGACTATTAACAAGATTGGACCAATTTCTTATACTTTTGATGATTCCAAAACCTCATATTATACACCAATACGTATGTGCTATATGATCAACATTTTCGAATCGCATCCACAGGGTTTCGTTCACAATGAAATCGCATGACAAGAACTCATGTTTATCTCTAGGAGATTGGTCAGTCATATCATGTAGCTCCACATAATTCCCTCTCGAGATTGTACGCGGAAGGGGACTATTTGGAGCATCATGGTTTAACTTATGACCCCCTCCCCCATGCGCACGTGTATGCGCGAGGCACAACTATCTCTCTCAATACGCTACGGGCAGCACCACTCATTCTGGCCCGGTATACAATTCGATGCTTTGTTTAAGTAAAACTTTTACTAAGTTTTTTGCTAAGCTAAGAATAATACAATGTACTTAGTAAAATTTTGAATTAATTATCGAATTGAATACCGGCCCTGATACTCTTTGTTTTGTTTCTTGTATGGTTAGAGTACCCATGTCTGCGCATGTGCGTTATTGCACGATTCTGATAAAACAAAGCACTTAACCAACATAAAATATTCGTCTCTACTACAGCGATACACGTTCATTAAAAAAACGGATAAATACTGTGTGAATCGTCTAATGTTAGTACTTTTTTAAAATGTATCTAGCATGTTAAAAATCCCGAACTGCGAGAAAAGTGAGTGAGTGCGTAAACATGGGAATCTTTGTCTTAGCAATTTCAAAAAAGACAACGCCGCCTTTTCTTGTGAAAATGACATTTCTGGGGGGCGAATTTTGACAAAATTTTAGGCACACATACTCCCTAAAATCACAGGAATAAATGAGATCAAAGACAAGAGGAATACAATAGAAAAATTCTCTCCAATTTCGAGAGAAAGGTTAAGTGCGCAGACATAGGGCTTCCCTCCCTACATAACATCACGAAAGAGGGTAACCGAGACCGATACCAGACCGAACCCCCCCCAAAAAAAAATGACATTTCACTGACTAATTGGATTGCTGAATAATGCCGATCGACCAGAGACATGCCAGGGATTGACCATTACGTAATTTCTGTTGTAATAAGAATAGTTATCTGGTTTGATATCAGGTGCTATTCAACTCTCTCAAAATACTTGTTGAAAAAAATCAGGCTTATAGGCATGATGGGTGATGAGATGAAAAGTAAAATACAGTAGATGACAATAATGCACGGAAGCCTTCTAAAATGATGATCTATTATTTTAAGAGAATTTCTACCCTGAATAGTTATAAATCTTCATCATTCTTAAGAATGAACTTCATCATCACCATCATTAATATAAGAATTGTTATTGTTAATATATCATATTATTATCATTCTTGATGTTGTTATTATCATTTTTATCATTAATATTATTATGATCATTGTTATAATGACTACTACTTCTACTACTAATACTGTTGCTGCTGCTTCTGCTAGAACTACTATTCTCATCATCATCATCTTTTCTATTTTTTGTTTTTGTTTATCGAACCTTGGTTAATTACATTTTTTTTACAGGACGGTTCCAATGTGGTGCACTGCGCTTACCAGGTCAACGACAGGTAATCAGACGCGGTTCCAAATATCATTTTGGACTGAAATGACGAGTCACGTGTCCGATTTGCATTGCATTTGAGCATTTTCGAGCTGTAACAATAAACCAATTGGATAAAATGCATTGCAAACAGGAGTCTTGACTTATAATTTTAGTATGCGTATATATATAATTTATTTTTCGGGGGTCTTTTTCTACACATGAGCCTCTCTTCAAATCGTTTATAATCATGATAATCGATATGTTTTGGGGCGATTTCAAAGTAAACGTCTAATCCAACACTGAGATGTACAATAAGAGTTACATGATTATATTTAAAAGCAGGTTGCTTGCTCCAACATTTAATTTATATATTATATTTCTGAGAGTTTTTACACCCAGATTGTTACATCATACAGTTCTGCACGTTACCAAGAGTTTAATTTACATTTTTCATTTGTATTTATTGTACGCTTGTGTATGATATTGCAAAATATGTTTGTACGATAGTGTTTGGTCAACTGATGGTGTCCAGGTCGTCTCTGTCGACTCTGCTTCGGTTGTGTGCAACAGCAGTCATCTGACTAGCTTCGCTGTTCTGCTCTCTCTCAAGGTCAGTCATTGATTGTTGCATGATAAAGAGGAGTTCTGGTCACGCGATTGCCATGTTAAAGAAACATGGCAGGAAATGTCTTACATACGGAGAGAATCTTAAAAAAAAAAAAAATTGTTCATGAATTTATTCACGTGGGGATTGTTTCCCTTTATGGGATTCATTGAATAATTAATGGACAAGTTGAGGGACAGAATGGTTGATGGTTAATAGAATGTATCATTGATTTTTCTCTTATGTTAGTCAAAATAAACGTCTGCTGATCTGATTGGTCCGTGACAATTTTTTACTATCCAACACATGGTAGAAAAAACGGTGCATGGATAATTGGTTTTGTCTGCCGCGAGTCGGGTTTAATTTGCAGACAGAACCAACGCCTGTTGATCAGTTTCATCAAGAATTGTACACACGTTAGAGCAGTAAATCACTGATTGGTTCCCGTTTTGTGTGGCAGAATAAATATTTCGCAAACTACATAGAACGCCATCAAATCTTCGAAATTTCTTCAATCGCATTGAATGTATACGTATTGACTATTGAGTATTGAATTCTTTCATTTCCATAGGCTCTATACAGAATTACAGAATTTGTATAAGCGTTATACAGAATCCACAGGTGCTAGTAAGCAATGCCTTAAGATAAATTGAATTTTAAATTAGATCGAGTAGTTCCGAAGTTTCTCACCTCAATGTTAAAGCCGGGGGTAATAATTGTGGAGCGCCAGGAGTGTCAAGTCTGACAGACACGCTTTACAAGAACCCACAGTTATTGTTATTATTATTCTTCTTCTTATTCTTATTGTTATTATTATTATCATTAATATCATCATTATATTGTTTTATCGTGATCATTATCTCTTTGTTTAAATTATGATTATTATTATTATAAATATTTGCATATATTAAAGCTGCCTTTTGACGTTTTGTTCTCCTTTTCTTTGGCTTTGGAATTTGGTAGGATTTTTTCTTTGAACGGTGTCTACTATGTAGGCACCTTGAGTATCCTCTGGGATGAATATGTGCGAAATAAAATGTAGCTATTTATTATCATCATTATTTCTAATTATTATATTCATTAGTTTAGTTTTTGTTGTTTATTATTATGATTGATCATATTATTATTATTATCATTATTCTCTGTTTACATGTAGCCGCCTGAAGGAGTCAATGCCCAAGTACAGAGTTACCTGTCCTACATACTTGGTGGCATTTCTTTTGCATCTTTGGCTCTTGCTGTATTCATCTTCTGTGCAACTGGGTGAGTAATTTTTAAGGGCGTTCCGCAGTAATGTTCAAGCCCCCCTTAGCTGCTCAGGGTCAGCTGGTTATGCATTCGCCATACACAATGCCTGAAGTGCAGAGTAAAGATAACCTGAAGCCGTAGGCGCCGGAGCAAATGTAGTGGGGTAAACAGCCGATGGGGTAACATTATTGTTAAATCTGCAATGGTAGTACTTATTTTTACATCATAGGTGCACGAACAGGGCATAACAATGATCACTTGAATTCATAATTTGAAGAAATCTTCGATGGGAAAAAAGGGTTATTCAAAGCCCTACACAAACGATTCTTCCACGCAGCGTCGATTCAAAATGGCGAAGAGACAGTACGCATGCGCGGCAGAGCCGCAGAAAGTATGAATATTCATGCTATCGAGCGCCGATCGCTCGAAATCGCTGAATATGCACGAGGTTGAGAACACGTGTGCTTGTTTACATTCACCGCTCTGTTTGTTCGAGTCGTGCATATTCAGCATTTCGAGCGATCGGCGCTCGATAGCATGAATATTCATACTTTCTGCGGCTCTGCCGCGCATGCGTACTGTCTCTTCGCCATTTTGAATCGACGCTGCGACATGGAAGAATCGTTTGTAGGGCTTGAATAACCCTTTTCCCATCGAAGATTTCTTCAAATTATGAATTCAAGTGATCATTGTTATGCCCTGAGGATTCGTGCACCCTATGATGTAAAATTGTAAGTACTACCATTGCAGATTTAACAATAATGTTACCCCATCGGCTGTTTTAGAAGCCCCCACTACAGTTTTACCGAAGCTCCGACGCCTACGGCGCCGGTGTTGGAGCTTCCCGGAGTTAAGTAAAGACATGATCAGCTGGCCCTGCGCAGCTGAGGTGTGTACGAATATTACTGCGGAACGTCCTAAACCAATTATCCATTGGAACCCGGTGGTTTATGTCGCATCACCTCGGGCCTTTCTCTTCCACCCCCTATAACATATCTAACGGTTTGTTACAGAGCCTGCAAGATGCTGAAGATTCAGATTCACATGAACCTGGCAATATGCACGGCCCTTGGACAGATTCTTTTTCTCAGCTTGGCTGAGGCAACAAAAATAGGGTGAGAATTTTAGCCTCCTCTTCTTTTTCACAACCACCATGACCACCTCAAGAACTAAAGAAAATCACAAATTCGAAGGAAATGATAAACCAAAGACGGCTGCAGATTTGCCAATGGGTCAATTGAAAATGTTGTCATCTAAATCATTAGCCACTTTATGTAGCATAAAGGGATTGGCGTTCTAAGCCAAGAGCCCGGATGTGATTTCCGGCGGAGACATTTTCTTTCAACGTTTCGAAAAATCTCAATTTCAAGACTTGAATGAAGGAATTATTCGATGTCGATATTGTTTATTTGGACTCTATCTTGAGGAATCAATCTGTACTTAGTGGAAGCATGCATATTTGAGACCCTAATCTAAATTCGGATAGACGACTTAGATTATTTTAGGGTTCTTCAGGTAAACATAACATCCATTCTCAAATAAAAGTCTAAACACATTTTTTTGTTTTGTTTTACGACAGGCACTCTGTAAGGGCGTGACAGTGACACTACACTATCTGTTCACAGCAGCTCTTGCATGGACCATGATCGAGGGCGTTTCCCTGTATCGTACGACTGCCGTGGGCTCCAAGGTACTTAGGATTGGGTGGCTGAGTCTTATCGCTTACGGTAAGACCGAAATAAAATTTCCATTATTGCCTGAAATAGCAATTTGCCGTTATTAACCTGGCGCTGTCGATAGGGGCCGCATTCGCACCACCTGCTATTAAACACGTGTTGGGGAAATTGGATTTTTTTTTGTATCATCCAACAAATAATAAGGGAATACTATTGCAGGACTGCCTCATTATTCTACAACTCACATGATAAATTTATGAGTTAGGAGTATTAACTCATGTTAATCATCTAGCAATTAAACTGTCAAAAATGTTAAATTCAAGAGGAATTTCCCCACTGCGTAGAGACCCTTGGCCGTGGTCATACCGTATTAACTGTGGCAGTAGTGCAAATACACCCTCTGTCAATAGAAACAAGTCGCTATGTTTGCCGCTAGTGAAAGTCCATATCAAAGGACTGTTGGGAGACTACTAACATTTTAGCTGCAGTACTACCTAATAACATATTCTAAATAATGAATGAAAGTTGTTATGTGGTTTGTTCAACATGTTCAAAATCAGGTTTTGAAAATAAAAAATTGAGTCACTTTGGTCTTGCTAGAAATCATATTTAGATTCCTCATTGTCGAAGAAAGTAGTCTGTTTCTTATATACCGAGCAGTTTTCAAAACCAGGACCCCGTCTCATTAACAGTTGCGACTAAACGCAACTTATTTGCGATTTATATCAATTGCAGCTATGTACATAAGAAATAGGGGACTGCAAACTTGTGATTAATAAGAGGACTTGCGATTGATTCGGATCAAGTGCAACTCTTTATAAGACGGGGCCCTGATCTTGTATTAAGATGTTTATATCCAACAAAGTAAAGTAGATGACAATACAGGTATGCCTCTCATGATTATGTTGGGGTTTCTTTGGCCAGTGGTTGATCAGTCGTTGATTCCATCCAGTACCCTATTGCCATCTTCTTTGCTTGTTGTTGTCAATAGACATATACCAATCGACTCTGATGATATTTTACCCAGCTTAATTCTTTTCCAATAATCTTTTATTGAATTCGCAAGAGTATATTTAATAACGGTTCATCTGTTTGGATGTTTACAATATAAAAGCATTCGGTAATATCACATCATTCAAATTCATCTGCCGCTGTCACTTTGGGCATTGTTTTTATACATATACAATGCAATAGTTAACCCAATTTCCCGTTATCCTTATTCTTTTTGGGGCCTAATTGATCTTTCGTAGATCTTCTTATTTCCTCTTCATCCAAAAGACAATGATGATTTTACATTGCCAAGGTTAGCCATTCATTGCGAAGTTTTCTTTTTCTCTTCTTCTTCTTTTTATTCCTTTTATCATATCAATTTAATTACTAAATGTCTTAAGCTCATATTTTCTTATTTTACATAGCACTCTTTGGGTGTATTTTATATGTTTTAGTTATATTTGTAAATTTGGGATGTGTCGGCTTTTAGGCTGTGAGTTTGAATTTTTATCAATAAACCTTCAGTTTTCAATATCAAGTCGATTCAATTAAATTATTTCAGGGGGCTCCCTTGTCGTTGTCGGGGTGTCTTTTGGTGTTCTCTTTGACACGTATGGAACATCTGCATAGCGAGTAACAAAGGCTTCTGTATATCATTGATCAAGTCTACCCTGATATTAAGTTGTTTTAATAGAAGCAGAAACTTGCCCTGTACTAAAAAAAACTTCAAAATTTACATTTTCACGTAAGAAAATTTCCAATGATACATTCATCCTTAATGTAATTAGTGCAAATATGTTCATATAAAACTCCTGTATGAAACAATCAATTCCGTCATCAATAACTGACAAAACGAAAGTAAATGACATTTCCTGTAGAGAGCAAATTAGAGAGGAGCTTCCAAAATACGCCACAGTGTTCCCAATATGTGTTTCCCTGATGACAGCACTAAAAAAAATCATAACATTTCTATTTTTAATCGGATATTGCTCAAACTTCCACTTATTTGTTTCCCTCATTTGTCTGCTTTCATTAATACCAGGTTACCAGGTATCATGGTGAATTTTCCCTTTTGAAAAGTATTTTTCGCTGTACTTATGTTGTTAAAGATGGCTGAATATCTAATCTATATTTTAATTAGGTGTTCATTCTTTTACTTGTGTAATTGCACAAGTGAAAATCAGAATTCTGATCGTTTCACAACTTCCAAAGAATCCATTAGATATTCTAGCGAAATATTTAAATATTGCAGTTAAAGCATCGGACTAAGTTTTAATTGCTTTGTTCAGATTATTTACTAAAATTCAGTTAATCCTTATTTAAAATATCTCAGATTATATCATTATAAACAAGTTTTTCTTAATATTCTAAACACCATGTAAACAACTGAGTTTGTTTAGTACACTAAGCTATAATTTGTATCTTATTTATGGCTTGCGATTCTTTATTGAAGCATAAATTTCACGGATAATGATATAGTGGTCATGATGATGACTATAATGATGATGATGATGTTAGTAACAACGATTGGTAATGATGACGGTGATGGAAATAGTAAATAATAATAATGATATAATAACAATGAAAATAATGATAATAAAGATTAATATGATATTAATTATGATAATGAATAATTAATATTTGAAGTTATGATAATAGTGATAATAAAAATAATATACTAACAATAATAAAAACAATAATAATAATACAATCTGATTTGTATAAAAAATCATGGTGTTATGAAATATTCTATATTCAGCTGCTGGTTACACGTTGGAGACAACAGTATCTACATATTTGCAGGATGTGTTTGCGCAACAGAAATGGTAAGATGAAGTGATTGGAATTTGCCCAATTTTTAACGGAGGACTGAGTTAGAACGGGCTATACAGTGTTTAATAGCTTATACAGCACAAATATTGAGCTTTCGTTTAATTATTCTCCACAAAGTACTGCAGTTCTGTGATAACATGAAAAAAACTCTATACAGAATAAACGTAATCAATGAAGTCATGAAATATTGGTAGTAATGAGAATGTTGATGATATGGTAACATGTTTAGGCCTATCATGATTCTTTTTCTTCTTCAAATACTCGGCTTAATTGCTCATGAATGCAATAAATAACCTTAAAAATGAGTACGTGTATATACTATATACAAAATATCACTAAAATGAACTTGCATTATAACAGGATGATATGACAAAAACAAAATCTGCTTAACAGGAAAACAAAACTTTTCCATCTATTCAAAAGATGAAATCACTTATTGTTTTAAACTTAGATGTAATGTTCTAATGCACGATATTTCTGCATTTCATTTTTACCCGTAGTTCAGTTTCACGGTGTTGTGGTTCGTCATGAGAACATTCAGTTCTCTGAAGGCAAACCAGAAGAAAGATGAAATCGACAAGATCAAGTAAGAATTTATCTTCCAGTTCTTCAATAAATTATTCATCTTTCCCCAAATTTAAGCTGTTATAACAACCTTAGCTTTAAGTCCGTGCGTTTTTTCGGATTACTTCTACATCTCTTTGCCTGAGGGCAACAGGGTTAGAAATAAGGATCATCAATGTTCCCGAAAGTAAAAGAGGTCAAACTAAAGTTTTTTTCTCGTAATTTGATTAAAAACTGTCATTGAGAAATGTCTGCATTTTAGAAAACCATGTTTTAAAGATCCATACGACAAAGATAAATAATTTGTGTTTCGCCGGTTCACTCAGTTATGAATATTTTACGGTTCATATTATTCAAAACTACAGTTAAGATTAGATGCTGTTCATTCCCATGAACTCTGAACATAACATAAAAAACGGAGTTCTGAATTTAGAACAATGCCATGCAAAGAGGAAACGGGTTTCTCTAGCTAGACAGATATTCCATACATCTTGAAGTATTCCATCTTGAAGTATGTCTTCAAGTTTATCTTCAATTAAAGTGAACTGAAATAAAGAAAAAACTTTAAAGAAAAAACACTTATTGTAACTTTATCAATGACCGTGACTTGGGTGTTCAGGATTCTCTTGCATAGCTTACAAAATCGGGCTATCCGCCTCTGACTGTATATCAACTTTATATATGCATGTGTCGTGGTGCAGTGGATAAGTCCCCATACTATGAAGCACAAGGTACGGGGTTCGAAACCTTGTTATGGCGCTTAATGTCCTCTGGCAAGACATTATAGATCTACATTTGCACTCTCTAAACGTAGCCGGGGTAATAATTTCATTGCCGCGTCATCAGGGAGAACCCTATTAATACTAATGGGGCTACCCTGGGTAAATAAATCATATCGTTATAATTATCATCATTAATCTGTTATTTTCTCGCTTTTCTACAGGGCAACGGCTCGTGCTTTATTCATCCTCCTTCCAATCCTTGGTTTAACCTGGATCGCTGGAATCATCACCAGTATCACCCAATCTGATGCTGTCATCTGCTTTCAGTACATCTTCATCATCTGTTTCTCCCTCCAGGTAAGGCAACGATAGCCCTTTAATATGGCTCACTCCGTTCCATCGGGTGTCGCATCGCGACGGGTCGTCGGTTACACGTACTTTCGTGAATAATCAAACATTAAGTCTCAAAGGGTCAAGTGTAAAGTTTGTGAAATGCACCCCTCTTACAGCCAAAGTGTCAGGTCCAGTTTACCCGACACATCATTGAAAACCTACAACAAATTTACGAAAACTCGCCTCGCGAACCGACTCTCTCACTCGCCGGTCGCTTTGCTCCCCCGCAGTGTCTTAAACCATCGTATTTGTTGTTACCTTCGATACGTCATACCCCCCAACAATCATAAAAGGAAAGAAGAACACTGTTTCTCTTATATCTTTTATTTTGTGTTTACAGGGTGTCTCCATTTTGGTGTTTCACTGCTTGCTAGTTCCGGATGTAAGTTCTTTCTTTAACACTAGTCCAACAAAATCCCATGAATACATGTAATTTTTTCAAATACATAAATTATGAATTACGGCGATAGATAATATTTGTCATGTGATAAGATATTTTGTTGAATATTTACATTATACAACAAGAAAACTACCCTTTCTTTTTGTTTAAAATGTTGTACGAGCTTTTATTTTTTGGAGGACCCCTCATGTTTTCTGATCAACTTTACAATACATCTACAGTCGTTTTCTGAGAGTACTCGAATAAACTCAACTTAAGGTGGCTTAAAAGTCAAGCTTAAGTTTAGCTTGAATAAAGTGATTTTTGCTAATATTATAATATACACGAACTCTTAGGAAAAACTATAGAAGTAAAGTCTCGAAACTAAGGTTTTGTTCTATATTTCCTTTTCTTTATTTACTTTAGCGACTCCCTACATACATATTCTCTTCTCTCTCTATTTATTTGTTCTCATTGTGAACTTTGTATCAGCTATACGATAGCAAAGACTGTCGACAAATTAAACGAAAGGCAATTTCAATGCCTTTTTGTATACAGCCGACAGAAATCATATTCGCATTACATAAAACATCATTTTTAATAAATCGCACAATTTAGTACGTAGTATATCAAGCTATTGGAATTCCCATAGTTTGATTTTTTTCCAAACTCTTTGCGTTCGTGCTATGAATAAATAAATAGATGAAGAAATTAATAAATGAATAAGTAAATAAATAAATTAAAAAATATTCACACATTTATAGAGGTGATTGACAAGGTCCCTATAATTTTATTGGATTGATTTTTCGAAAGTCTTTGCGATCATGTTATCAATATTTTTCGTCTCTTTCGATATTCATCCAGGTGAAAACAGCGCTTAAGCTTCGGCTTAGTCGTCGTGTTGCAGATAGCACTTGGGCAAATGTGAGGAGTTCCAAGTCAACCGCCACATCAACCTTTTAAAGAGAAGGTTGATCTCTGGGAAAGGTGACAAAATAACTTGCGAGCCTTTTCTTTCTATTTATGTTAGTGTGGAAGAGTATCATTGAAAAACATGTCAACTAAAAATGATGGCTTTTCAAATGGCCTCATGAAAAAAATATGACACGTAACAGCTACAGGTTGTGGACCACACTTTCATCCTTCATGTACAGTGCATATGACCATCAGCAAGTCTGGGCCAATTTCTTATCACTTTGATGATTCAAAAACTTCACAGTATACACCAATACCTATCCGCTACATTATCGACCTTTTCCAATCACTTTCACATAGTTTCTTTTAGATTGCAATCGCATAACCAGAACTCAACTTAATCTTTGAACATCATCGAATAGGACCGCGAAAAACAGTTCATTATTTCTTTATAACTCTTTTGCCATCAAATCCTTCTCCTGAAATAGTTGTGTTTAACTCAACGAAGCCCGAGGCATTGTGGGCTGAAGTCTACGGAAATTGCACGTTCAAGATATCAAAATGCAGTTGTATCCCACTTATATCAAGGAAACTGAGTAACGTCTCTCTGGAGCCAGGAGATCATCAATATATATATAGTTAAACATTAGAGTTACGAGCCCTTCTGGTTCTAACAGACGATGTACAGTATTTAGAAGTGAATATCTACTCTTTTATTTCCATGTACATGTATGTTATGGCCTGGTAGTAACATATAGAGCACAAGCAATTAAAGTGTGGTAGATTGTATATTTCATCATTTTCTTGATACACTATTTTGTAAACCATGGTATGTTCGTTTCTGTTACATTTCTCCTTTTTATCTGGACCAGTGATATCGACGATAAATGGTACGATATACTAGAAGTCGATTTCTAGTTTATCTTGAACTTGAACTTATTCAAACTTTGAATATCGTTTTTTCCAGACTTCTTCAATTCAGTTGTGGAATATTGACATATAAACGCATTTTGTGTGTGTTTTATATCGTCCATATAACTGTAACACAAATGTCAATTACATTGTATGTAAATATGTAAATTTGTACTGTAACGTGATTAAAATAATTGTATTGAGGATGGGACCATGGACCTGGTATAAATGTAAAAATATTTATTTATTTGAAACAAATACTTGATAAAAACATTCCCTTTTTTCCCCCGAACTCAATGAAAGCTTTGTAGCGTTGTTTATGCGTTGCAGAATATATATTGTAATATATCGTGTATGGTGTAAATAGCTTGTTGATATGATTGCCTAAAACAATACAATTTTGAAGAAAGTGCATTGCAGGTCATCTCTTTTTTTAACTATATTGTAAATAAGGATTGTATGAATTTAAATTATATTCAATAGTCGAAGAGCAAATAATTCAATTCATGTACGACATTTACTTTATGAATAGCATTAATAATTTTATTTCTTTCAGTCTTACAAAATGATATGTATTTACAGGCTTTATTGCGTCATATTTAATAAAATTGACTACGCTTATCGCATGCTGCTCGAATAAAAATATTTCGTGTGTCTATCAATTGGTATCTATAAAATAAATTTTGCAATCTTAATACTTGTATATGTTAATGGTTCTGGGGAAATTTCCAGTTAATATTTTACGTGTTTTATTCTAATGGCAGCATTTCCTTCTCCAATATAATAATAATATAATATAATTTATACAAAATCAAATCTTAAGGGGCAAATAATTTCAGTCATGTATAATATTTCTACTATGTAAATGACGTAGATATTTCGCTCTTTAAATGTGTATTATGATACAGATCTCCAAACTACATATTTCAAAATGAAAATTGTAAATGAACAAAGAAAATGTTGCAGAAAGGAGAGATTTAAAAGTGTCTCGATATGTCATTTTTTCTTCTGTATCTCAAGTTGATGTTCTTTAAAAGGTGTGCTTAAAGACAGAAGAAATTATGACATTGTAAATACTAAGTCTTAATGGCGCCTTTGACGTTTAACGATACAGTGTGCTGTGACTATGCCTTCTTAAAGTGATTTGTAATCACTTTTTTAAAAGTGTTAAAGTTTTATTTTACTTCATTTTGACTTAGAAAGTATCACTATGCAAATATGTTTTAATAATCAGACAAACGATAATGGAATATAATTAAAAGGAAAATTTGAAGATTTTCAAGAAATTCTGAGAAGTTGGTGAAGAGAATAGTATATATTTTTAAAATGTACTTCACATTGCTGTGGTCATATGGACTACATTATTCTGTACATCGAAAGGTTGACCACATGATACGTAATGTCTAGTTGGATTTAAAATATGATAGCATTTCACGGAATTAAAGTTGTCTAATGTTAGATTATTAAATGTGGTAAGTTGCTTTCCTTAAGAAATTTTAAAGAGTTACCAAAAACGCTTTCAAACATATTTATACACGGCTGGTAAGCAATTCCATTTGTGTTTTGGTTTTGCTGGTCAAGATGACGCAACAATAAGCTTGTTTACATTGTTGTCAAGGATTTGGCGCCTTTAGACAAGGCGCGCTTTTGTGGCGCGTTTCCGAATGCGCTCCCTTTTGCACACGAAACGCATAACACGCGATTTTGAGAGCGCGTATGTACGCGCACGTAGAAATTATGTCATTCTCTCGTGGCTTTTGGTAAAGGCAAGACCTGTTGATTTGGACAATCAAAAATATCAGTGGATTCTGAAATTAACCGACGTTGACTTTGTTTTGCATCGGCAGTGGAAATCCCGTTATTTTCCTTGAATACCGTGTCTGAATTTTGATATTATATTGTCAAATTTGTTACTAACTCCTCGTCACGGCATCGGCACTGCAGTGGAGAGGTGATTACATTTTGGAGCTGCAGTGATTTCGTTTGTAGTATTGTACGGTAGACTAGGACCAAGAGCTGGTTAGTGCTGTAAATTGGAATCAGCGACCGGCATTCCGAAAGTAAAAAGAGGAAGACGGGTACCCTGTCAAGGCGAAGGAGTCGGTACGAAATGAGCGACCCCGTAGGCGAGGGAGGCCTAGAGTAGGCCTAGACCTACAATGTAGATTCTATGTCGGCTAGTTCTGTAGGCCCAGAAACATCACAACCTCGGGCTCAGGCAGCGGGCTCGGATCTTGCGGACCAACAAATATGACCAAGGCCAAGTCCAAGCCCTTAGGACCGGAATCTCAACATGTATCCGGTGAGTCGTGAAACGGTATTGATGAAGCTAGTTCTGTAGTTAACGTCACTTCTAAGTTATCATGTGGAGCTTATATAGGGGCTCCCTGGCCTATGCAGTCAGTGCGCTGCTGCACCGCCTGGGCTGTAGCTTAGGCCTACTGAAGTACTGTAGGCCTACAGTAACATAGGCTTTATCGTAGGCCTAGTAGTAGTAATAAATAAAGCCCAGTGCAGTGGTCAATATGCATACAAATTACAATTAAATGAGCACACGAGCTTGAAAACAAAGACATGTTTCCACCTATACAAAATGGTATCTTGTTATCAGTTTGCTTGAATGATATGTCAAATTTGAAGAGGAAAAAGTGCTCTTTCGATCATTTAAGGCCTAGAAGGGTCTAGGCCTATCTGAATTAAAGATAAACTGGACTCAATTAATCATTACCTATGAATGCTCAAAGACAATAAGGAGAAATTGTTACGATGGTTCTAATGCTACTTTGCTAGACCTAGATCTACTCTTGATCTCAGTTTAAAGCCTGGACGGCTGGAGAGCAACTAATTGTTAATGTTGTGGAAAGAGTGAATTTCTTATTAAATCTCACGTAAGGCACCTGTGTATGTTAATTAATGCAACTCTCTCAGTTGCTTTGAATAGTATTTTACATGAAAATCACTTGATCGGAATTGAATTGTAGGCCTACTTGTAGTCCTATGGTGATTATGATTACATGTCCCTAGTGCAAGATACTCCGAAAAGTTTATCTTAATTTTTGCAGCCACGGCCGTATGGATCGTAGGGGACTCAAAAGTGTATTGGACGGCTCTGGGTGTCCAGCAGACGGGCACGGAGATCTCAGCTGTGGGGCGGTGATTATACCTGGCACAGCAGAAGAGGCCTCCATCTAGGCGAGACAATATGGCTTTCATTTCGCCCCTTTTCCTTGGGTTGGACACCGCCACATATTTCACGTGGGGACGAACAGTATCGAGGCAAAGAGTATGAGGGATTTTTCAGAAGAGCTGAAATGTATCTTGAATTCGTGAGCGGCCACGTGGGTGCAACATCACATGGCCAGATATCTTACATCGGCTGTGCTGTAAGGAGTTTGAAGGTCAAAAGCAGGGCATCGTCGACCGCTAGCGGCGGTCATTAAACAGGTATATGCAAGGTCCCTAGCTAGGAGGTTGAATAAGAGCACCCGGAGATACCTCTTGCGAGCTTTTTTCGTCCGTACATGTACATGCATCTTTCAGAAAATATGGCCATAGACTTACGACGCAACGATTGTGTGTATATTATGAGTGATGTAGCTTTAAGCCAGTTGGATGCTTTAGACGTTTAGTAAGGAGCTACATTGTGTTTAGTGTAATCCTTTTTAAATGATCGTTTAATGGAATACTTTTAATGTATTCAGGTTAAATTGTTTCTGGCAAAGGAATACTACTATTCATACATGGGTTGTTCAGGGTGACATGGTAAAACTGTGTTTGAAACAGTTCATACCCCTTTCATATTTGATTTTGGCTGGTTGGATGGAGCCTCAGGGTAATGATATACTGGTATTTTATATATTGATAGGAGGGATTACATTATCTGTGGAGCAGGTATAAGCCCTAGCATTGGTAGCTTTGTCACTTAGGAATGGTTGGAATGTTCCTTTATTTGAAATTGAAAATTCTTGAGATTTAAAGTTCAGCATGAGATTCGTTAAAGTTTGGGTAACTTTAGTACTTAGGCTGTTTTATGAGTGCTGTAGCTGTTAGCCAGTTTGATGCTTGGGAAGTTTAGTAAGGAACTACATTGTGTGTGTTGTTTAGGTAATTATTTTTGAAATGATCTTTTAATGGAATACTCTTAGTGTATTCAGGTTAAATTGTTTCTGGCAAAAGGAATACTACTTTTCATACATAGGCTGTTCAGGGTGCCAGGGTAAAACTGTTTGGAACAGTTCATACCCCCTTTTCATATTTGATTTTGGCTGCTTGGATGGAGCCTCAGGGTAATGGCATACAGAGACTCCGGTATTTTATATATTGATTGGAGGGATTACATTATGTGTGAAGCAGGTATAAGCTCTAGCATTGATAGCTTTGTCACTTATGAATGGTTGGAATATTCCTTTATTTGAACTTGAAAATTGTTGAAATTTAAAGTTGGACATGAGATGTCTGGATTTTGGTTAGTAATACAGCACGGCATGATATCGCGGTTCGATACGCATGATGTATAATTGTGGGTTTTAGAGGCTGCTTTTGAAAAAAGGTCCATGAACATGAAATTTTGTTTAATCCTGGGCCAGCAATTATTCGCAGTAATTGCGTGCGTAATCACATGGTGCACCCGCAAGCCTACTGTATACGTGCGTGTGTTGTGTAATGGATATTGTAATGTTTTATACTAAGACTTCTGGTATGTAACTGGGATTTGGCTGGAATTACTGTTGATTTAGCCGGAATGAAGTATTTAATGTTTATTCCAAGAATATGGGACCGGAATTGCATGGAATAAATACTGGGGCGGCTATTTAGGAACAGTAGGATTGATCTCTTTACCTTTGTGTTTCGGTTAACCTCACGGAGAGGCCGGAAGGGGCACATTGGTGGCGGAGAGGATTAGCCAAAAGTTCTAAGATTTCTTTGTATAATGCAATGGCGATTTTTTTGTATCTTAGGAGGTTGCTAAGATTTGAAAAGAATGTCTGTGGGGCAAGGTTAAGACGAAATGACAAATGTTTCATAATTCTTATTCAGAATATGTGCGAATCACATTCCTTTGAAGAATGTCCGTGGGGCAAGATCATGACGAAATGACAAGTGTTTCATAATTCTTATTCAGAATATGTGTGAATCATATTTCTTTGAAGTACAAAGTTTGTAAATGAGTAAACTTTTTGTTTCTGGTTCTCCACTTTTGTGGAGCTATTGATTAGTTATTGATAGAAATATAAATTTATGGTGGTTATTGGTGGCGGTTATAAAGTAAGGTTTATAACATGGAGTAATGCGAGTTAAGGGAGTATGTCTGAATTTTGGATAGGTAATGCAGCATGGCATGATATCGCGGTTCGAAATGCATGACGTATAATGGATGGTTTTAATACCGGAGCCCGGTTGGGAACACTATTGCTGGAATCGTTGACGGAGAGTTGGGAATGGGTGGTGTACCCGGGTTACATAAAATTTTCCCGTGTGATCGGGCGGCATTCCTGATGGCTACAAGCTTGGATATCAGGTTATATATGGGGTGCAAATTTCCTCATTTTCCAGCATTAATTCAGGCACTATTTGCTAAGATTTGAAAAGAATGTCCGTGGGGCAAGGTCATAACGAAATGACAAGTGTGTCATAATTTTATTCAGAATATGTGAGAATCATATTTCTTTAATATATATAATATATATAATATGGATATCAGGTTATATATGGGGTGCAAATTTCCTCATTTTCCAGCATTGATTCAGGCACTATTTGCTAAGATTTGAAAAGAATGTCCGTGCAAGGTCATAACGAAATGACAAGTGTGTCATAATTTTATTCAGAATATGTGTGAATCATATTTCTTTAAGTACAAAGTTCGTAAATAATTATGTAAATTTTTGTTTCTGGTTCCCACTGTTTGTGGAACTATTGATTACATGTAGTTATTGATAGAAATATAAATTTATGGTGGTTATGGTGGCGGTTATAAAGGAAGGTTTATAACATCATGGAGTAATGCGAGTTTAAGGGAGTATGTCTGAATTTTGGATAGGTAATACAGCATGGCATGATATGCGGTTCGATATGCATGACGTATAATTGTTGGTTTTTAATACTGAGCCCGGTTGGGAACACTTTTGCTGAAATCATTGACGAGAGTTGGGAAAAGTGGTGCACCCGGGTTGCATAAAATTTCCCCGTGTGATCGGGCGGCATTCCTGATGGCTAAACGCTTGGATATCAGGTTATGTACAGTGTATGGGTGCAGATTTCCTCATTTTCAAGCATTGATTCCAGCACTAGTTCTGTAATCGGGTTGGATACTCAAATTAGTGTGTAATGCACTTTGCTGGAATCGTTGATGAGAGTTGGGAATGGCTGGTGCACCCGGGTTACAATTAAATTTTCTCCGTGTGATCGGGCGGCATTCCTGATGGCTAAACGCTTGGATATCAGGTTAGGTATGGGGTGCAAATTTCCTCATTTTCCAGCATTGATTGCAGCACTAATTGCTAAGATTTGAAAAGAATGTCCGTTGGGCAAGGTCATAACGAAATGACAAGTGTGTCATAATTTTTATTCAGAATATGTGTGAATCATATTTCTTTGAAGTACAAAATTTGTAGATATGTAAACATTTTGGTTTCTTGTTCCCCATTTTTAGGGGAGCTATTGATTAGTTATCGATAGAAATATATATTTATGGGTGGTTATTGGCGGTTATAAAGTAAGGTTTATAACATTATGGAGTAATGCAAGTTTAGGGAGTATGTCTGAATTTTAGTTAAG
>CP137686.1:16479932-16523763 GCA_037976565.1 Mesocentrotus franciscanus | reverse complement strand
TTCTTGATTTTAAACCCACAGTATCAACATACACCACCCCAGATTTATCAATTTAAGCTATATTCTTCCATTTACTGTTGGGGATTATGTATTTCCTATTTTTAGTAGAACAGAAGCAGAATAATAGATTTTTGTGTCGTTTGAATGACATTTCCCTAGCATTCTCACTACATCATATGCCAAGAGATTTATATAGTCCTCTCTTGATCCAACGTTCTTCATTCATCGGATTATTATCTCCCTAATCCCGAAAAGTTCAATTCCCGCACCGCTTCACCTTTATTCAAGTAATCAAGTCTTCAGGAGTGAATAACAATTTGCTATTTTGGTGGAATGTTAACCAAATTTGTCCTGTCCCTGTTCCGCGACGCAGTTGCCAGTTGGCAATCACGGGGAAACATTGTTTGCCCGACGGGATAATTTGACGGGCAGTTCCGAGGCACTCACGGAATCAAACGTCAAATCTAATTTGCAGCGGCGTATCTTGCGGTGAGGGATGGGAGAGTGCCTCAAAAGACCATTATCCAATTCACCAGCATCTTTTAAGTCTCAAATGGGAGTGAAGATATTCTGAGTCACAGACACACTTGCACCCTTTTCATACTCACTGCTGAAGAGGGTTAAGTCCGGACTTGATCCGAAGCGATGGCCTACCCACTTGATCCGGATCTCAAATTTTGCTACCCAATACACTTCAAATCTTTCTAAATCTCATATTTACATCAGTGAGCTAGAGCATCATATTTTCTTTTAGAGAATATATACCAATTTGTTTTGATGGTTGCAGATGGGGTAATTAATGGGTAATATTTCCACACATCCTTTATTTTTCCTATCAGCTTGTCATATAGTCATGTACATGGACAGATCATCAAATAGGAGATACATTTATCTCAATCAGCATCAAGTAATGGGGATACCATTCATATCTTCTTCTGGTCAGGAATACTGTAAGTGTGAACTCAACCCTCCTCTTGACCGGAGTTGGGAAGTCTGCAATGAATATGAATGGGAGTGATATTTATACTGTTCATATTAGGGAAATTCATATAAGCTTTGAAGTCCTGCTTGAGTCTGGACTTGATCCACATTCAACCCTCTTGTACAATAATATGAAAGGGGTCTTGGAGGTGACAAGTTTGCTTATGAGGGTTTTAAATTACTTTTCGAACGGATCGGATCGCAGAGAAAAATAGACACAAGAAGAGAGGGATTTCCCAGTGAAAACCCCTCTCCCCCAAAAAACAAACAAACAGTGATCTGCATCAAAGAGAATACAAGAACAAAATTGACACTAAAAACATGAACAGCCCCAATCAAAGCTCAGTAAATCTTATGACCGAAAGCAGAAAAAAATATTAGCAGCACAAGCAGACATAGAGAAACATGGATGCTGTGAGCAAAAGCTCATACATACATCTCAAAAAGAGCTCTGAAACTAAAAAAATATATAAAATGTAAAGATAATAAATCTAGTAAAAAATAGATCGTAGGCCTACATAAATCAATGCAAGGACATCCTTTTTTAATCCAAAAGAGCTCTTAGGATGAATAATATCAAAACTCATGTCTCATTCAGTTATGTAAAATTGAACTTCATCTGATATCGACAACAATTATGCCTTTAAAATTCGTTCTGCCTTTTAAAATTCATTCTGGACGCATCTTGTCATACCACCACATTTCACCAGGGCAAAACTTACTTACTCAAGGAGCAAGAAAATGTAAAAAACACTATTCAAGAAGATCTCTTGGTGGTCTACATACAGTGTTTACATGGGTGCACGCACTCAATCCTTTATAATGCCAGTCTGTGAAAAGCCTTGTAGCGTAATTGGGGGGATGTTATTTGTAGCTTGTAAAGAGCTGCATTAGAGCAGTTTTGATTGTGAAGAAAACCACAAAGCTCGTTCATTCAGATAAAAATTGGATTTCATTCCGGTATTTCATTTATTTGATAGCGATGACAAGATTCTTCCAACATGAACACAAAAGTTCAAATGGAGGACAAGAAACGTGGGTGTATTAGAGTTAATTCGTAGCAATTTTCTTCACATTTTTGCATCCGTCTTAACTGTTTACCAGTTTTGGTCAACCATTGGAACAACCAAACTAAATTACCACAGTTGACTTATTGTCACAAAAACAGTGTACAGTTTGTAAATGGTATATACTCCAAACAATAATAATAGTCACATTTGTATAGTGCTTAATACTATGTTTCTAGGCGCTTTACATTGTAATTACTATTACCCGGTCAATGGATTCAATTGCTAATCCGTACATGAGTGCACATGCTCCGCTCCGTAGGGAGGATTCCGGCCAGGTGCCATTTTGTTCAAGCACACACATGCCGATCGAACCACACTAATGTTTGCATCCTACAGGATACCCATTTAGCACTTGGGTGGAGTACGTGTGACAAATGTAGGAAATTAGTGGTGTGGCAGGGATTCGAACCCTGTACCTTGTGGTCCACAGTCCAGAGACATATCCACTTGACCACAACACCTTTATACATTGTAGGTAATAGCAACACTCCAGACAATGTAGCAGTCTGAGTTTTCAATCCATGGCAGATATGGAGTTAAATAGTACCTGTATGTGTGACATGTATGTGTGACATGTATATGCAAACTCCAGCAATTGAATATAAGCCCCTTCATTTATATATATGCAAAAAGTATTACTTATTGCATTGTTTTACTATGGCATCATAGTATTCATACTGTACCATACATTGTATAGTATAGCTTCCCAAACAACTTTAAAGACAGTCTTTATAGACTATGCAACTGAAATTCTCATATGTTTCAAATAACCACAAAAATATCTGTGCCTACATACTATACATTGTTTTGTTTGTTGTTGCTATAAATGGACTGCAGATTAGAAAATGTAAATTAGTCATAAAAAATATCATATTTTCATTCAGTATTGCATGGGTAGAGGGTAGGATGAGCAAAAGCTAAGCCTACCGGTATATGAGCATTATTTCACCCTTGCAATGTACATATAAGTCTTTTAAAAATGTATTTAACCACTAAATATCTTTTGAGGGGGTTGCCAGTTCACATCAACATCATTGATGATATATCTCTCCTTTCAAGTTCATTAATTTCATGTGTACTTCATTGTCAGGTAGCCTATCCTTCATTTCAAGTCATTCTTCATTTCATCTATGACGAGTTGCACCAAGATCATTTTGAACATTTATCAATTCAAATATTTGCACTTGTAGCCACTCCATGCTGGTGCCCAGAGACTTGTGTACACATCGAGAACGAATAGAGACAATTTAGAGGTCCTCTTGACTCTAGGCCACTTAAATTGTTTACTCTCTTTCATCAATGACTATCTTGAGAAATGGGATATAATGTTGGCTGTATTGGTGTTTATTTCGCCTTTTTTATTCTATGTTTGTTCATTACCATCTGGAGAAAAGTTGAATAGAATGTCGAGCATATTCATGTTAATTTTTCTCATTTATTCTCTTCTTCATTCATTTTTTGAGAAAAAAACTGGTATGAAATATTAAGTGTATTTGTGTTTCTCTGAGTGCCCAAGTTGGTATTCATATTTCTTTTATCTCTCTGTAAAATAGAATATAACTTTTCATATGATAATGAACAAATGAAGCCTGATGTACTTAAAAATGTTGAAAGAATTTACTTTTTTTAGTAATTGGAAATGGTGCACTGCTGAATATATAAGAACTAATTTTATGCACCCTCCCCATCAAATGGCAAAAATATATATTATACAAAATGAGGGGGAGAGAGGGAGACAGAAAGAGAGAGAGAGAGGGAGACAGAAAGAGAGAGAGAGAGAGAGAGAGAGAGAGAGAGAGAGAGAGAAGAGAAAGAGAAAGAAAAAAAATTACATGACTCCCAACCCAACACATTTTTCTCATTTAAACTAGACCCCTCCCCTCCCTATGGATCCCTGGTTAAGTACAAAAGACAGACAGACAGATAATTAGATTGCTCACTAGTGTGTGAATACACTTGAAATGTTTGTTTAATAGTGATTTATCACCAGGATCTTCTCCCTCCAAGTGCAGGGAGATAAATTACACGTTGTCCAACAAACGAGGCGGAAATTTGAATTAGAATTTTCCATTTGGTCTGCCTCTTACATTTTATGTAGGGGTGTGGAGGACAGGTTAGTTGGCCAGAAAATCAACCTAATTTATCATTCATGGATACTTACCTCTTGATCCTACATATACATGTCTATATTGCTTGTAATGAATACAATTAATGGGAGATGACATGAAAAAGACAATTCACGATGTGTAGTTTTCTGTACATACGTTCACTTAGATGTTAGATGTACCAGGCAAATTTTATGACAGCAAAACTAAAAATAGGAAAAGAAAAAGTTCTAGGGTCAGTCATATGATGGAAAGGATAAAGGCTACATATGTATGAATCATTTAATACAATCTCCTTATTCCTCATTCCTCATTCCTCCCCTAAAAAATTGGATACATTTGTAGTATATCCGTGTAAATAGCCGAGTAGAGTGAAAAAATGTACAAATTATTTTGAATCAACCCTGTCTCTCTCTTCTCTCTCTCTCACTCTCCCACACGCCTCCCCCTCTCTTTATCTCTACCTCTCTCTGCCTCTCTGTCTGTCTATCTCTCTCTTCCCTGTCTCTTCCCCTGTCTTTCTCTCTCTATCTCTCTCTATCAATTTATCTTCTATATGTATCTACCAATCTTTCTCTCTGTAAATTTGAATTATTTCTTTGTTGTATTTTTCAGAAGAAATATAGGTCACATATCTAAAAGGTGATGTGCATGATCAACATGCACGTACATATTTCATGTAGCTGTCATACTTTAAGGCGAAATCTGACAAAAGATTCGCTTTGCTGAACAGCAATGTGCAACAAATATTTGTCTACATTTATAAAGGAAACTCATTGCTTACAGAATACCTGCACCTGAGGATAACAATGGTTCAGTTTCAATGGCAATATGCCCATTTACATCAATATTTTTTTTACTGCCATTCACACTACTGGAAAAACCCATAAAAAACCATTTGCTCATTCCGATTTTTTGGTACATAGTGCGCATGTGTGACGTTTTTTGCGCATGCTCTAGTCTGAACGTCATATCGTACGAAAGATCGTAAAACTGGTCGTGGTTTATCGTGACGATATAGGCCATTTCAATTGACCTCTTCAAAATTTGTTTCTTTATACGATTTTGTTATCCAGTGTGTACACCCCTTTTGCCACATGATGATTCTTGATACAACGTTTCTTCATAAGAAATGCATGAATTTCCTTCCAGTCTGAACAGGCCATCAGGCTGTGTGAAGGTAACCTATAGTAGCACCTTTATAGGAAGCTGTTGGGAAATACTCAATAGGGATGATCCGAGATTGCAATCTTTTGCGGTTGGCACAATTAAAACCTCAAACTGACAGCCCATAACCACCATTTAAACATTCCATAAATATTGAGTAAACAGGAAAGATTGACCGGGAGTAAGGTGTACAGCTTGAACTACGCTGCATATGGACGCCTTGAAATGAAATACTCATATGTGTATGTGCTAGAAATGAGAGATATTTTGTTGAATTGTAGTATATGATTGGTTCAGGTTTAGAAGTGTTTTTAGTACTTTTATAGGCCCTCTATATTTATTGACCCTGTTAATATTTGGAGAATTAAGTGAGGGTTTTACAAATCATGTAATACAATCTTGAGTTATTGTTTTTAAAGAATCTGTCATAAACTAGTAATACTGAATAAGAATAGTTCGTCATATAACTGGTAGATAGGTTCAGCCAGTAAAATAGAGTTGAATGAAAGAAAACCTAGTGCGAATCCTATATTCCAAACAGCATAACGTCGCTGGGGTGACAAGACCTTGTATCTCAAAATTTGGGGAAAATAACTTTTTTTATTTTAATGACTAGATGATCCGTCAAGTGATGACCTATCCTAATCCCAGCTCTCTATCTCCAAAAATGAAGCCACTACACCAAGTCAAAGGGAAGCCTATCCCATTGGATACAGTGTTATGGCAGCCATATTTTTTACTCTCCTGAACATTTAACTTTTGTTGAGGTACGAGGTTTTGTCGCCCCAGCAGCGATAAGGCACATACATGTACTCACATTTCCATTTATGTACATGGTTTTGAAATACTTATTGAAGGTCACTTTTAGTTTTTGTGCTTAAATATAAAATATTGGCCTATATATATACACTTTCTCCATAATATTTAGGAAAGATATTTCCTAGTTCTACAGTTTATTCTTTAACATTCAGATTCTGATTCTGTCATTACCGGAATATATGATTACCATTTCAGTATTAGCCATCTTCTTGGCACATACGTCTCACATGCATGTTGTATATATTATGCATGTGCATGCTTCCAAACCTTACCAAATGGACCTTAGGCTAGGTTGGCTTTCAGTTAGCAGATGGTTTGGCTTGAGGTGCAAAAAAAGGAAGTTTTAAAAGCGAGAGAGAGAAAGAAATTCAAGAATTATTCAACTCGGACTCGCTTCTAAATTATTCACATATGCCCATTATGGTTGTGCAAATATTTGGTCTACTATTTGAGGTATTTAGATTCTCTTTATACAAGGCCCAGTACTTTTTAGAAGGGTCACTTTTTAGACCTAAGGGTATGCTTTGGCAACCCTAATGGATGTTTCTGCTCCGAGCAATGGACTATTATAATGTCGAATCTTGGAGAACTGCCCAAAGTGCAACTCCATTTACTTTTATTTTTGTATCATATAAATGATTATTTAAAAAAAAAGGTAACTAGTAAAGTGGTTTGTATTGACTTGTAGTGGTGTGGTTGGCTGTCAATCTTGTTCTATGCAGTTAGCAGGCAGACAAATATATGTATATATGCTCAGTCTTTGCTATTGGTGTCTAAAAGGGGGATAGGGAACACATGAGGGCTAGTATACATGTATATGGCTCTTCCATATTTTTTTCACTAGGGGGCTTTGTCCTGCCTTCCTTAACTTTTATTTAGTGGAAATGAAATAGACAGGGGCAGGGGGCCAATGGCCCTTTTAATATTTTCCATCCATTGGTTACCCCCTCAATCTATAAATGCAAGATGTTGTACAAACCTGTCCACTTGATGTGATTGTGATGAAGGCTTACTGTACCATTTTTAAATTTGATTTTGGTTTCTTCTTTTTCTTCTTATTCTTCTTCCCCATTTTTGTAACTGGATTAAAAACAAATGTTCTTAAACTGAATGTAGATATTATATTCATGTTTTTTATTTATTTGTTTGTTTGCTCTTTTAAGCCTCTATTTGCCCTGTGAGGCCAAAAGTTGTTCCAATAAAGTTCAAGTTCAAGTTCAATTTCCAAAAGAAATTCTACCTATTCTCTCTATTTTATCTTGCATTCCTTCTCATAGTGTGAGTTGCAAGAAACATGTACATGTACATGTCTACACATCTTAAGTGTATTTGGTTTAAATGCCATTTAATTTGTGGTGGCAGCTTTATAAGGCAGTTACTCCATCATATGTAAACAGCACTTTATTTTATTTTCGAACTGTCAAAGCTCTTGAAATATTATTTCTGTCTCTTTTATCTTGCAGCTCTTAGCATAGCATAGCTAATGGGTGTTTTTCTTAAATGTTATAAGATGTAGATGTCTGAAGCAATTAAGGCTTATGTCATTTTGATTTGCTAACCTTTTGGTCTTTTAGGCAGTTTCCTGTGTCATCATGATGTGAATGGGACATTATTTCTGAATTGTCATGATATAAATTGTTTCTTTCTCTTTTGTTTTTACAGCTCTTCTTATTGCAGTTGGATGTGTGTTATATCCAAACGGTTGGAGTCACATACAGGTGAAAGAGGCATGCGGGGGAACGTCAGCGCCGTTCAACTTAGGTAAATCATTTATCATGAATGCCCTGCCTGACAGTCTCAAATTGGCAACTCTATATTGACACTATGAATTGTGTTGATTGAGTTTACATGTTCAAACAAGTGTATTGGTTAAAGAGGTTCAGTTTAGTTCATTTTTTGTTTGTTCTACTGAGGTGTTCATTTTTAGTACATAAACTAATGAAAGACCTGCCTGATTAGATGGATTGAAATATTAAATTGATATGAAAAGTGAAGGAGAAAGAAAAGAAGAGAGAGAGAGGTTGGGAGCGAAGGAAGTGGGAGGGTGGGAGAGAAGTAGAGAGAAGTGAGGGAGAGTTGTGGTATGGGGACAGTTTGAGAGAAATTATAGAGTGAGTAACAGAGAGAGGGTGAGGAAAAGAGGGAGAAAGAGAGATAGAGAGTGGCGGTGGAGGAGAAAGAAAAGCGAAGAGAGAGGTTGGGAGAGAAGTGGGAAGGTTGGAGAGAAGTAGAGAAACATGAGGGAAAGTTAGGGTATAGGGACAGGGTGAGAGAAATAGAATGAGAAACAAAGGGAGAGAGAGAGGGAGAGGGAGAAAGAGAGATAGAGGGAGTGAAGGAGAAAGGAAAGCAAAGAGAGAGGTTGGGAGAGAAGAGGGAAGGTTGGAGAGAAGTAGAGAAACATGAGGGAAAGTTGTGGTATAAAGACAGGGTGAGAGAAATAGAGTGAGAAACAAAGGGAGAAAGAGGGAGAGGGAGAAAGAGAGATAGAGGGAGTGAAGGAGAAAGGAAAGCAAAGAGAGAGGTTGGAAGAGGGAAGCTGTGAGAGAATTATAGAAAATTGAAGGAGAGTTGTTGTATAAGGACAGCTTGAGAGAAATAGAGTGAGAAACAAAGGGAGAGAGGGAAGGAGAAAGAAAGAGAGAGGGGGGGGGGGCAAGGGATAGAGAAAGTGAAATAGTGAGTGTTAGAAGTTTAGAATGAAATTTAAGAGAGAGGAGAGAGAGAGAAATGGGGAGCATTAGGGAGAAATGGAATGAGAATGAAATACATTATAGAGCATGTGAGGAATTATTTGCTGAAAGTCTGAACACCCTACTTCTACATTTTGACATTCTTGCATTTTCATTCATTTGTCATCTGTCAAAAAGTATGATTTGTTTTTTCATTTTTCTCATGAACTCTGGCCCACCAGTGCCAGAGCCTATAAATATTTAGAGGCCCAAAGACGGGGAGAAGTATTTTAAGGCTCTACTTTCCCAGACATTTATTATTATTTATCCATAGGTTCACATATATCTGTCTTAAAATAACACAGAACTGTTGGGTGATTTTTACCTTTCAAAAATTCAAGAAGAACTCCTGATAAGTGAAAGTCATTGGTAAAAATGCATACCGGTAACAAATTTGAGAAGGAGGTCTCACCTTTATTCATGGTAAAACCATGTTTTTTCTGTGATGTAAATGGGCCTAAAAAGACTTTTTAGTACACAGCAAAAACATCTATTTTGTAAAGGAATGTTTGCTACATGTTGATGTACAGTTGAAGAATGGGAGTTGAGTGCTATTTTGCCAAGGGACGTACAGTTTGACTGGCTCAATAAAATCCAATCTAGGTCAATTGCTCTCGCTCTCTCTCTCTCTCTCTTTCTCTTTCTCTTTCTCTCTCTCTCTCTTTCCATGTACTTGTACCAAAGCTCACTGAAACTATTTTTGATACTCACCTAAAGAATCAATGCAGGCCAGTTAGCGTATCAACAAATGTTGTACGTGAAGGACTTGTTATTGTCTCAATAAGCAGTCATACGACTTATTTGGTTGTTTGTTCTAAAACATGATCATTATCAAAAAGAATGCAGCATTATGATTATACAGACCTTTATTCTCTCTCTGTACCTTGTAGGAGAGTACTAACAAATTTGTACATTTAGCATTGGAATTCTGAAAACTCTCTATACAGAAATGTTCATGACATGAAACTTTGGCAAATTGGAAACAACAGCATTTAATTTCCAAAGCATGAAACTTTTGCCAAATCACAAAATTTCCTTGTTGTGTCATTTATGATCCAGTTATTTTGTGGCTTGCAATTCTCATGAACCTAAACCATTTGCGAAATTCACAAACATTCCATACACACAAAAGTTTCTTCATTTTATACTGTACTCTACACTATTACGTATTACGTATTAGCTAGAAATTGATTTTCCAATGTGAAAGGAGGCGTATAGGTATGCTTGCCTGAAGCTGGTCTTGTTTTCGTGTAGCCTCAGTGCCGCGCCAGATGATTAATTTCTTACACCTTCCTGCAAGCTGTTTCACATTTAGCTGGGTCACGAAATAATAACCAAGAAAGTTTGAGATGGTGATAACAAATATGGCTGCCCCCAAAAGCATGTCTAGGACACCTGTAGACCCATACATATAATCTGATTGGAGCTAAAAGGATGTTCAGTCATATTTTAAAGGGAAATCGATCCAACCTTGATAGCAAACTACTCTAGAAGAAAGCAGAAAAATCAGACAAGCATATATACAGGTAAAAGGGCACATGGGAGAAAAACAGAAATTAGTGATACTTTTGTACACAACAAATGGGCCGAGTTATCCATCACTATGTCACAATCCACAGACAAAATTGCCAATTTGAGATTTGCATAGTTGTAGTGATCTAATATTTCAAGCGTTCCTAACTTATTGGTCTGATTCATTTCAAAATTTCGCCATTTTGTTTATCTGATTTTTCTGCTTTCATTTAAATGATCTTATTACAAAGGTTGGATTGCCCTACACAGAATTTGCCCATGTGACTCTAAACGTATGATGTGTGAGGCTACAGTATTGGAACCAGAGTGTTGGAATGTGATACTGTAATATTAGTATATTTGTTGGAAATTTGTGGGTTTAAATGTATGTGTAGTGTCTGTGTACAGCTTTTCTATTCAGACAAAAATTGATCATTTGATTTAATAAAATCCTTTCTAGAATCTTACTAACTTTTGTAGGGCACTTGATATCCAACTCCACATCTAAAGTAGATTTCTAATGTGGCTGTACATACAAGGATGGATATAAGCTTTCAATTTGGGAAAGTTTTTCAGCAAGTGTTTTCAGTTTACATGAGATTCCAAAACTATTGTTCTTATTATTTTTAAGTGATGCAAACAGTTACTGCATTATCCTGAAATCAGGGGAGGGGGCGGGTATGAAGAGGATAATATGGACCTTGCATTATCCTATCCAGTTCATGGAAAGGAGCTGCAAATGTTGCTTGATTTCCTCATATGATGCTGGGTTTGTGAAAGGGTTCTCATGAAAAATAGTGCTTCGGTTCTGTTATACAGACATCCAACGCCTGTGAACAGGATTCTTATTGCTTTATCGCTTTAGTGTGCATTGTATAGTAGCATGGGTTGGTGAAAGGCGTGGAAATACAGATTATTTGGTTTGGGTCCTTCATAAACCCCTATATAATGCACCTAGTATATATGCTACTACTATGATGTGCACTAGGGTACTTGTGAAAGGGGTATTACTACATGCATTTTGTGAGCGAGAGTTGGGTGCTATTAGAAGAACTAGATACATGATTGAGATGCACTGTTCAATGATGTGATGATCGAGGGCCCCACCTACATGTAATCTCATACTATCATAGGTACTGTGACAGGCTGATGGGACAATTACATGCTATTCCTATACTGATCGCCCCAGGCCTGTCAGACATGTAATTGGAACGAGAAAGGGAGAGAGGAGGATCGAGATAGAGGGAAGGGGGGAGAAGGAGGGGGGAGAAGGAGGGGGAAAAGGAGGGAGGGAGAGGAGAGCGAAATAGAAAGAGAGAGAAAGAGAGAGAGAGAGAGAGAGAGACAAGGAGAGCAAAGGTCTGGGGAGGATCGAAAGGGACAATTTTTTAGGCCTGTCTTCATCAGCTCGAGTTTGCCAAATAACCCTCTATTTTAACTATCCCGATCACAAATTATCCAGCTAATTTGCATCTTCATCAGCCCGCAGTTGCAATTAACGGGATATTTGTTTGAGAAAATATCCCAAGAAATTTTGGTCTTGTTTTCAAAATATCCCGCTATTTGGGCTAGTTTGTGATGAGCGTATCGGTCTGGTGAAGACGCAATTTCGAGCTTCGGGATAATATCCCAAGTCTGAAAATAGCGGGATATTTGGCAAACTCGAGCTGATGAGGCAGGCCTAAAGAGTGCGAGAGGTACATTGGGCAATATAGAGAGATGAGTAAAGAGAAGATAGATTATGAGAGGGACAGAGAGGGGGGAGCTTAAAGATACTATGTCCCTTTTGAAGCCAACATCAAATTCTGTAGAACTTTGCAGGAATTATGAATATGTCATGTATGTCCTATCTGTGAAATTTAAACGTTAGCAGTGTCCTAATATTCAAATTATGCAAGGAAACCTGTTTACTTGCTAGACTTCACTGTCAGACACTATTGAGTGACTGACTGGCTTTTTCATCTTTGGTAATAACATACATAAAATGAGCTGTAAAGGGTACATGAGCATTTGTCTACATCAATAACCCACTTCTTGTAATGGCCAAAATTAAACTGATTGAATCTTTGCGCAGCATAAAACGTACGACCATTCGGTACAATGGTCTGAAAAATCAGACTATTACTTACTGGCTCTATAGCTCCTAAGTCGATTCGACAACTAATAGTCGTTATTTTCCCACTTAAAGACATTTTCAAGCCCCCTTTTTTAGGGAAGTTCTAAATTAGTATTGTCTTTCAAATGCCGTTGGAATTTAACCTTTTCATTTTTTGGCCTGCAAATGGGACATAGTACCTTTAATATACAACTATGTACAAGTAGAGATTAGGGAGAATGAGTTTGTAGAGACAGAGGTACAGATAGAGAAAGGAGAAAACAAGTCTTTCCTCCCCAAACTTGCTGTAATGAAGAAACCTTTTCAGAATTGCAACAAGTTAAGCAGAAAATTGAGTCAACAGAACACACAGGAAAAAAAAAACACCACATCCGAATGCTGCAGCCTATAGTGAACAAAATAATAGTTACAATTGTCCACATTTGAACCCCCCTCACACACCCACACAGAGGAGAAAGAGAAAAGGGTTGTTTTACACAGGTGCTGTAACGAATAATGTGCATGACAATACATCATGTTTATTGTAGTATTTATATTTTTCGGTATTATTCGCAACTTCACAAGAAGAATATGACTTAGATTATGGTGCAATCCACGATAATGCTCCACACATAAATATTCTAAATCAAATATCGGTCATAAAGTTTACCTATTTTTTTTAATTGTCCTGAATATATGTAGGTAGAGATTGGACATACCGATGAGTATGACTAGATAGTAGATACATGTATTAAATAATGTGATAGATCCAATGTGTTCCTATAACATGGTACTTATTATACATACATTTATTAATTAATGTTCAATTTGGACTTGAGTTTCTTACAAGGGGTTTTGGGACAGTATACATACACTACGATACATGTATCTATCTTGCACAACTTGATGTCGATATTTCGTCCGTTGAGCCAGAAGGGCGTTAACTCCTATACTTTTACACTGAGTTCATACCCTTCTTACTCTCAGTAGACAATTTATATGTGCGCACTACAAAGGCAGAGGAAGGCCAATCTCAATCCAGCTTGATATGAAATTATTAATCGATCGCTCATCCTAAGAATTGATCATTAATACCCCTGTCTCCAGTTCGATTGTCTCTCTCGGAGCCCTCGAGACTCCGTCCTTACTAAATGGATAAATTAATATCGAGCTCCTTCTTCGCATGTTCGATAAATCGGTTGCTGCAGTGCATGAATAATGAAGATTTCTTCAGCCCTATATTTGTCAGTGCATTCAGGAATATGGACATGTATGTCTTTGAAGGTCAGCGAAAAATGATAAACATTAATAAACTGAGATGTTGAGCATGTAATAAATGTTGCTATCCACTGCAAAAGTAGAAAGCATAGCACTTGCTGCATGTTTCATGATGTAATTGGATAACCTTTGGATATGATAATGGTATTTAAAATACCAAATCCTCTCTTTATTAGAATCATCATTTCAGTTTACCATTTCAGTTTGCCAACAAATAATGAAATCATATTCCAAACAAGAGAGAATGAATATCGAAATGACGGAAATGCAGTTATCTATAATGTAGATTACGTGGATGTGAAAGAAGAAATAAAAGTCAAAATTTCTATTAAATATACTAGGATAATTCAAATCCATAAGATGCAGAATTTTCCTCTTTCTAAAAAGCTTTCGATAGATTTGCAGTAATGTACCTGTGAATACATTTATCCTGACTATGTTAAAACAATCTGCTTGAATATTTGTGAGCTATGTATTTATATAATTAAGAAGAGTACAGTAGGCTATGTCATTATCTAGATATCTTTCTCCAGCGTTTCTCTAAAAAATTGTTTTGAGGACACTTTTAAATGTAATGAACTATTGAAGTCCCTCCTACTCTCAGATAAGTGGAGTTCTCAGCTTCAGATAATTCACACTGGTTATACCCCAGAGATAATGAGATGAGAACAAATTCACAAGCCTACTTCCAGTAATCAATCTATTTGTTCCTGCATAAATCGCCTGTAACCATCTTCTCTCTGTTCTTAATTCATAGATTAAAGCAATAAGTCGTACTTGCAGTCGCCAACCTACACCCATTCAGATCAACAAATTCCACTGTGTAGCTATATGAAAATGCAAAATTAGTTAAATTGAAATAACTAATGAATTTTGTTCTAGTCTGAACATTGTACAGTGAAACAGAACTTGAGCATCGTTTTGATAAAAAAAATCAGAATCCACATCTAGTGTGAATGTGGTATCATACAAAATCATATAAATGGGCGGGGCTTATTGTTAGCACACCCTTATGATGGGCAAGCTGTCGTGTCAACTGGCCTCTTTATATACAAATGATTTTTCTTTATACAATGTTTCTTTGAATGATAATTTTTCAGCTGTGGAAACCTTGATGATTTTACATGATGAATTTTTACAAGACGTTGCTATAAACGTGTTTAGTATAAATTTCCCCTGGTGTGAATAGCAATCTTCATGACTGAAACAAAAACCAGGCTTATTCTGAGCTCTGATTGATTCTGTAAATCAATTCGATAGTCAGGGGCCAAGTATCAACTCTTGAACGTGAAAGATGATTCTCTATACAAAATTCCTATATGATTACAAGTTTTGTATAAATTTTCCCTAGTGTGAGCAAGCCATCTTCGTGACATAAATAAAAGTCGGGCTCCTTCTGCTGATTAATTCTGTAAATTAAATGGATGGTCAGGGGCCAAGTACTCATTATTGTAATGAACTCTTGAACATGAAAAACGATACGAGTGTGTCCACTAATGGGCTCCATTCATACTAGAGAGACTAAATGGATCATCAGGGACTTATGATTGTAGTCCGACAGCACACAAATTGGCAACTCTGTGATGTATCTTCCAATTTGCTGTGTACTACCAACAAATTCTGATTTTAAAAAAAAATTCCCTCAAGAAAATTTTCAATCATGCATGCACCCTAAATATAATTATTGCAAATATGTTTCTATGCAACCCTGTATGAAACCTATTCCGTCATCAATAACAAATATAATGAAAGTTTATGACATTTTATGTACAAAGCAAATTGGAGAGGAGCTCATAAGATACTTCACAATGTTGCCAATTTGTGTTTGATTGATCTCAACTTCAAACATTCATAACTTTCTTCGTTTTAATCAAAATTTGCTCAGACTTTCACTAACCTGTTCCTTTAATTTTTCTGCTTCTATAAAAACCAACTTGATATCAGGCTGGACTTCCCCTTGAATAAAAGAATGCTAATGAACTACAATGTACATATTTTCAGTGAGCATGTTTGTCTTGTATAATATGTGCTGTTTATTTATAAGGTTATTTTCCAAAATACAATCTCTCACTTATGTTCATTCATATACCGGTATCTACAAAATCTACCACTCAGTCTGTGGTACAATGTACAGCTGTGTTGAGCAGCAGTTCCAAAGGGGGATGACCCCCAAGCCTCCCCCCCAAAATAAAATCTGATTATAAATGTAGGCTAGGTACATGTAGAAAATGAATGCAAGTACCACCAAGCCCCCTCCCCCAAAAGAATATTCTTTCAGAACTATGAATGACGGTTGTTTCTTTCACATTTATTACCTGCATATTATCAACTCTTTCTTATGTTCATTAACGAATGTACTCTACATATAAGCCACCAGTCGGTCTATCTTTCATGACTGTATAATATACAGTGAATATGAATGTGACTATGTTCAGTGGGTCGAGCAATGAATTCATATATTCATGCCAGGAGGCTTGTAGCCACTTCGCCCACCACTTCGTATTTTTAATTGCCTGCTGGGTTGACATTTGAATGGTACGTAATATTGCTGAAGAGCTGTTGGGACCCCAGGTGAAGTGCGCTTTAAAGATACTATATCCCTTTTGCAGCCAACATCAAATTCTGTAGAACTTTGCAGGAATTATGAATATGTCATGTATGTCCTATCTGTGAAATTTAAACGTTAGCAGTGTCCTAATATTCAAATTATGCAAGGAAACCCGTTTACTTGCTAGACTTCACTGTCAGACACTATTGAGTGACTGACTGGCTTTTTCATCTTTGGTAATAACATACATAAAATGAGCTGTAAAGGGTACATGAGCATTTGTCTACATCAATAACCCACTTCTTGTAATGGCCAAAATTAAACTGATTGAATCTTTGCGCAGCATAAAACGTACGACCATTCGGTACAATGGTCTGAAAATCAGACTATTACTTACTGGCTCTATAGCTCCTAAGTCGATTCGACAACTAATAGTCGTTATTTTCCCACTTAAAGACATTTTCAAGCCCCCTTTTTTTTAGGGAAGTTCTAAAATAATATTGTCTATCAAATGCCATTGGAATTTAACCTTCTCATTTTTTTGGCCTGCAAATGGGACATAGTACCTTTAAAGTAAGGAGAGGGTACTTAATACTGGGGTAAGAGAGACTGGTGATGAACAGTATTGCGTAGCGCTCACTCGGGAGGGGATTATTCGGTTTTTAAGATCAGGTTAAGGTCGTTACATACTTGAGCACTGAATGTCAAGTCTTTGTTAATTTTGCCTTAGAGCTGCAGACAAAGAGAAAGAAAGTATTGCAGACACTCTGATGGAGAGTGATAGAGAGATACTTAACTAGAGACAGACGGACAGACAGACCGACAGACAGACAAAGGTCGCGTTTATCGACCAAATTTTTGCCTATAATCGGCGTTTTAAACGTCTTTCATGCAAATTTTTAAGGCGATAAACGCAAAGCCCTATTTCAAACGTCTTTAGATATGGGCATATTGTAACACCGAAAAAGGTGAGTTTTGAATGTGACATACAGCCAGAATCACGTTTCAGAAACACGATAAACGCAAAGCTGTTTTGAACCCCACATACAAATCGGACCTTCCCATATAGCTCTATGGACCTTCCCAGGCTAATCCGCTTCCCGGGTCAAACGCCGCAAAGCAGCTGCGCAGAGACAAGGCCTTTATTTTGAATCGTGAAGAGACGATAAACGCGACATCCCAAAAATCGCGTTCGTATAGTGGGGTTCGATAATGGGGTTCGATATGTACATATCTGATGGCAAGACCCGATAAACGCACCCAAAGATGTAGTGGGCGGGGGTAGAGAGGAAGCTGAAGAGAGATAGAGAGGAAGCTGAAGAGAGAGAGAGAGACAGAGACAGAGACAGACAGACAGAGTAAAAAACAGAGACAGACAGACAGACACAATAAGAAACAGAGAGAGAGAGAGAAGGGGAAAGAACATGACAGGCAGATAGACAGACATAGAGAAAGAGAGATATGGAAAGAACAGGACAGAAAAACAGAAAAGGGAGTCGACAATTATAACAACAAATGAATGTTTTCTTAAAATCCAGTGATGCATTTTGTTGTTGTTCATTATATGCCTAGAATCAATAAATGATCCCACAGCTTTCGTGAAGACCTTTATATCAATCAGATTTTCCAATCATCTTTCCCTGTTAGAGAGCTAGGACACCTGGGCGCCCAAAATGTACGTCTAGACCCCTAAATTTTATTTTATTTTTACATAGGCCCATGCATACAGACTGTAGAATGTTCAATCCTGATTTCCTTTAAAAATAGTCCAGTTTGCATGGAGCCCCCTTTCAGAACAGAATTTTCTTGTTATAATCTGTAGCACAATAATATATTTGTTAACATGTGTATCTCTCTTCTCCCTTACTTTGAATTTGAATTGACTTGGCTTATTCAAAACTTACTTTCTATTATTTAATTTTCTGTTTTGTGCTACAGGTGAATGTACATTAGACTGGGCGTTCTACCTGACTGCAAGCAGTTGTGTCGCCCTCTTGCTGGCCTCACTCTTGTCCATCCGAGCCGGTGCCTCTAAGATGAACCACTACGGGATCTGACAGTGACCTTTGACCTTTGACATTGGAGTACGAAGGTCACGGTGTCCTGACGTGCCATAAAACTATTTAAAGACACAAACAAGGTACATGTATACATTGGATCAGGAGGTCCAAGATTCAATGAATCCATTGCTTCTGTAGAACAACACTTACGTGACAGAACATACATCTTTAAAATGGCGCCCCCAAGCTGCCATACTGAGACATTTCTATGCGTAACACAAAGTCTTTATGCCATCTATATAAACCACACGAAATGCAGGATTGCATTAGGTGCCGAATCGCTTTGCGCCAAAGACAGAAGAGTGGAGGATAGATAAGTTTGCATCGATAATCACACTCTACGACCATTTCATAGTATGTTATTAGCATTCGTTGTATATGATGTATTCACAAAGGTGATTTCAAATGTGTCTTTTGTCATACTGTTATCAGTGTGACTAACTGAGACATTTCCAGTACCAAAGCAAAGTTATTCAATCTCTTGAAAAGAGTTCTCTATGCATTTATTGGTAGGTTAGCATGCCAGCCTTTGTAATCACCAAGTCCAGCATTCGTCCAAATCGAAAGCAAAGGCCGATAGTTGCTAAATATGATAATGAAACCTTTGATCAGATAATGAGATGATGCATTTGAACGAAAGGTGCATCCATAATAATAAGCTGGGTGTCACACAAGGGTATAAGGGTTCAAATTATAAAAGTACTGAATCGAAATAAGAATAACTACTTTTTATTCATGAAACAAAAATAGGTACGTTTATATGCATCTTCTGTTTATTTGCTTGGAATATATTAAATTACCAGTTGAAGAGTGAAACAAAACTAATAATTATTGCACTCTTGAAGGTTAATTTATGATTATTGCAAGTAAGCTTAGTGGTGAAAACAAAGTTATTATTACATATAAGAGGCAATAAAAATTCATAGTTTGCCCGGTCCGGAAAGTAGCAGTTCCAATTAAGCGGGCAATATTCCCTGATATTTTCACTCTTCTGGGTTTCACCATTGACTTTGTGTACCAAAATGGCGGTCAATAGTGAGCCCGATACATATTGGCCCCATTTAACACCTTCCAAGCAGCTGAATTGCCACAGACTTTGAGCAAATGATTGTGCAGCCTGGTAGCAACATATAGTAATTATACAGTACCCTATCCTGATTCACAAAGGGATAGGCAATAATTATGATATTGACTGGCTTATCTTTCGTCTCATCTCGGTCAATATGATTTCAGTAAGTACAATATTTGCCGGTATCTCCCTCAAGGCCAGTCAATATTATATAATGATTGCACTCTTGAAAGTTCATTAATGATATATTATGAAAGGCTTTAGTAGCAGATGGGAGGTAAGGGATGCAGGCATCTTGAGAAGCTCAGCTGGAATAGAAAAAGGCTTCCATTTGATCTTCCTGTCAAACTGAGTTAAGAGAGGATTACAGAACACTCCAAAGCTTCATACACCCATGCCACAGTGCCCCCAAAATAAAATCTTAAAAACAAGATAGAAACACTGTCTAGCTAAATGGAAGGATAATTGATATGCAGAAAATAGTAGCTCAGTGATCCAAAGTGGCTGTTACATGCATGTACATCAAAATTACAAAGAAAACCAGAATCATAACAAGGCAAATATTCCTCTCAAAAATGACATTTTGTAGGTAATACTGAACACTTATCACAAAAAGAGTAGCATTGCAAAGTTCTCATTTTACACAAGAAATAGATGATATTTTGCCTGAGATTTTCTATCAAATATACTTTTTCAAGTAGTTCAAAGTTAAACTATAGTGCACAATTTAACCACTTCCATTTTCCCCCTAAAAAGTCCTACCAATTCTTTGATATTGATCCACCTAAGATGACCCATATTTCACAGTCAGAAGGGTTGTCCTATTTTTAGTGCTTAGACTGATCCTACGCAAGATTGATGATTCGTTTTCTCTGGAGATCATTATCCAAAGCCCTTTTAATGGTGCCATTTATAACCGTCATCTCTTTAGAAACACAGTTGATTGTTCTTGATTTTTGTCATTATTCCATGATTGGGCTTATAATGTGTCATCAGCTCTGAATTCGAAAGTGTTTTTTTTAACCCACCATTAAACACTTTTATATTAACTTTTGGTGAAATGGAAAGGATAGAAAATAGAAGTCCTGCATTTTCCAATGACCAGCAGATGACACTTTGATCTAACTTTGACACGTTCATCTTGTTAGAAATTGTAGACATGCGTTCTGTTAGAATTTGGCATAGATTTCATGATAAGAATTCTCGTTTAATATCTTGATTACTTTTTGTATATTTCGCTCAAAGTGAACGAGGATATTAAAGACATGTGTAAACAGCAATAAAAAGAAACATGATGGTAGGAACACTGTATTGTATATCCTTCCATCAGAAGTGAGATGTATTGAGTAAATTAGGCTCTTTCAGATATGGAGTTGTATAAACCACAGCAGGTTTTTTAATGTGTAAATGAATAGCCGAGGTCCTTCACGTAGTCACTGAGCTGGACATGCGTTATAAGATACATAAATGTGAAGCGCATTACACTCACTTTTTTACCACGTCATATCTGAGTTAGGGTGCGTTCAAGCCACACCTTTTCACCCTAGAATCACGGTTTTCAAAGACGTTTAGTTTAAAACATGGTTCCGTTCAAGCGATTTTATGCGCTTTTTCGTCGGTCGTAAAAATAAGCATGTTTCAAAACTCAAACATGAAACGCTAAGGGTGCGTTCAAGCGACACTTTTTCACCCTAGAATCATGGTTTTCAAAGACGTTTAGTTTAAAACATGGTTCCGTTCAAGCGATTTTATGCGCTTTTTCGTCGGTCGTAAAAATAAGCATGTTTCAAAACTCAAACATGAAACGCTAAGGGTGCGTTCAAGCGACACTTTTTCACCCTAGAATCATGGTTTTCAAAGACGTTTAGTTTAAAACATGGTTCCGTTCAAGCGATTTTATGCGCTTTTTCGTCGGTCGTAAAAATAAGCATGTTTCAAAACTCAAACATGAAACGCTAAGGGTGCGTTCAAGCCACACCTTTTCACCCTAGAATCACGGTTTTCAAAGACGTTTAGTTTAAAACATGGTTCCGTTCAAGCGATTTTATGCGCTTTTTCGTCGGTCGTAAAAATAAGCATGTTTCAAAACTCAAACATGAAACGCTAAGGGTGCGTTCAAGCGACACTTTTCACCCTAGAATCATGGTTTTCAAAGACGTTTAGTTTAAAACATGGTTCCGTTCAAGCGATTTTATGCGCTTTTCGTCGTAAAAATAAGCATGTTTCAAAACTCAAACATGAAACGCTAAGGGTGCGTTCAAGCCACACCTTTTCACCCTAGAATCACGGTTTTCAAAGACGTTTAGTTTAAAACATGGTTGCGTTCAAGCGATTTTATGCGCTTTTTCGTCGGTCGTAAAAATAAGCGTGTTTCAAAACTCAAACATGAAACGCTAAGGGTGCGTTCAAGCGACACTTTTTCACCCTAGAATCACGGTTTTCAAAGACGTTTAGTTTAAAACATGGTTACGTTCAAGCGATTTCATGCTCTTTTTCGTCAGTCGTAAAAATAAACGTGTTTCAAAACTCAAACATGAAACGCTAAAAAAAAAGTTTTTTCTATCGTGATTTTACAGAATTACTGTCGCTAAAAATCGCTTGAATGCAACGGAGATCTCAATCATGATTCTATGACGTTGTTATCTCATATATATTATCGCTATCTATATCTATTCTTCCTGGGTGGGCTTGAAATGAGCGAGAATCAGCGTTGATGGAAAATCGCTTGAACAATCTCCCGAAGTAACCGGCGTTTCGATTTGTGATTCTAGCTTCAAAAAATTGCTTGAATGCACCCTTAGACTTGAGGCATGATGATTTAGTCAACCATGAAATATTATCATAAGATGTAAAAGATGGTGCTGTAATGTACATTTATATTATCCCATATTTAAATTTTTAATTGAATTATAAATTTAATCATTTTTTTCCTATATAGTCATTTGTTGATTTGTCGACATTGTCAATATTTTTCTTTATTTTGACCTGCACTCTAAAAGCAGGATTAGTTATCTATTGTCTTTGTATGTCTTGTCACGTGTGAACCAAAAGTAGCTTTCTGCTTGACTTGCTGTCAGTAGGGTGATGTACCTTGTAATCAAATAAAAAAGTTTATTTTTCCCCATGCTCATAGTTTTCGCATCAATGATAAGATTGCTTGTGGTTTAAAACCACACCTGAAATTGAAGTTTCTGAAACCACGAGTGCATCCACACAGTCCTTAACTACTACAACCTCAAAATTTAAAACAACAAGCTAAAGTCAGAGTTTACAGCCTGTGGTGTGAACCTGGCTACTGAGATAGATGTAAGTTGATGTAAGTGATCCCTAAAAATGCTGGGCCATAAGAATGTTTACTCCGGAACTGGAGGCCCTCTGTCAACATCCAACAAGGTTGCGTGATGAGTTACATGATGTGTAAACAATGCTATTGATGTCATAACACTTTCTTGCTGAAAATAGTAGGGTCATTCAGACAAATAGAAAAAATAACAGTGTAAATGGCCCAACTCGATTTGGTAAGAAAGCATTATTGTATTGATAGTTGAATCGCGATGTACATTTAAATCTCACCATTTTCTTAGTCCCTTCACACATGGGACGTATGAGATAAATTATTTTATCTCACTTATGCTGACTGCAATACACTAAACGCTCAACTGATATTCGTTGCAACACAGTGGTCACAGTAAATAATCTTGTTTTTCCGAGAAAAAAATTAAAATGGCATAAACAAGTGGTAGGATTTTTTTTTTTTTTTTTAAATTCTCATGCACAAGAAGTGCGATTTCTGATTTCTTTTCAAGAATCAAGTTTTTTATCTCATTAATTTTGCTGTATGTGAACATTGCTAGTGTCATTTTTGTGGGTTAGTTTCTGTCTGATTTTACTTCCTTATCTGACTCTGAACACATAAAGAATTATCAAAGGTAAACAAGGGAATTGTAAATTTACAAGTCCCTGGATAAACATTGATAGTGACTTAATTGAAGTTATGATGTAGTTGATGAGCATGAATTGTTATTCCCATAAATCTACCCCACCCCTGTTGCAAATGGATGGTCTGACCAGGCACTTCCCTGGTCAGACCTAGAAACAAATATGAGGAATCTGAAAAAGGATTTTGCCATTTTATGGAGTCTAGACAAGTATAGATAATGGGTCCCAAGGCAATCATGGTCATTAAGTGAAGAATATTCTGTCTACCAAACAGTATGACGAGAGATCTCCATCAAATCCCAAATTAACTTTTTGAAGAATGAATTTTGTTAAGAGCTTATTCCTAGAACTTTTCATAAATAGCGATACTTATAATATGTGGCTGACATTATTAAGCTAGACAAATGCTATCATAATGGACCAGCACTTGAAATGGTGATTTTAGTGAGGACTTTTTCTTATAAGGCTTTACTAGGAAATGGTTAATACTATATATGCGATACACATGTCTGTTTTTTTCAAATCTTCACAATCATACACACCATCTCCTTTCATATGTCTTTATATTTCTCTCCTATCCTGTTTTCCTTGTTTTTCTCATTTACTAGTGTCACAAATATATTTTTGTCTCCTTTTTCCTGCATTTTTTGTATTGCTTGCAAGCATAATTACATCCTTGTGATTTTGTTTGGTTTAATTCTTCCTTACTTAGTTCAAATTTCAAATTTCAAATTTCTTTTACTTCTATCCCATCTCCCTGTGCTATCTCTTCTCTCTGTCTCTCTCTATCTCTCATTCTCTCTCATTCTTGTCATCATCACCATCATCCATATTTGTCCTTCTTTCTTCCTGTCCTCACTTCTCCCTTTCCTTTTGTTTTCCTCCATTCCACAATTCATGCTCACTCTGTGCTCGACAGTCGAAATGACGAGTACCAAAACGCATAAACAGGGATATCTATGTCATATGACAGTGACAGTCGACCCGGTGAGGCAGGCGGCTGCGTGTGAAGCGGCTCGTCACCCTATCCCTCGATGTGATAAACTTGGCTTTCTGAATGAATAAGCAGGCTTTTTGGAGAGGAGTTGGTATTAAAGGCTGTCTCAGGTTCTGGTTTCCAAACTGCTTTTCGAGGAAAAATGAATGTATTTGTTCCTAATTGATGGTAAATAGAGTAATCATTTATTATGGGATTGGTTTGGACTAGTAGAATATTAAAAAAATACAAAACTTACATGGAAATCCAAACTGAAAAAGAAAACCTTTACAAATGTGTACATACAGTGTAACATCGTTAAATTAGTCGAGTTGTAGTGTCGATTGCTCGCAAAATGTCTATCTTTCTATTTGTTATTCTAAGTTGATAAGACATTTGACATTTCCCATCAACTTTCTGTTGCAAATATTCTTTATTTACAGCTCTAAACATATGACAGGAGTTTTTTTTAATCGTTAGAATTTCAAATTTCAAATCGAAATTGCCAGACCTTCAAATGACCTTTAACATGTACATGTAAATGACCTCTATGTCAGGAATACTCTTGAATACACATGTTTCATAAGGAGATGGCATTGACATGTATATTGTAACTTCATTTTCAATCAGTTCTTCTTCCTGTACTTATATATCTACAATATGAGTGAACAGCCCCAAAATGAAAACATAACATGCTTGAATAGCACCAAATACATTTATTCAACATTCTGTTCTACATACCGGGATATATTTCATGATAATAAAAAAAAAACATGACATTAATTGAATTTCAAAACAAAATGAAATCTAAAGAAATCTGCCTTATTATTATTATTATTATTAATATGAGTAATCACTGTAAATTCAATTGAATTCAACTTTATTTGGACTTCCATTTTACATGCAAATTTCCAACATTTCTTTATTTCAGTGACTTGTGATTGGGAAGCAATATTGAAAGACTGATGACATTCTGACACAAACATTTTCTTAAAGACCAACCATTTTACATCAAGTACAATAGAATGATGGTTAAATTATACCAGGAAAATGCTTCTAATAAAAGCCAAGTTACACCACCACTTCAAAGAAAACTAAAATACAAACTTCAAAAACAGTTCAGGGCAAATGTAACTGCCCATTATCAGCACAGTTCTAAAAGTCAAAGTTTGAAAATACACGGTGCACATTTTAAAAAAATTATTCAGCATTAGAATCAAAGCATTATAATCAAAGCATTGAAATAATTGATTATTTATCGAAATATAATATTTTAAGCAATGTACTTATTAAAGCACCTCTAATTCTGGTTTTAATAAATACCTATATTAAGGCTCAATGTATGAATCAATTTGCGTAAAGTGAGAAAATTATAAATGTTTCAAACTTTTGAAGTATTTTTTACAAATTTGGCTCCGGCATGCATATATTTGTAGATAGGCACTCTAGGACTGCAGAGCAAGCAAAATTCTCAAAACATGTTACATCATTTAAAATGGCACGCTTCCTGTGAATTGACCTGGTAATTATAAACATTGCAGTATTCACTTCTGCATCTAATCATTGAAGAGTAATTTTTAAAGCTATAATTATACCTTGTAAATATACATAAGTGATTGTCACTATGTACTGTGACTGAAAGATATTTATATTTTAGCTTCAAAGCTGTGACAACTAACAGTAATTCTTGGATGATATGTCCATTTCATGCAAGCAAAGATAATGAAAATGTATTTTTATAACACTGTTTGTAATTATCTAGCATGTCTCATGGAAATGTGTTAGAGAGATAATCATATTCATGTAATTATAAGTTGGACAAAGGATACTCCATTGTCATTAGTGGTAGAGATGGTGCATTGTCAGTAATTTTGTGATGAATTTTCTGTTGGAAGGGTGGACGTTTGTTATTAGTTGTAACTGACGTGATGGACTGGAGAGGGCAGCATTACACTTTACTGCTGTCAAGGATTGAAGACTGTTTGAAACAATTTCCAAATCTGCCAACTAAACCGCACAGTTAAGACATAGCTTGTGTACTTACAGACATGAAGGGTCCTAACTGAAGCCCTGTACTTACAGACATTAAGGGTCCTATAAACTGAGGCCCCTAAAGACGAACTAAACAGCACAGCTGCATTTATGGGTCCTTTGCTGTATTACATTACCCCAAGGAGTCAGCCATGCCCATATGATAAGCAAACTTAAAGAATATGTGTTGATCCCTGATGATTCAAGATGTAACTCAAAAGGCAACAGTTATGTTTGATATTATAATTTGCATTTCTCTTGCTGTAATTTGTATTCTTTCTTATGTATATTTTACATGTATAACAGAAAACAAGTTGTGTGTTCTATAAGGGTATTTTGATTACCTCATTTTGTTTTGCGGCATAGCGTTGTGAGTTCATCCATCAGTTTCAGAAAAGTCATGCACTGTCTGTTCAGAGCCAGGAGGGCATTAGTTATTATCATTTAACACTGAGATAATGCCCTTCTGGCTCTCAACAGACAACATGTCCTTGTATTTATCATGTAACAGTTATGGATTATGAGATACTGCACTATATGGCCACAAATATTTGTATTTGTGTGTTTTCTGTTGTATAATTTGTGACATTGTGTAAATTTTGTTAACATACATGATTATTCTTTGAAGGTTTAAATTGGTAACCTTATCATATTATATTTTCTTAATGTCCATTGTCAGGTTATATTAGAGCCAGAGTTAAAACCCTTCTGGCTCTCAACAGACTAAATGCCTGACTTCAAAATCTTTCTTTCTTCTTTTCCCCCCTTTTTTGTGGCACCCAGCACGCCCTAGCTAGAACTTGTATGAATTTCATAAGAAATAAGAACTTTTGAAAATTCATAACTTTCTAATTTCTGTCAAACTTTCACCAGTCTGCTTCTCTAATTTTTTTCTGTTTTCTCTTAGAGTTGCTTGCTATTAAGGTTGGATTTCCCTTTAAACTAAATGTAATATTTTTATGCAAGGGGTAGAATTAAGCACGCCCTACCTAGAACTTATATGAATTTCATAAGAAATAAGAACTTTTGAAAATTCATAACTTTCTAATTTCTGTCAAACTTTCACCAGTCTGCTTCTCTGATTTTTCTGCTTTCTCTTAGAGTTGCTTGCAATTAAGATTGGATTTCCCTTTAAACTAAATGTAATATATTTATGCAAGGGGTAGAATTAAGCATGAAGAAAATAGACTGTACCATAATAATGTACATTTAATAGATATGTATATTGGTAATGTTGATTATATTTTGTAACACTGATCATGACTTAATACAATGTTGAGCTTTAAAAGCCTAAAACTGCTCTTTGCCTCATGTATATGTGTATTTTCTAGGTAGTATGTGTATTTTCTAGGTAGTATGTATTTGTTTTTCTGTTATATGCCATGTATATATTGTGGAAAATGTTGACCATGAGCAATAATAAGGAGGAAAAACATCTTAAAAGGAGAAAGAAAAGAATTACTACCATTCTGTTTTTACATTCTATCTGCTGAAAGCAAGAAGGCTCTATGTAAAATTTTATGAGTGGACACCCCCAGTGGACACCCTTCTGGGCCGTTTCATTAAACTTGTTATCAATTACAAGTAACAAGAACTATTATAAGCTACCTGATATTGGGCATTTGATTGGCTAAAAGCACATTTGTCGTAGATCTGTGGCAGTTCTTATTGATAACAAGTTCAATGAAACAGGGCTTTGGTTCAACTGTTCTGTAAGTTTTCTTATCCAAAAGGGGAAAAATGGTGAAACAGTAAAGTTTTAAACCTGCCCATCCTTCACATAACTGAATAAGTGACTAAGACATATTTGAAATTATATTATTTTTATTTAATTTTTTAAGGAGTATTTCCTTTTTTAAAGAACGCTTGCCTGGAGCAAATACCCTTTTAGCTGTACTCGGTCAATATTTATTGTCCTAAGATGTATATTTTGGCTAGCAATTTTCACTTAGATTTTGAGATTTGTACACTCTTGGATATAATCATATTTATTTATTGAACCTAAATGTTGATTTAGAATATATTGCGTGGTGGAGTATTGTATTATTTATGTGTGCTGTATTGCTTTTTATATAATTGTTCTTCATTTTTAAATGAATGTGTATTTTATTTGTGAATTATCATTTATACCTGCATAGTAATCTATTGTTTATTTGACCGCCATGTAACCTTATATTTCCTTTTTATATCAATAAACAAACTAATAACATGCTAGTTATTTTATATTTAATATTTTCATCCTTTATGTCCTTATTTTGTGTTGAATAATTTTTTTTTAATTTTACAAGAGAATTGTGAGAGAGTGATGGGTTATTTTACTATTGGAGATGATCATTCCAGTGAACACAGTGAGATTTTTTTTGTTGATAATTTAATGATGATGATGATTGTAGTGGTGATAATGCTGTTAATGGCAATTTTTTTCTTCTGTACACAATATTGTAATAGGTCCCGCTACTGGATCATTACATTACTCTTTTCTCCACTTAGCCCCTTTTGCTCCTGTCCTATACAGTATTTACCTTTTTTTTAATGAGAGAAAACCTCTAAATATCAGACCATTTCCTCCCCACTGGAACCCTTTCCAAGCCTCATTCTTCTTATGTGTTAACATTTTCATTTTTAAAATATACGAATAAAAATGAAGAATATCCTAGTTCTACACTTGACCTCCTTGAAATAAAATCTCCATTTTCCAAACAAAGTTGTTAAAGGAGACTGAAATCCAACAGAATTAGCTGCGCAAAATCCGATATCACTGTTTTAATCAAAATGCTGCTTCCCGTCTAGTAATTGACTCAATAATGGAAGAATGACTAGTAAGGAATCTTAAAGCTTTGGATAGATTGTGTAAGAAATCAACAATGAGGAATTTCAATATTTTTTTTAAGCCCCACTGGACTACTTGTAGCTATACTTGCTCCCTCTTTATAGAAAACAATGCCTAAGCGGTGCCCGTAGGTCCCCCATGTTAATTGAGAGCTGAGTTGATGAGATAACCACCTGTCAGTGACCAGCAGGGTAGTCTAATCCCTCCTGGCCAAACTAGTGCAGACGGGCTTTAAACCGGCTGACAATTTTAAATGAGTTAGTATTTCTTAGATGTCATTCCCCTTTAAATGAAACAATTATATAGCTTTTTGATAGTTCAAAATCTCGGAATTTTCTGTGTAAAGGATTATGGCTCAGTAAACTAAGATCATTTTGGCCTATTGCACAAAATAATGACAGAAAAATCAAAAATTTCAAAAGGCCTAGGCAACCTAGCCTAGTTCTTCTACCTAGTTCGTGAAATCAACAAGGATTCAGATTCATTTATTTAATTTTCTTTCTAATAATACTGTATAACATGAATAACATTAACTAGATTTTAATTCGTCATGAGAACGAATTAGGTGATCTGTCTTCAATTCTTATAGTTCATGCTCATCTTCAATTCAATGATCCAATATAATGATGTTAATGTAAAATGATGTATTAAGATATGAATTGATGAATGAAGTACTGATGAACTGATGAACTGATAGATTGAACTGATGTGAAATGAACTGAATTGATGAGCTAAACTGATGAACTGATGAATGAACTGATAGATTGAACTGTGACCTGAACTGAAGTGATAACTTAACTGATGAACAAAATATTGAGAATGATAAAAAATCATGATCATAATGAAATGTAATGAAAATATAGATATAGAGAAGGAGAGAGGGAGACGAGTTATTGTCATGTAAAAATACATGAGCTGGACCGAGGGAAGAAAGAGAAATCATGATCAGAATGCATACACTTGGAAGGAGAGAGGATAGTATAAGGAAACATGGTAGGGGTGAAATAAGAATACAAAGGGCAAAATGAAAAGCTAGAGGAAATTAAAGAAAATTACAATAGATATCGGAGGGAGAACGAGAACCAGAGGCGGGAAATGGAGAGGGTGAGAGAGTATACAATGAGAGGCAGAGACAGAGGGAGGCAGAGCAAGAGAGGGAGACAGAGATAGGGAGAGAGTAAAAGAGTAGAGAGAGAGATGCAGTGAGAGAGCAAGAGAAGGATAGAGGGCAGAACAAGAGAGGGGAAGGGAAACAGAGCAAGAGAGAGCAAGAGAAAGAGATGCAATGGAGAACGATGCTTTTAATATTTCCAGCATAAATAGAATTGAATATTTACTATATTATAGAGAAAGAGAGAAGTTATAGACATGTAAACAATTCTATGTCCGCGGGAGAGACGTAAATTGCATATACCTGGGCTGAATAACTGGAAAGTATAAACGTCTGGGAAGGAGACTAAACATCATAAAAATGGGATGATTTGATATATTCCAACAGACTTGGGAGATTAACCCTATAGGTTTAATACACGACAAGGAATCAGATTTCCCATAGGGTTGTACTCAAACGATTGACATTCTTCTCCCATAGATATAACACGCAAAATTAGGCATTTTATTACATTGTTTGTGATTGTATATGATAATATGTTATAATAGTCGAAGAAGATCATAAAATCAAATTTAAAACGACGGCAAAAAAAAAAAAAAAATGACCCACCAGGAATCGAACTTGGGTCGCCGGAATGGGAGGCAAGTGCTATGACCACTATACCAAAATAATCCACATAGACATTACACGTGAACGGAAAATGGAATTCTCAAATCCCACTTTGCAAGTGAAATATGAGCATGATCCCGGCATCTGATCGAAAAATAAAGGGCACACTTGTGATAGCTTATTGTCTCAGCTACAACATACTCAAAGCTCAGCGAAAACAAAGCTAAAACGACGGAGATATTGCTCGCGAAAGACGGGAATGTAGAATCCAGTTTTGAAAAAAGTCATGTCCCATAGAGAATACACGCAAAATGTGAAAAATTGACATGCCTCCTTTAATCGCAAAAATACGCCATGATGCCTTTGTCAAAATGAAAATCGTGGTGACTGCATTTGTAGAGAATTGTCTCAGCTAGAACATATCAAAATTTGGAAGAAAATCGATCAATATTTACAGAGATACAATCAATTTTCCAAAAATATGCTGACGTCATAATATGCAAATTGAAATTTTGAGTTCGGAGGCCATTATGATGACGTCATGAGTTAATTGAGGGTCAAATGAGACATGAAATCATATCTCCGACTCATAATCTATCCAAATATGAAAAAAATTGGGGTATCCATCCATTCTGAAGAGTTACAATGAGTTTTGTATAGGCATGTTTTTGCCTATGTATTGTGGATAGAGATAGCGCGGTCCGCGGGTGCTGTTATACTTTGACGGACGCTCATTGCGTTATTACTGGTCAGAAAAAAAGTGAACAAGGTATCAAAATGCTTGGAAAAATGTGCCAAATATGATGACAGAAAAAATTTGGCGATTCTATGTTGTAAAATGCCAAAACGCGCAAAACGCGCGCGCATAAGTGCGCGCGCAAATTTTGAAAATGCTTAAAATGGCCTGAAACGTGCAAACAAAATTTGGGACGAATTGGAGCATTTTGAAATTTTGCGCGCGTACGCGCGCGTCATGGTGCGCACGCGGATTTTGTCGACATTTTTGTTGACCTTGACCTAAAATTGATGTATACCAAATATGGTTGATTTTTGATGACTCGTTATCGAGATAAGATAATGACCTGATGTTTACAAAATGGCGCCTGGATGACGTCACGATGACCCCATGACCTTGAGAATGTTACTTGAACTTGATATTATAGGGACTGATGACTGACAGAAATTGAAGGAAATTGACCATGTCGATTTCGAGTAAACGTCTACACAAAAAGTGTACGGAAGAAATAAAAATAAATAAATAACTAGAAAAGTAATTCGTCATGAGGACGAATTAGGTGGTCTGTCTTTAAATCTGGTGAACGCTGATCTTGTTTAGGATTGTCTTAGCTACAACATATCGAAATTTGGAAGAAAATCGATCAATATTTACAGAGATACAATCAAATTTCCATTAATATGCTGACGTCATAATATGAAAATTCTTTTTGAGTTTCAAGGCCGTTATGATGATGTCACGATATACTTAAGGGCCAAATGAGACATGAAATCATATCTCCGACTCATTCTTTATCCAAATTTAAAAAAATTGGGATCACCAGGTATCCCAAAGCGCCGTTTACTAATGTGTTTCAATTGTGTTTCTCCATGGTAAACATGGTAGGGGTGAAATAAGAATAAAAAGAGCAAAGGGTAGAGCTATAGAAAATTAAAGAACATTACAAGACATCATAGAGGGAGAACGAGAACCAGAGGCGGGAAAGGGAAAGGGTGAGAGAGAAGAAAAAGAGAAGGGCAGAGGCAGCGAGAGACAGGGAAAGAAAATAAGAGTGAGGCATGGCAAAAGAGGTAGAGGGAGGCACAAAGAGAGAGAGAGAGAGATAGGGTAAAAGAGTATAGAAAGAGAGAGAGAGAGAGAGAGAAATGCAGAGACAGAGCAAGAGAAGGAGGGGGCAAACAAGAGAGGGGAGAAAACAATGCAAGAGAGAGAAGTATCTAAGTATCTAAGTATCTTCTCCCGGTTCGGAGGTTGACTGTAACATCTTTCCATTTCACTCTATCTTCTGCCATTCTAGTGCACTCTTTTAGTCCACTCCAGTTCTTGACATTCTCTTCCCAGTTGATTCTGGGTCTTGCTCTCGGTCTAGTTCCTTCCACCCTTCCCTCCAACACATCCTTTAAGAGGCTCTGGTGCCTTTTAACATGACCAAAGTATTTCACTTTTCTCTCTTTAACTAATCCTACCAGTGCAATTTGTTTACGCCCTGCCATGTGCAATATCTCTATGTCTGTTTTCATTCGTTTCCAGGTTATTTTCATTTTTCTTCTGTAAATTCACATTTCAAAAGATGTTATTCTATTTTCAATGGCCTTGCTTATTGTCCATGTTTCTGCTCCATACAGACCATACATAACAGTTTACTAGTCTTAACCTAAGCGCAAATTTCACCTTTCTATCTGTGAATGAGTATTTCATTGCCAGAAATGTATTCCTAGCTATTTCTATTCTTCTTTTTTCTGCTTCGCATCTGGCATCATCTGTGATATTTTGTCCTAAGTAGATGTCATTACTGACCTGCTCAATAATATGTCCATCGAGTTTCAAACAGATTCTAGGCGTATTCTCTGTTCTACTAAAAATCATAGACTTAGTTTTCTTGACATTCATGCATATATAGACCAAACTCTTCACTTTTGACTTTTACAATATCAAATACATGTTGTAAATCTGCTTTATTCTCTGCGCAAAGTACAGTGTCGTCAGCACAACGTAAATTATTAATATTTACACCCCAATACTAACACCTTTCATATCTGAAATTTCCCTGAATACCAACTCTGTGCACAAGTTGAACAGAGATGGGGACATTGCGCATCCCTGACGTACTCCTCTTTGATTTTTGTGTAACCTGTAATTTCATTGTTAATTTTGCTGTCTGCTCCCAGTAAAGTTTAGATATGAGACGTATGTTTTTACCATCCAGATTAATTTTTTGTAAGCTTTCAATCAATTTGGCGTGGTGAATTTTGTCGAATGCTTTAGAGTAGTCAATAAAGCACACATATAGTTCTTTGTTTACTAGCTGCAATATACCTTTCTGTCATCATTCTCATACAGAATATGGCTTCTCTAGTACCACTTTGAGGTCCGAAACCAAACTGTTTCTTTCCTACTTCATTGTCAATTTGAAATTTTATTTTGTCGAGAATGATCTTTAAGAGCAACTTGGTTACATGGCTCATAAGGCTACTTGTCCGGAAATCTTCACATACACTTGCCTTAGGCTTCTTTGGAATTGTCACAAATATCGACTTTTTCAGATCTTCAGGAATATGACCTGTATTGTATATCATTTGGCAAATACTAGTCAAATGTTCAATCCCAAATTCTTTTAAGGCCACAAGTTCATCCCGTGTAATCCCATCCGGGCCTTCAGATTAAGAAGCTCCCAGTGAATGCAGAGCATGTTTAACTGCTGGTTCGAGTATACTTGGACCCTCGTTGTCAGTGATTGGAAGTTATTGACCTCTGTCATCATCAAATAGGTCTTGGATATATTCTTCCCATCTTTGTTTAATATCTTCCTTTTCAAAGAGGGAAGATGTTCCATCTTTGTTCTTGATACATCCGCTTGCTGCCTTGTTTTTCTTCTTTTAAAATGCTTGATTTCTCTGTGCATTTCATTTGTTTGGTTTGTCTTGGAGAAATGCTCTATTGTAACAAATTTTTGAGTTAGCCATTCTTCTTTTGCTTTTTACATTCATTATCAATTACCTTATTGATGTCTCTGTATGATTTGGAGTTTCTGACTTGCTTTTGCCTCTCCTGCATCAAGTTCAGAAACTTTTCTGTCATCCATGGTTGTTTTGCTGGTTTCTTTTTAGTTGGTAGTGTCTTATTTCCATGCTGAATGCTTTTGTCCAAGCATTTCCATTCCACTTCTAGTTTCTTAACCAATAGACAGATTAACACTATATAGGTTTAATCAATAACAAGGAATCAGATTTCCCATAGGGTTGCACGCAAACTATTGACATTCCTCTCCCAGAGAAATAACGTGCAAAATTAGGCATTCTATTACGTTGTTTGTGATTGTATATGTTATGACAGTGGAAGAGGTGATCAAATCATATGTAAAAACAGAACCAAAAATAAATTTTAAAAATGACCCACGGGGAATCAAAGCTTAGAGCCTGGGTCGATTGAATGGGAGGCAAGCGCTTTAACCAATGGACCAAAATATTCTCATAGACTTAACAAGCAAAGCTGACAAACGGCCTTAGCATAGTCGCGATTTCAACATTCAATTGAAAATTTCGACATGTTCCCATCGTCTGATCAAAAACCAAAAGCTCGGTTTTTATAGCCCATAGTCTCAGCTATAACATACCCAAATTTGGGAGAAAATAGAGCACAAATAAGCTAGATAGTGCTCAAAGATTAATGTCATGTAGATTCATGATGTGAACGAAATTCACCGTCCATAGACATAACACGCAAATTAAGAAAATTCTGACATGTCATCTTCAAATGAAATTTTCACCATGATAACGTCATCAAAATGAAAAATGATGTGCACTAATCTTGTAGAGAATTGTCTTAACTACAACATATCAAAATTTAAAGAAAATTGATCAATATTGACAGAGATACAATCAATTTTCCATAAATATGCTGACGTCATAATATGCAAATTCGTTTTTGAGTTCCAAGGCCATTATGATGATGTCACGATATATAATGGCCAAATGAGACAGAAATCATATCTCCGACTCATGATCTAATCAAATATGAAAAAAATTGAAGGTCCCCGTGCATCCCAAAGAGCTATAATGGATTTTGTATAGGCATGTTTTTGCCCATATATGCTATGTATTACAAGAGCTCGCGCGCACGGACATGTTTCTTGAACGGACGCTCATTCCGTTATTAATGGTCATAAAAGGATAAACATGGTATCAAATTGTTCAGAAAAAATGAACATCATGTCAAAAATAAACTAGGAGGAATTATTTTCGTTCGGCCGTCACGAACGAAAACGCGCGAAAATTCGCGTTTTCGCGTTTTTTTGCGAAATGCTTAAAATGACCTGAAACGTATGCAAAATGAATTTGAGACGATTTTGAGCATTTTTAATTTGCGCGCGCACTGACGCGCGGACGTACGCGCGCGCGCGTTTATTGACCTGAAATTGACCGGACGGATATTGACCTTGATCATGGTAAATATGAATGAGAAATGACTTTCTGTTATGAAGTTATGATCGTTTGTGATTTTCAGAAAATATCACAAAATGGCGCCTGGATGACGTCACGATGACTCCATGACCTTGAGAAGGTTACTGAACTTGATATTATAGGGCCTGATGACTGACAGAAATTGAAGGAAATTGACCATGTCGATTTCGAGTAAACGTTTACACAAAAAGTGTACGGAAGAAATAATAAAGAAAGAAAATTCTGACGAAATCAATAGGTAGTCTGTCGTTGACAGACCACCTAATAATACGTACGTATCACCTAATGCATGGTTCCTGCAAAGTTCTACCGAATTCGCAATTTCAACTTTCAATTGAAAGTTTTGACATGATCCCAACATCTGATCAAAAACCAAAAGCACGGTTTTTATAGCCCATAGTCTCAGCTATAACATACCCAAATTTGGGAGAAAATAGAGCACAAATAAGCTAGATAGTGCTCAAAGATTAATGTCATGTAGATTCATGATGTGAACGAAATTCACCGTCCATAGACATAACACGCAAATTAAGAAAATTCTGACATGTCATCTTCAAATGAAATTTTCACCATGATAACGTCATCAAAATGAAAAATGATGTGCACTAATCTTGTAGAGAATTGTCTTAACTACAACATATCGAAATTTGGAAGAAAATTGATCAATATTTAGAGATACAATCAATTTTCCATAAATATGCTGACGTCATAATATGCAAATTCGTTTTTTGAGTTCCAAGGCCATTATGATGATGTCACGATATATATAATGGCCAAATGAGACATGAAATCATATCTCCGACTCATGATCTATCAAATATGAAAAAAATTGAAGGTCCCCGCATCCCAAAGAGCTATAATGGATTTTGTATAGGCATGTTTTTGCCCATATATGCTATGTATTACAAGAGCTCGCGCGCACGGACATGTTTCTTGAACGGACGCTCATTCCGTTATTAATGGTCATAAAAGGATAAACATGGTATCAAATTGTTCAGAAAAAATGAGGAACATCATGTCAAAAAAAACTAGGAGGAATTATTTTGCGTTCGGCCGTCACGAACGAAAACGCGCGAAAATTCGCGTTTTCGCGTTTTTTGCGAAATGCTTAAAATGACCTGAAACGTATGCAAAATGAATTTGAGACGATTTTGAGCATTTTTAATTTGCGCGCACTGACGCGCGGACGTACGCGCGCGCGTTTATTGACCTGAAATTGACCGGACGGATATTGACCTTGATCATGGTAAATATGAATGAGAAATGACTTTCTGTTATGAAGTTATGATCGTTTGTGATTTTCAGAAAATATCACAAAATGGCGCCTGGATGACGTCACGATGACTCCATGACCTTGAGAAGGTTACTGGAACTTGATATTATAGGGCCTGATGACTGACAGAAATTGAAGGAAATTGACCATGTCGATTTCGAGTAAACGTTTACACAAAAAGTGTACGGAAGAAATAATAAAGAAAGAAAATTCTGACGAAATCAATAGGTAGTCTGTCGTTGACAGACCACCTAATAATACGTACGTATCACCTAATGCATGGTTCCTGCAAAGTTCTACCGAATTCGCAATTTCAACTTTCAATTGAAAGTTTTGACATGATCCCAACATCTGATCAAAAACCAAAAGCACGGTTTTTATAGCCCATAGTCTCAGCTATAACATACCCAAATTTGGGAGAAAATAGAGCACAAATAAGCTAGATAGTGCTCAAAGATTAATGTCATGTAGATTCATGATGTGAACGAAATTCACCGTCCATAGACATAACACGCAAATTAAGAAAATTCTGACATGTCATCTTCAAATGAAATTTTCACCATGATAACGTCATCAAAATGAAAAATGATGTGCACTAATCTTGTAGAGAATTGTCTTAACTACAACATATCGAAATTTAAAAGAAAATTGATCAATATTTAGAGATACAATCAATTTTCCATAAATATGCTGACGTCATAATATGCAAATTCGTTTTTGAGTTCCAAGGCCATTATGATGATGTCACGATATATATAATGGCCAAATGAGACAGAAATCATATCTCCGACTCATGATCTAATCAAATATGAAAAAAATTGAAGGTCCCCGTGCATCCCAAAGAGCTATAATGGATTTTGTATAGGCATGTTTTTGCCCATATATGCTATGTATTACAAGAGCTCGCGCGCACGGACATGTTTCTTGAACGGACGCTCATTCCGTTATTAATGGTCATAAAAGGATAAACATGGTATCAAATTGTTCAGAAAAAATGAGGAACATCATGTCAAAAATAAACTAGGAGGAATTATTTTCGTTCGGCCGTCACGAACGAAAATGCGCGAAAATTCGCGTTTTCGCGTTTTTTGCGAAATGCTTAAAATGACCTGAAACGTATGCAAAATGAATTTGAGACGATTTTGAGCATTTTTAAATTTGCGCGCGCACTGACGCGCGGACGTACGCGCGCGCGCGCGTTTATTGACCTGAAATTGACCGGACGGATATTGACCTTGATCATGGTAAATATGAATGAGAAATGACTTTCTGTTATGAAGATATGATCGTTTGTGATTTTCAGAAAATATCACAAAATGGCGCCTGGATGACGTCACGATGACTCCATGACCTTGAGAAGGTTACTGGAACTTGATATTATAGGGCCTGATGACTGACAGAAATTGAAGGAAATTGACCATGTCGATTTCGAGTAAACGTTTACACAAAAAGTGTACGGAAGAAATAATAAAGAAAGAAAATTCTGACGAAATCAATAGGTAGTCTGTCGTTGACAGACCACCTAATAATACGTACGTATCACCTAATGCATGGTTCCTGCAAAGTTCTACCGAATTCGCAATTTCAACTTTCAATTGAAAGTTTTGACATGATCCCAACATCTGATCAAAAACCAAAAGCACGGTTTTTATAGCCCATAGTCTCAGCTATAACATACCCAAATTTGGGAGAAAATAGAGCACAAATAAGCTAGATAGTGCTCAAAGATTAATGTCATGTAGATTCATGATGTGAACGAAATTCACCGTCCATAGACATAACACGCAAATTAAGAAAATTCTGACATGTCATCTTCAAATGAAATTTTCACCATGATAACGTCATCAAAATGAAAATGATGTGCACTAATCTTGTAGAGAATTGTCTCAACTACAACATATCGAAATTTAAAAGAAAATTGATCAATATTTAGAGATACAATCAATTTTCCATAAATATGCTGACGTCATAATATGCAAATTCGTTTTTGAGTTCCAAGGCCATTATGATGATGTCACGATATATTAATGGCCAAATGAGACATGAAATCATATCTCCGACTCATATCTATCCAAATATGAAAAAAATTGAAGGTCCCCATCCCAAAGAGCTATAATGGATTTTGTATAGGCATGTTTTTGCCCATATATGCTATGTATTACAAGAGCTCGCGCGCACGGACATGTTTCTTGAACGGACGCTCATTCCGTTATTAATGGTCATAAAAGGATAAACATGGTATCAAATTGTTCAGAAAAAATGAGGAATATCATGTCAAAAAAAACTAGGAGAATTATTTTCGTTCGGCCGTCACGAACGAAAACGCGCGCGCGTGTTCGCGTTTTTTTGCGAAATGCTTAAAATGGCCTGAAACGTATGCAAAATGAATTTGAGACGATTTTGAGCATTTTTAATTTGCGCGCGCACTGACGCGCGGACGTACGCGCGCGCGTTTATTGACCTGAAATTGACCGGACGGATATTGACCTTGATCATGATAAATATGAATGAGAAATGACTTTCCGTTATGAAGATATGATCGTTTGTGATTTTCAGAAAATATCACAAAATGGCGCCTGGATGACGTCACGATGACTCCATGACCTTGAGAAGGTTACTGGAACTTGATATTATAGGGCCTGATGACTGACAGAAATTGAAGGAAATTGACCATGTCGATTTCGAGTAAACGTTTACACAAAAAGTGTACGGAAGAAATAATAAAGAAAGAAAATTCTGACGAAATCAATAGGTAGTCTGTCGTTGACAGACCACCTAATACGTACGTATCACCTAATGCATGGTTCCTGCAAAGTTCTACCGAATTCGCAATTTCAACTTTCAATTGAAAGTTTTGACATGATCCCAACATCTGATCAAAAACCAAAAGCACGGTTTTTATAGCCCATAGTCTCAGCTATAACATACCCAAATTTGGGAGAAAATAGAGCACAAATAAGCTAGATAGTGCTCAAAGATTAATGTCATGTAGATTCATGATGTGAACGAAATTCACCGTCCATAGACATAACACGCAAATTAAGAAAATTCTGACATGTCATCTTCAAATGAAATTTTCACCATGATAACGTCATCAAAATGAAAATGATGTGCACTAATCTTGTAGAGAATTGTCTTAACTACATCATATCGAAATTTAAAAGAAAATTGATCAATATTGAGAGATACGATCAATTTTCCATAAATATGCTGACGTCATAATATGCAAATTCGTTTTTGAGTTCCAAGGCCATTATGATGATGTCACGATATATATAATGGCCAAATGAGACAGAAATCATATCTCCGACTCATGATCTAATCAAATATGAAAAAAATTGAAGGTCCCTGCATCCCAAAGAGCTATAATGGATTTTGTATAGGCATGTTTTTGCCCATATATGCTATGTATTACAAGAGCTCGCGCGCACGGACATGTTTCTTGAACGGACGCTCATTCCGTTATTAATGGTCATAAAAGGATAAACATGGTATCAAATTGTTCAGAAAAAATGAGGAACATCATGTCAAAATAAACTAGGAGGAATTATTTTCGTTCGGCCGTCACGAACGAAAACGCGCGAAATTCGCGTTTTCGCGTTTTTGCGAAATGCTTAAAATGACCTGAAACGTATGCAAAATGAATTTGAGACGATTTTGAGCATTTTTAAATTTGCGCGCACTGACGCGCGGACGTACTGCGCGCGCGTTTATTGACCTGAAATTGACCGGACGGATATTGACCTTGATCATGGTAAATATGAATGAGAAATGACTTTCTGTTATGAAGATATGATCGTTTGTGATTTTCAAAAATATCACAAAATGGCGCCTGGATGACGTCACGATGACTCCATGACCTTGAGGTTACTGGAACTTGATATTATAGGGCCTGATGACTGACAGAAATTCGAAGGAAATTGACCATGTCGATTTCGAGTAAACGTTTACACAAAAAGTGTACGGAAGAAATAATAAAGAAAAAAATTCTGACGAAATCAATAGGTAGTCTGTCGTTGACAGACCACCTAATAATACGTATCACCTAATGCATGGTTCCTGCAAAGTTCTACCGAATTCGCAATTTCAACTTTCAATTGAAAGTTTTGACATGATCCCAACATCTGATCAAAAACCAAAAGCACGTTTTTATAGCCCATAGTCTCAGCTATAACATACCCAAATTTGGGAGAAAATAGAGCACAAATAAGCTAGATAGTGCTCAAAGATTAATGTCATGTAGATTCATGATGTGAACGAAATTCACCGTCCATAGACATAACACGCAAATTAAGAAAATTCTGACATGTCATCTTCAAATGAAATTTTCACCATGATAACGTCATCAAAATGAAAAATGATGTGCACTAATCTTGTAGAGAATTGTCTTAACTACATCATATCGAAATTTAAAGAAAATTGATCAATATTGAGAGATACGATCAATTTTCCATAAATATGCTGACGTCATAATATGCAAATTCGTTTTTGAGTTCCAAGGCCATTATGATGATGTCACGATATATATAATGGCCAAATGAGACCAGAAATCATATCTCCGACTCATGATCTAATCAAATATGAAAAAAATTGAAGGTCCCCGTGCATCCCAAGAGCTATAATGGATTTTGTATAGGCATGTTTTGCCCATATATGCTATGTATTACAAGAGCTCGCGCCTGGACATGTTTCTTGAACGGACGCTCATTCCGTTATTAATGGTCATAAAAGGATAAACATGGTATCAAATTGTTCAGAAAAAAATGAGAACATCATGTCAAAAATAAACTAGGAGGAATTATTTTCGTTCGGCCGTCACGAACGAAAACGCGCGAAAATTCGCGTTTTCGCGTTTTTGCGAAATGCTTAAAATGACCTGAAACGTATGCAAAATGAATTTGAGACGATTTTGAGCATTTTTAAATTTGCGCGCACTGACGCGCGGACGTACCACGCGCGCGCGTTTATTGACCTTGACCGGACGGATATTGACCTTGATCATGGTAAATATGAATGAGAAATGACTTTCTGTTATGAAGTTATGATCGTTTGTGATTTTCAGAAAATATCACAAAATGGCGCCTGGATGACGTCACGATGACTCCATGACCTTGAGAAGGTTACTGGAACTTGATATTATAGGGCCTGATGACTGACAGAAATTCGAAGGAAATTGACCATGTCGATTTCGAGTAAACGTTTACACAAAAGTGTACGGAAGAAATAATAAAGAAAGAAAATTCTGACGAAATCAATAGGTAGTCTGTCGTTGACAGACCACCTAATAATACGTACGTATCACCTAATGCATGGTTCCTGCAAAGTTCTACCGAATTCGCAATTTCAACTTTCAATTGAAAGTTTTGACATGATCCCAACATCTGATCAAAAACCAAAAGCACGTTTTTATAGCCCATAGTCTCAGCTATAACATACCCAAATTTGGGAGAAAATAGAGCACAAATAAGCTAGATAGTGCTCAAAGATTAATGTCATGTAGATTCATGATGTGAACGAAATTCACCGTCCATAGACATAACACGCAAATTAAGAAAATTCTGACATGTCATCTTCAAATGAAATTTTCACCATGATAACGTCATCAAAATGAAAAATGATGTGCACTAATCTTGTAGAGAATTGTCTTAACTACATCATATCGAAATTTAAAGAAAATTGATCAATATTAGAGAGATACGATCAATTTTCCATAAATATGCTGACGTCATAATATGCAAATTCGTTTTTGAGTTCCAAGGCCATTATGATGATGTCACGATATATATAATGGCCAAATGAGACCAGAAATCATATCTCCGACTCATGATCTAATCAAATATGAAAAAATTGAAGGTCCCATGCATCCCAAAGCTATAATGGATTTTGTATAGGCATGTTTTTGCCCATATATGCTATGTATTACAAGAGCTCGCGCTGGACATGTTTCTTGAACGGACGCTCATTCCGTTATTAATGGTCATAAAAGGATAAACATGGTATCAAATTGTTCAGAAAAAATGAGGACATCATGTCAAAAATAAACTAGGAGGTTATTTTCGTTCGGCCGTCACGAACGAAGCGCGAAAAATTCGCGTTTTCGCGTTTTTGCGAAATGCTTAAAACCTGAAACGTATGCAAAATGAATTTGAGACGATTTTGAGCATTTTTAAATTGCTGCGCGACGCGCGGACGTACCACGCGCGTTGCGCCTATTGAGAAATTGACGGACGGATATTGTTGACCTTGATCATGGTAAATATGAATGAGAAATGACTTTCTGTTATGAAGTTATGATCGTTTGTGATTTTCAGAAAATATCACAAAATGGCGCCTGGATGACGTCACGATGACTCTCCATGACCTTGAGAAGGTTGAACTTGATATTATAGGGCCTGATGACTGACAGAAATTCGAAGGAAATTGACCATGG
>CP137686.1:16394007-16479432 GCA_037976565.1 Mesocentrotus franciscanus | reverse complement strand
GACGTAAATATGACGTCCATATGACGTCTTCCTATGGTACAAGTTGACGTCTTAAAGACGTCTTTCTTTGACGAATAAGACGTAAAAATCACGTCAAAATATGTCGTCCTGAAGACGACGTACGCGGGTGCAAGTTTACGTCTTTTTTACGTCATGTTATGTCGTCTTAAAGACGTAGTACAAGACGTAAATATGACGTCTTTAAGACGTCCCTCTGCTATCAGGGCTGTCATCCTGGTACTGCGCTAAAGATATTAAATACACTGATTTATTGTACCACTTGAAAGCCTTATATAGATAATAATAAAGTATACTTCAGATTCAATACTCACTAAACAAGGATGGAGATCTAGATCACAGTGCACTTATTTTAAGCACACCTACATTTACACACTCTAGATATGCTTATAATGCATACTTTAAGTCATGAATGTTTCAATAGCATTTAGGCAATGTCAAAAATGTGTTTAAATATTAGACAAAGCATTATTTCTTCTTTGTTTATTTAATAATCCAAATATAAATACAGCTCTATTCATTTAAATCAATCATATGGAAAAATATACATTCTAAAATATACATTCTAAAATAATGGGCATCAACCATGGTTCATGTAGAGGCCTTAGTCGTCCAGTGGATAAGTTTCTGGCCAGTGAACCACGAGGTATGGGGTTTGAAACCCTGCTGTACGTAGCACTAATGTTGTTTTGCAAGACATTAATTTACATTTGCCACACTCGACCTAGTTGTACCAAGTGGGTACTTGTAGGATGTATTCCTTGATTGAATGGCTATGTAGTAAGTAAGTGCTTTACAGCTGTAATTGTCGGTACTCCTGTTGTTCAACGTATGCTCTATCAACAATTTTTCCGTTCTCACTATCCTGCACTAAGGCCAAAAAAAAAAGTTGTTTGGTTGTCCTCGATTGCTTTTCTGGAGTAGGGGCGGGCGGGCGGATTTTTTTTTTTTTTTTTTTTTCTCCATTTGTTTTCTTCTTCATATGGACTCATTTCTTCCTATTTATTTTCAATTTTTGTTCAAATCATAAAGCCAATATTATTATTATGTAAACACAAAGTATCCCGACCAAAAATCATGAATTGCCATGTCAATATTCATTTTCATTTTCGCTGTTTCGGAGGTAGTTTTCGGCTATAGCAAGGCAGTTTTCGTCTGTATGTAAAACGTACGTACGTCTATAGGGAGCGCGCACGCGCGTCGTTCGTTCGCCCGCGCGTCGTTTGTTCGATCGTGCGGCCGGAGCAGGTATCCCACGCCAGAGCTCGGGGCGCCAAAAACTATCCCTGTGGTGATCCGACTGCAATGATTTAATACGTGCGGGGAGACACTATTGATCTTGCGATACACGAAAAATAGTGATCTAAATCTGAAAAATACTTGAAATACAGCTCAGGTTTTGGTACCCATCTTCCTTACTGACACGCGTAAGATATTCGATTTTTCAGATTCAGGTAGCGGGACTGCCGATTACATCGCTAAACTGTGATATTTAAGGATACATTTCCTATTGCAAATGTGGTTCTCCTGTGACTCTGATATGTTTTGTATGTGTGTGATATGTGTATTATGCTATGTATTTTAAAGTGATTTTACCACGCATACAACGGACCCACCGAAAACTGCCACCCGGCCGAAAACTCCCTCCTCTTCTCTATTAAAGACATAATTGCGTACTAAAAGGACCAAATTGGCGACGGGACACATTTTGATCCTTGCAACATGCATAAAATGGTATGTTTGGCGTTTAAAATTGCTCCAAAATAAATGTATAATCTTTAAAAAAAAAAAAAAAAAAATACAAGCGGGCCGAAAATGAGGAGCGGGCGGTCGAGGACAACCAAATGATTTTTTTTTTTTGGCCTAAACAAATTCTTAAAGGTATTACAAAGTTTTGGTATGGGGTCTTGAATTCGGTTCAAATGAACATATTGGAAGTATATGCGATTTTACAATATTCAATGATCATTGTTGCGGTTGAAATCGAGTCTAAAGTGATGAAATTGTAAATAATAAACTCTTTATCTTGTGTAGCGCCCTCTCAAGACTGATATTACTATAGCTTTAAAACAATGTTTCTTGACTACAATCGACCGATTTGCTATCCCTGTTTGGAAATTATATATCGAACTGCATATTCTGAGATTTTCATGGTCGCAGCTACCATGGAATGGCCTTAGGCGCTATTTAGTGCTTATAATACATCCACAGGGGCATCCAAATATATCAAAAATTAAAATAATTACTATCTATCCAATTTCAAAATTTCCGAAAACTTTGCATTACCTTTAACTTTAACTCTGCACCAAAAGGTATCACTAAACCTAAGCTCAAACATATTTGCAGCCCTTATCCAAATCGTATATATTTATCTGAACAACTGTCACCTGAGCATAGCCATACACATACATGTACATCGAAGCACCCAGTTATATTTGCAGTCATTCAATTACAACATGTACTCTGGTGATGTACTTGTATGAATCACTATTTGTATCCATGTAGGTTCAAACTGTCATACTTCAAGATGTTATGTGTCCAACAGCAGCCTCTTCTCATCACCTAGTAGATGCTCTGTGTTCTATGCCAATCCTGACTGACCTGACACTATGGTGACGATACACAGTTGTATGTTACGTTTGACCCTAAGCAACCTAATGGCTTAGATACTGCATTAAAAACTCTCTCAGATTGTGTCACAGATATAAGTACGTGGATGGGAAGGAATAAACTTAAACTTAATGAAGAAAAGACAGAGTTTTTGGTAATCGGCTCCAAACACAACTTGGGAAACATTAATGATGTTAATCTTACATTTGGTACCACTCAGATTGCACCATCTACATCGGTCAAGAACCTTGGTGTAATTTTCGATTGCAATATGTCCATGTCTAACCAAATAGACCAGCTTTGTAGATCTGTACGATTTCAGTTGAAGAGTGTATCACAGATAAGGAAGTATGTATCTGAAGATGCATGTCATCATGTGATTCGCAGCCATGTTCTTTCCCGGTTGGATTATTGTAATGGGCTACTTACAGAAGTCCCTCAAACACAAATAAGAAGACTTCAAAGTTTGCAGAACTGGGCTGCTCGTACTATTTTTCGGTTAGACCGTCGTCATGATGCCATGCCTCTACTAACATCCCTTCATTGGTTGCCAATCAAACAGAGGATTGTTTTTAAGATTCTTTTATTTGTGTACAAATTTTTTCATGATCAGGTGCCAGACTATTTTAATGATTGTCTTGAGTTGTATCGACCTGTGCGTACAAACCTTCGCTCCAATGCAGACCCATTTCGATTGACTTTTCATGTGGCTCGTAGTAAGGCAGGAGATCGCACATTCACTGTTGCAGCAGCTAAGGAGTGGAATAAACTTCCCTCCAGTATAAAAGCTGCTCCATCAGTGGATGTGTTTAAACTCCGTAAACGTACCTATTTCCTACTTGATTCGCTATTATTTTGTTTGTTTCAATGTTATGTTATGATTTGCTGTTATATTCTTATATTGCATATTATTGTAAGCGCTGTGATATAGTGTACTATGAATAGCGTAGCTAAATGCCTAATAATAATAATAATAATAACTAGACTTGAATTCGTCACTTAGACGAATTAGGTGATACGTATGCTAATGTTTTACATAATGAAGCATGCATTTTCACGATTTTACATTATCTTATAACATGCTCTTCCGACTATGGTCTATCCATATGACATTTCATCTGTGTAGCCTTGATCATTATGGATATATCTAGTGCTTTAACCAATAGACCAAAATATTTCTCATAGACTTTACATGCAAAGCTGACAAACGGCCTTGGCATGGTCGCAATTACATTTTGCAACTGAAAATTTCGACATGATCTCAACATCTGATAAAAAACCGAAAGCACATTTTTTTATAGCCTATAGTCTCAGCTATAACATACCAAAAAGTGGGAGAAAATAGAGTACAAATAAGCTAGATAGTGCTCAAAGATTAATGTCATGTAGATTCAAGATGTGAACGAAATTCACCTTACATAGGCATAACACGCAAATTAAGAAAATTCTGACATGTGGCCTTTAATTGAATTTTTTACTATGATGACGTCATCAAAATGGAAAATGATGTGTACTGATCTTGTAGAAGATTGTCTTGGCTACAACATATCAGATTTGAGAAGAAAATTGATCAATATTTACAGAGATGCAATCAATTTCCAATAAATATACTGACGTCATAATATGCAAATTCGTTTTTTGAGTTCCAAGGCCATTATGATGACGTCACGATGTACTTAATGGCCAAATGAGACATGAAATCATATCTCCGACTCATCCTCTATCCAAATATGAAAAAAATTGGCAGTCCTTATTCATCCCAAAGAGCTATAATGGAATCTTTATATAGGTATGTTTTTGCCCATATATCCTATGTATTACAAGAGTTCGCGCACGGACATTTATCTTCAACGGACGCTCATTCCGTTATTAATAGTCATACAGAGATAAAAATGGTATCAAATTGTTTGAAAAAGTATGGGAGATATCATGAAAGAAAAAAATGGCGATTCTATGTTGCGTACGGCAAAGACGAACAAAACGCGCATGTGCGTGATTTTTTGAAAAATGCTCGAAATGGCCTGAAACATATGCAAAATAAATTTTAGATGATTTGGAGTAATTAAAAATTTTGCGCGCGCACTGCGCGTTTATTGACATGAAATTGACCGGACAGATATTGACCTTGATCATGATTAATATGAATGAGAAATGACATTCTGTTATGAAGATATGATCATAAGTTGGTTTTTCACAAAATGGCGCCTTGATGACGTCACGATGATTTTGAGTCTCTGAAAAGTCACACAGTTCTAAGTTAGACTAATATCTATCATCATGGAAAGTTTCATGATAATGGCTTTATTCATTCTTGAGATATCCTGCGAACAAATTTGAGGAAGAATAATAATAATAAATAATAATAATAATAATAAAGACAAATCTTGACGAAATCAAAAGGTGATACGTATAACTACGTACGTATCAACTAATAATATGTGGTCAGGATTTCCAAGAGGAGTTCTACTCTGCACTGAATGCAAAGGCGTCAACCTTAAAGGTATGCTGTGTGTTTCTACTCTATATCCATGCCATGATAAATTCAAGTACACATGTAGCAGTGGAGATGAGTTTTAAGGAGTTATGATATTTTAGCAACGGTTAATATTTTTGTTCAACGTGTTTAATGTTTTATATGAAAATTATAATTTCATACAATATTTTATATGAAACTTTGTAATAGTCTTAGCAGACAAAGGAACAGTATTATAAAGAGGGTCTTTCATGTACAGCATGAACATCTTCCCATCACAGTTTAGTGATCTTATCAATTTTCAACGCAACTCGGAAACCCATACTTATAATACAAGAAGTGCTGCCAACATTCATCTCCCTAAACATAGAACCTGAAGATTTCAATTTGAAATTCAATACTCTGGGCCAAAATTTTGGAACACCTTACCATGTATCCTACAGAAGTCGCTGTCCTTGCAGACTTCTTTCCGTAAGGCGAAAATGTATTTAATTACTCGATATTAATACCCTGTCTTGTATTTATGTGTGAAAGTGACTTCTTGTAGGTATGACCGATTATTTATTTTGATCACTTACGTACACACCTCAGCTGTTGCTAGGTACCATCTGTATATTCCCCAAGACAATGTTGTCGGATAAAAGTTGATTAAAATTGACAAAAAATCAACCCACTCAAGACCCCTGAAAACGATTGTAATACAGCTGAATTCTCAGTGACGTCACGGAATGAACAATGGGCCGCTCAGCTGAACTGATTGACTGAGGTGTGCGATATAGTGTGTGTGCAAATCAGCATAGAGTGCCGTACCCATTCATAGCCGACGTAGTTTACCTTCATCAAAATTCCCTGGAAATATTGATATAGACGCAAACATACTTGATGTGAGTTTTGAGAAGATAGAAGAAGGAAGTACCTCGGACAGCGGCAACGACAATGGAGATTCGGGAGATCTTGACCTAAAAGTAGAACTAGAAGATTTTGGCAATGTACGCTTATGTACGATACTATATAACCTGCCTGCAGCGCATGCAAGATAGCTGGCTTGCCATATACCCATAGTCAGCCCGGCGGGCGGTAGAGCTATCCGTGAATCGCGAACCAGACTGATTTTGGTCTTCTCTTGATTTCACTGTTCCCCATTTATCTGGTACTATGACTTAAATTATCAAAAATCTGAAATTAATCGGCCTAATCATACATTTTCGTAACAAATATCTGGTCAATTTTATGTAAATTTGTCGCCTGTTTTGTTCCAAAGAGTTGCTAGGTCAGCATACAAAATGTCCTTCACACTCCCAGATCAGACACGTACATGGTAACATGCCCTCAAAATATGTGAATATTATTCTGATTTTTATGCTTAAATGTGACGGAAATAACATAATAAGCAAATAAACATTTGTAGAAAGTATTATTTATTTGGTGTTTCTCTTTTAACCCGTTCCTTCCGACCTTATTCAGCCCGATAGCCGCCTCACAAACGAGAATAAAAATCAAAGACTCGACCAGTTCACTGCCGTGCGTGCGTACAGCGGGGCCGTACAATGCGTGTGCATTCAAGCCTGGCCAGTGGCTTTGACGAGCAGGAACATAGCGCATGCGCAGATCTGGCCCACCTATACAGCTAAGTTACGTAAGAGGAACAATGGACGTGGCCGAGGGTAAAGGTCGTTGTAATGGTTATAAACTCCAACAATAGAAGAGCGGAAATAAAGTAATGGGATGCTGACATATAGCATTGATGATCCATGTATACTACATGTATATCGGGTTCAAATAACCTTGTTTTTTTGGGGGGGGGGATCTTGTTGATTTGCAGTTGTCATTTTCGATCTTCATCTCTCATAGTGATTTCTGTTCCGCGAATTTTAATGAGATCTCGTTTCCACATACTCCTAAATAAAAATAGCTGATCATAATTATAACGTAGTACCGAATTTGACCCTATCTAAACTATTAATTCAAATATATAACAATCAATGAAAGATAAAGGAATAATACAAATGTGATTTAGTAAAATGTCACTGACGAAAAGATGACATAAGTAATGATTGTTTCTCTCTCTGATTGTCTCTTTCTTTGTCTCTCTGTCTCTTTCTCGCGTTTTTTCTCTCTCTTTCTCTCTCTTTTTCTCTCCCTGTATTTCTCTCTCTTTCTCTCTCTCCTGCTCGCTTTCTCAGCGCCATTTTCCATCTTCTGGTACTGTTTTCCGTTCCGCTATTTGCTTTTATTCCGAGAGTATTCCTTTCGATCTTGAAATAAATGATTATACCATAACCTCGACATGGAGAACAAAAACACGGTACGAGCGCCTGATTATAATCGAAATAAGAAGAATATTACTGTACAATAATTATAAAGAGTAAAACTTTCGAATGTAAATCATGATAAAACAATGGAAACTAGAGAGGAATCCAGAGCGGGTGGGGGTTGATAGGAGAGACAAATAGCATAGGCCTATGTAGCGGTAATAATAAATAACAATACGCCCAACTTTCTCTCTCTTTCTTTTTCTCAATGTCGTTTTCCATCTTCATCTCTCGATTTTTAATGAGATTGCATTTCCACGTACTCCTAAATAAAAATAGCTGATCATAATTGTAACGTAGTACCGAATTTGACCCTATCTGAAATATTCATTCAAATATATAACAATCATGGAGAGATAAAGGAATAATACAAATGTGATTTAGTAAAATGTCACAGAAGAAAATATGACATAAGAAATGATTGTTTTTCTCTCTCTATATGTCTCTTTCTTTGTCTCTCCCTATCTTTTTTCTCTCTCCCTCTCTCTCTTTCTCTCTCCTTTTCTCTCTCCTTTTCTCTCTGTGTATTTCTCTTTCTTTACTCGCTTTCTCAGCGCCATTTTCCATCTTCATCTCTGGTATTGTTTTCCGTTCCGCTAATGGATTTTATTCCGAAAGTATTCCTTTCGATCTTGAGATAAACTATTATCAGTAACCTCGAAATGAGAAAAATATTACTGTACAATAATTATAAAAAGTAAAATTGTTGAATGTAAATCATGATGAAAAAAAGAAAACTAAAAAGTAATCCAGGGCGGGTGAGTTGAGGGTTGATCGGAGAGACAAATAGCATAATAATGAATAACAATACATTCTCTCTCTCTCTCTCTCGTTTTCTATCTCTCATAGTGTTTTCTGTTCCGCGATTTTGAATGAGATCATGTTTCGACGTACTCCTTAATAAAAAGAGCTGTTTATAAATATAACCTAAAACCAAATTTGACCCTATCTGAAATATTCATTCAAAATATATAACGGTCATGGAAAGATAAAGGAATAATTAAAAAATTATTTAGTAAAATGTCACAGACAAAAAGATGACATGAAAAATGATTGATTCTCTCTCTGTATGTCTCTTTCTCTCTTTCTCTTTCTTCATCTTTGGTACTGTTTTCCATTCCGCTATTTGCTTTTATTCTGAAAGTATTTATTTCGATCTTGAGATAAATTATGATATATTATATACCGAAAAGGTAATTTGGTTTTTGACGGAGACTGGAGTTGTTAAGTAAGCATTTAGGGGGAAAGAGAGGACTTTGTTGCTATTTATGTAGTAATACAGTTTCTGTATAAGCAGATTACTGAAGTACTCTAAACACTAGTAGGTCTATACAAATATTTGTTATCCCCTCGTGGAGGGGATATAGAAACACTGCTGTCTGTCCTTCCGTGCTTCCGTTCTTCCTTCCGTTCGTAACAATTTTGGTTTCCGATCGATAACTTCAGTAATGTTTGACGGATTTTAATGAAGTTTGATACGAAGGTACATTGTATCACAATACAGGCTAAGTTTGATTTCGGAGTATGTAGGTCAAAGGTCAAAGGTCACATTAAATATGTGAAAAAATACACATCTGGTTTCCAATCGATAACTTTAGTAATGTTTGACAGATTTTTATGAAATTTGATATGAAGGTACATGGTATAAAAATACAGGCTAAGTTCGATTTCGGAGTATGTAGGTCAAAGGTCAAAGGTCATTAAATATGCGAATCTGGTTTCCATTCCATAACTTTAATAATGTTTGACGGATTTTGAATAATGGACAAGGCGATTGTTCTTTCATTTTTTAATTGATTCTCCAAACACAAATGCTGCTCTATATAATAAGACCAGTCATGTGAATAATTTACATTCTAAAATGATGGACTTCAACCTGTTTAATGTAGAGGCCTTAGTGGTCAAGTGGATAAGTCTCTAGACAGTGAACCATGAGGTATATGGTTTGAAACCCTGCTGTACGTATTACTAATGTTGTTTGGCAAAACATTAATCTACATTTCCTACACTCGACCTACGTTTAGGTGTATTAAGTGGATTCCTGGTAGGATGTATTCCTTGAATGCATAACTATGTAGTATGTGGTAATTAAATGCCCTACAACTGTAATTGTCACTCCTCCTGTTGTCTGACATATGCTCTGTCAAGCTTTCTTCTGTGCTTACTATCCTGCACTAAACAAATCTAAATTTAACCCTACATCAAAAAAGTATATATAATCATTAAAACTAAGCTCAAATCTATTTGCAGCCCTTATCCAAATGTTATATATTCAAATAAATATAGCCCAGATCAATTGTCACCTGAGCATAGCCATACAAATACATGTATAATAGGGCACCCAGTTATATGTGCAGTCTTTCACTTAAAACATGTAGTCTAGTTTTAAATGTACTTGTATGAATCACTGTTTGTATGTATACATGCAGGTCGAAAATGTCATGCTACAAGATGTTAGGTGTCCAACATCAGCCTCTACACATCACCTAATAGAAGCTGTGTGTTCCATGCCAAGCCTGACTGACCTGACACTAATTGGAAAGGATTTCCAGGAGGAGTTCTACTCTACACTGAATGCAAAGGCGTTAACCTTACAGGTATGTATGTGTGTTTGTATTCTTTAAGCCTGCCATGATTAATTCATGCACTTCATAGCAATGTAGATATGTGTTTATGGATTTCTGATGTTTGAGCTACCCGGCGTCAACATTTTTGTATGTGTATAATGCTTGATATGAAAAGATCTAATAGTCTTAGCAGACAAAAGAACAGTATTATAAAGAGAGTCTTTCCTGTTCAGTGTATGATACAGAATTTATATAGCTGGAGTTGAAAATATGATGTTCAGCAAAATAACTTTACTATTAAAGGTGGGCCTCAGAAAAGTTATTTAAGTTTTTGATAAAGACTAAGTGGAGTTTAATAACCCCAATTTTGTGGATGGGGAATATTGGGTGGTTACTTATGCAATAATGAAATTACATTATAAAAAGATTACTGAAGTACCCCAAATCCTAGTTGATGCAATTAATTTTTGTTTTTAATTTGTATAGTTTAAAGTTCAAGCAATCCATAAGGTACTGAAATGTCATAATAGGTTTGTAAGCAGTAGCAAAGTACACTTGAGAGTCGACAATTACTAAACAAGGATGGAGATCTAGATTACAGTGTACTTTTGAACACATGCAGCTACATGTACACACTGTGCATGTATATACATGCATAATGCATACTTTCTTCCGCAATTATGCAATATCACTGATGTGTAAATAATGGACAAGGCGATTGTTCTTTCATTTTTTAATTGATTCTCCAAACACAAGTGCTGCTCTATATAATGAAACCAGTCATGTGAATAATTTACATTTTAAAATGATGGACTTCAACGGACCTGTTTAATTTAGAGGCCTTAGTGGTCAAGTGGATAAGTCTCTAGACAGTGAACCATGAGGTATACGGTTTGAAACCCTGCTGTACGTATTACTAAGGTTGTTTGGCAAGACATTAATCTACATTTCCTACACTCGACTTACATGTAGGTGTAGTAAGTGGATTCCTAATAGGATGTATTCCTTGAATGCATAACTATGTAGTATGTGGTAATCAAATGCCCTACGGCTGTAATTGTCACTCCTCCTGTTGTTCGACACATGCTCTGTCAACCTTTCTTCTGTGCTTACTATCCTGCACTAAACAAATCTAAATTTAACCCTACATCAAAAAGTATATATAATCATTAAAACTAAGCTCAAATCTATTTGCAGCCCTTATCCAAATGTTATATATTCAAATAAATATAGCCCAGATCAATTGTCACCTGAGCATAGCCATACAAATACATGTATAATAGGGCACCCAGTTATATGTGCAGTCTTTCACTTAAAACATGTAGTCTAGTTTTAAATGTACTTGTATGAATCACTGTTTGTATGTATACATGCAGGTCGAAAATGTCATGCTACAAGATGTTAGGTGTCCAACATCAGCCTCTACACATCACCTAATAGAAGCTGTGTGTTCCATGCCAAGCCTGACTAACCTGACACTAATTGGAAAGGATTTCCAGGAGGAGTTCTACTCTACACTGAATGCAAAGGCGTTAACCTTACAGGTATGTATGTGTGTTTGTATTCTTTAAGCCTGCCATGATTAATTCATGCACTTCATAGCAATGTAGATATGTGTTTATGGATTTCTGATGTTTGAGCTACCGGCGTCAACATTTTTGTATGTGTATAATGCTTGATATGAAAAGATCTAATAGTCTTAGCAGACAAAAGAACAGTATTATAAAGAGAGTCTTTCCTGTTCAGTGTATGATACAGAATTTATATAGCTGGAGTTGAAAATATGATGTTCAGCAAAATAACTTTACTATTAAAGGTGGGCCTCAGAAAAGTTATTTAAGTTTTTGATAAAGACTAAGTGGAGTTTAATAACCCCAATTTTGTGGATGGGGAATATTGGGTGGTTACTTATGCAATAATGAAATTACATTATAAAAAGATTACTGAAGTACCCCAAATCCTAGTTGATACAATTAATTTTTGTTTTTAATTTGTATAGTTTAAAGTTCAAGCAATCCATAAGGTATTGAAATGTCATAATAGGTTTGTAAGCAGTATCAAAGTACACTTGAGAGTCGACACTTACTAAACAAGGATGGAGATCTAGATTACAGTGTACTTTTGAGCACATGCAGCTACATGTACACACTGTAAATGCATATACATGCATAATGCATACTTTCTTTCGCATTTATGCAATATCACTGATGTGTAAATAATGGACAAGGCGATTGTTCTTTCATTTTTAATTGATTCTCCAAACACAAATGCTGCTCTACATAATAAAAGCAGTCATGTGAATAATTTACATTCTAAAATGATGGACTTCAACCTGTTAATGTAGAGGCCTTAGTGGTCAAGTGGATAAGTCTCTAGACAGTAAACCATAAGGTCTATGGTTTGAAACCCTGCTGTACGTATTACTAATGTTGTTTGGCAAAACATTAATCTACATTTCCTACACTCGACCTACATGTAGGTGTAGTAAGTAAATTCCTGGTAGGATGTATTCCTTGAATGCATAACTATGTAGTATGTGGTAATCAAATGCCCTACGGCTGTAATTGTCACTCCTCCTGTTGTTCGACACATGCTCTGTCAACCTTTCTTCTGTGCTGACTATCCTGCACTAGACAAATCTAAATTTAACCCTGCATCAAAAAAGTATACCAATCACTAAGCCTAAGCTCAAATCTATTTGCAGCCCTTATCCAAATGTTATATATTTAAATAAATATAGCCCAGATCAATTGCCACCTGAGCATAGCCATACAAATACATGTATAATATAGCACCCAGTTATATGTGCAGTCTTTCACTTAAAACATGTAGTCTAGTTAAATGTACTTGTATGAATCACTGTTTGTATGTATACATGTAGGTCAAAGTGTCATGCTACAAGATGTAAGGTGTCACATCAGCCTCTTTACATCACCTAATAGAAGCTGTGTGTTCATGCCAAGCCTGACTGACCTGAAACTAAGTGAAAAAGATTTCCAGGAGGTTCTACTCTACATTGAACGAAAAAGCAAACCTTACAGGTATGTATATGTGTTTGTATTCTTTATGCCTGCCATGATGAATTCATGCACTTAATAGCAATGTAGATATATGTTTATGGATATCTGATATTTGAGCTACCAGGTCAACATTTTTGTATGTGTATAATGCTTGATATGAAAAGATCTAATAGTCTTAGCAGACAAAAGAACAGTTTTATAAAGAGTCTTTCATGTTCAGTGTATGATACAGAATTCATATAGCTGGAGTTGAAAATATGATGTTCAGCAAAATAACTTTACTATTAAAGGTGGGCCTCAAAAAGTTATTTAAGTTTTGATAAAGACTAAGTGGAGTTTAATAACCCCAATTTTGTGGATGGGGAATATTGGGTGGTTACTTATGCAATAATGAAATTACATTATAAAAGATTACTGAAGTACCCAAATCCTAGTTGATACAATTAATTTTTGTTTTTAATTTGTATAGTTTAAAGTTCAAGGAATCCATAAGGTATTGAAATGTCATAATAGGTTTGTAAGCAGTATCAAAGTACACTTGAGAGTCGACACTTACTAAACAAGGATGGAGATCTAGATTACAGTGTACTTTTGAGCACATGCAGCTACATGTACACACTGTAAATGCATATACATGCATAATGCATACTTTCTTTCGCATTTATGCAATATCACTGATGTGTAAATAATGGACAAGGCGATTGTTCTTTCATTTTTTAATTGATTCTCCAAACACAAGTGCTGCTCTATATAATGAAACCAGTCATGTGAATAATTTACATTTTAAAATGATGGACTTCAACGGACCTGTTTAATTTAGAGGCCTTAGTGGTCAAGTGGATAAGTCTCTAGACAGTGAACCATGAGGTATACGGTTTGAAACCCTGCTGTACGTATTACTAAGGTTGTTTGGCAAGACATTAATCTACATTTCCTACACTCGACTTACATGTAGGTGTAGTAAGTGGATTCCTAATAGGATGTATTCCTTGAATGCATAACTATGTAGTATGTGGTAATCAAATGCCCTACGGCTGTAATTGTCACTCCTCCTGTTGTTCGACACATGCTCTGTCAACCTTTCTTCTGTGCTGACTATCCTGCACTAGACAAATCTAAATTTAACCCTGCATCAAAAAAGTATACCAATCACTAAGCCTAAGCTCAAATCTATTTGCAGCCCTTATCCAAATGTTATATATTTAAATAAATATAGCCCAGATCAATTGCCACCTGAGCATAGCCATACAAATACATGTATAATATAGCACCCAGTTATATGTGCAGTCTTTCACTTAAAACATGTAGTCTAGTATTAAATGTACTTGTATGAATCACTGTTTGTATGTATACATGTAGGTCAAAAGTGTCGGGCTACAAGATGTAAGGTGTCCCACATCAGCCTCTACACATCACCTAATAGAAGCTGTGTGTTCCATGCCAAGCCTGACTAACCTGACACTAAGTGGAAAGGATTTCCAGGAGGAGTTCTACTCTACACTGAATGCAAAGGTGTTAACCTTACAGGTATGTATGTGTGTTTGTATTCTTTATGCATGCCATGATGAATTTATGCACTTAATAGCAATGTAGATATGTGTTTATGGATTTCTGATATTTGAGCAACCTGGCATCAACATTTTTTGTATGTATATAAAGCTTGACATGAAAAGATCTAATAGTCTTAGCAGACAAAAGAACAGTATTATAAAGAGAGTCTTTCCTGTTCAGTGTATGATACAGAATTCATATAGCTGGAGTTGAAACTATGATGTTCAGCAAAATAACTTTACTATTAAAGGTGGGCCTCAGGAAAGTTATTTAAGTTTTTGATAAAGACTAACTGGAGTTTAATAACCCCAATTTTTGTGGATGGGGTGTATTGGGTTGTTACTTATGCAATAATGAAATTACATTATAAAAAGATTACTGAAGTACCCCAAATCCTAGTTGATACAATTAATTTTTGTTTTTAATTTGTATAGTTTAAAGTTCAAGCAATCCATAAGGTATTGAAATGTCATAATAGGTTTGTAAGCAGTATCAAAGTACACTTGAGAGTCGACACTTACTAAACAAGGATGGAGATCTAGATTACAGTGTACTTTTGAACACATGCAGCTACATGTACACACTGTACATGTATATACATGCATAATGCATACTTTCTTTCGCAATTATGCAATATCACTGATGTGTAAATAATGGACAAGGCGATTGTTCTTTCATTTTTTAATTGATTCTCCAAACACAAGTGCTGCTCTATATAATGAAACCAGTCATGTGAATAATTTACATTTTAAAATGATGGACTTCAACGGACCTGTTTAATTTAGAGGCCTTAGTGGTCAAGTGGATAAGTCTCTAGACAGTGAACCATGAGGTATACGGTTTGAAACCCTGCTGTACGTATTACTAAGGTTGTTTGGCAAGACATTAATCTACATTTCCTACACTCGACTTACATGTAGGTGTAGTAAGTGGATTCCTAATAGGATGTATTCCTTGAATGCATAACTATGTAGTATGTGGTAATCAAATGCCCTACGGCTGTAATTGTCACTCCTCCTGTTGTTCGACACATGCTCTGTCAACCTTTCTTCTGTGCTTACTATCCTGCACTAAACAAATCTAAATTTAACCCTACATCAAAAAAGTATATATAATCATTAAAACTAAGCTCAAATCTATTTGCAGCCCTTATCCAAATGTTATATATTCAAATAAATATAGCCCAGATCAATTGTCACCTGAGCATAGCCATACAAATACATGTATAATAGGGCACCCAGTTATATGTGCAGTCTTTCACTTAAAACATGTAGTCTAGTTTTAAATGTACTTGTATGAATCACTGTTTGTATGTATACATGCAGGTCGAAAATGTCATGCTACAAGATGTTAGGTGTCCAACATCAGCCTCTACACATCACCTAATAGAAGCTGTGTGTTCCATGCCAAGCCTGACTAACCTGACACTAATTGGAAAGGATTTCCAGGAGGAGTTCTACTCTACACTGAATGCAAAGGCGTTAACCTTACAGGTATGTATGTGTGTTTGTATTCTTTAAGCCTGCCATGATTAATTCATGCACTTCATAGCAATGTAGATATGTGTTTATGGATTTCTGATGTTTGAGCTACCCGGCGTCAACATTTTTGTATGTGTATAATGCTTGATATGAAAAGATCTAATAGTCTTAGCAGACAAAAGAACAGTATTATAAAGAGAGTCTTTCCTGTTCAGTGTATGATACAGAATTTATATAGCTGGAGTTGAAAATATGATGTTCAGCAAAATAACTTTACTATTAAAGGTGGGCCTCAGAAAAGTTATTTAAGTTTTTGATAAAGACTAAGTGGAGTTTAATAACCCCAATTTTGTGGATGGGGAATATTGGGTGGTTACTTATGCAATAATGAAATTACATTATAAAAGATTACTGAAGTACCCCAAATCCTAGTTGATACAATTAATTTTTGTTTTTAATTTGTATAGTTTAAAGTTCAAGCAATCCATAAGGTATTGAAATGTCATAATAGGTTTGTAAGCAGTATCAAAGTACACTTGAGAGTCGACACTTACTAAACAAGGATGGAGATCTAGATTACAGTGTACTTTTGAGCACATGCAGCTACATGTACACACTGTAAATGCATATACATGCATAATGCATACTTTCTTTCGCATTTATGCAATATCACTGATGTGTAAATAATGGACAAGGCGATTGTTCTTTCATATTTAATTGATTCTCCAAACACAAATGCTGCTCTACATAATAAAAGCAGTCATGTGAATAATTTACATTCTAAAATGATGGACTTCAACCTGTTAATGTAGAGGCCTTAGTGGTCAAGTGGATAAGTCTCTAGACAGTAAACCATAAGGTCTATGGTTTGAAACCCTGCTGTACGTATTACTAATGTTGTTTGGCAAAACATTAATCTACATTTCCTACACTCGACCTACATGTAGGTGTAGTAAGTAAATTCCTGGTAGGATGTATTCCTTGAATGCATAACTATGTAGTATGTGGTAATCAAATGCCCTACGGCTGTAATTGTCACTCCTCCTGTTGTTCGACACATGCTCTGTCAACCTTTCTTCTGTGCTGACTATCCTGCACTAGACAAATCTAAATTTAACCCTGCATCAAAAAGTATACCAATCACTAAGCCTAAGCTCAAATCTATTTGCAGCCCTTATCCAAATGTTATATATTTAAATAAATATAGCCCAGATCAATTGCCACCTGAGCATAGCCATACAAATACATGTATAATATAGCACCCAGTTATATGTGCAGTCTTTCACTTAAAACATGTAGTCTAGTATTAAATGTACTTGTATGAATCACTGTTTGTATGTATACATGTAGGTCAAAAGTGTCATGCTACAAGATGTAAGGTGTCCACATCAGCCTCTTTACATCACCTAATAGAAGCTGTGTGTTCCATGCCAAGCCTGACTGACCTGAAACTAAGTGAAAAGATTTCCAGGAGGAGTTCTACTCTACATTGAACGAAAAGCGTCAACCTTACAGGTATGTATATGTGTTTGTATTCTTTATGCATGCCATGATGAATTCATGCACTTAATAGCAATGTAGATATATGTTTATGGATATCTGATATTTGAGCTACCCGGCGTCAACATTTTTTGTATGTGTATAATGCTTGATATGAAAAGATCTAATAGTCTTAGCAGACAAAAGAACAGTTTTATAAAGAGAGTCTTTCATGTTCAGTGTATGATACAGAATTCATATAGCTGGAGTTGAAAATATGATGTTCAGCAAAATAACTTTACTATTAAAGGTGGGCCTCAAAAAGTTATTTAAGTTTTTGATAAAGACTAAGTGGAGTTTAATAACCCCAATTTTGTGGATGGGGAATATTGGGTGGTTACTTATGCAATAATGAAATTACATTATAAAAGATTACTGAAGTACCCCAAATCCTAGTTGATACAATTAATTTTTGTTTTTAATTTGTATAGTTTAAAGTTCAAGGAATCCATAAGGTATTGAAATGTCATAATAGGTTTGTAAGCAGTATCAAAGTACACTTGAGAGTCGACACTTACTAAACAAGGATGGAGATCTAGATTACAGTGTACTTTTGAGCACATGCAGCTACATGTACACACTGTAAATGCATATACATGCATAATGCATACTTTCGCATTTATGCAATATCACTGATGTGTAAATAATGGACAAGGCGATTGTTCTTTCATTTTTTAATTGATTCTCCAAACACAAATGCTGCTCTACATAATAAAAGCAGTCATGTGAATAATTTACATTCTAAAATGATGGACTTCAACCTGTTAATGTAGAGGCCTTAGTGGTCAAGTGGATAAGTCTCTAGACAGTAAACCATAAGGTCTATGGTTTGAAACCCTGCTGTACGTATTACTAATGTTGTTTGGCAAAACATTAATCTACATTTCCTACACTCGACCTACATGTAGGTGTAGTAAGTAAATTCCTGGTAGGATGTATTCCTTGAATGCATAACTATGTAGTATGTGGTAATCAAATGCCCTACGGCTGTAATTGTCACTCCTCCTGTTGTTCGACACATGCTCTGTCAACCTTTCTTCTGTGCTGACTATCCTGCACTAGACAAATCTAAATTTAACCCTGCATCAAAAAAGTATACCAATCACTAAGCCTAAGCTCAAATCTATTTGCAGCCCTTATCCAAATTTTATATATTTAAATAAATATAGCCCAGATCAATTGCCACCTGAGCATAGCCATACAAATACATGTATAATATAGCACCCAGTTATATGTGCAGTCTTTCACTTAAAACATGTAGTCTTGTTTTAAATGTACTTGTATGAATCACTGTTTGTATGTATACATGTAGGTCAAAATGCCATGCTACTAGATGTTAGGTGTCCAACATCAGCCTCTACACATCACCTAATAGAAGCTGTGTGTTCCATGCCAAGCCTGACTGACCTGAAACTAAGTGGAAAAGATTTCCAGGAGGAGTTCTACTCTACATTGAACGAAAAAGCGTCAACCTTACAGGTATGTATATGTGTTTGTATTCTTTATGCATGCCATGATGAATTCATGCACTTAATAGCAATGTAGATATATGTTTATGGATATCTGATATTTGAGCTACCCGGCGTCAACATTTTTTGTATGTGTATAATGCTTGATATGAAAAGATCTAATAGTCTTAGCAGACAAAAGAACAGTATTATAAAGAGAGTCTTTCCTGTTCAGTGTATGATACAGAATTTATATAGCTGGAGTTGAAAATATGATGTTCAGCAAAATAACTTTACTATTAAAGGTGGGCCTCAGAAAAGTTATTTAAGTTTTTGATAAAGACTAAGTGGAGTTTAATAACCCCAATTTTGTGGATGGGGAATATTGGGTGGTTACTTATGCAATAATGAAATTACATTATAAAAGATTACTGAAGTACCCCAAATCCTAGTTGATACAATTAATTTTTGTTTTTAATTTGTATAGTTTAAAGTTCAAGGAATCCATAAGGTATTGAAATGTCATAATAGGTTTGTAAGCAGTATCAAAGTACACTTGAGAGTCGACACTTACTAAACAAGGATGGAGATCTAGATTACAGTGTACTTTTGAGCACATGCAGCTACATGTACACACTGTAAATGCATATACATGCATAATGCATACTTTCTTTCGCATTTATGCAATATCACTGATGTGTAAATAATGGACAAGGCGATTGTTCTTTCATTTTTTAATTGATTCTCCAAACACAAATGCTGCTCTACATAATAAAAGCAGTCATGTGAATAATTTACATTCTAAAATGATGGACTTCAACCTGTTAATGTAGAGGCCTTAGTGGTCAAGTGGATAAGTCTCTAGACAGTAAACCATAAGGTCTATGGTTTGAAACCCTGCTGTACGTATTACTAATGTTGTTTGGCAAAACATTAATCTACATTTCCTACACTCGACCTACATGTAGGTGTAGTAAGTAAATTCCTGGTAGGATGTATTCCTTGAATGCATAACTATGGAGTATGTGGTAATCAAATGCCCTACGGCTGTAATTGTCACTCCTCCTGTTGTTCGACACATGCTCTGTCAACCTTTCTTCTGTGCTGACTATCCTGCACTAGACAAATCTAAATTTAACCCTGCATCAAAAAAGTATACCAATCACTAAGCCTAAGCTCAAATCTATTTGCAGCCCTTATCCAAATGTTATATATTTAAATAAATATAGCCCAGATCAATTGCCACCTGAGCATAGCCATACAAATACATGTATAATATAGCACCCAGTTATATGTGCAGTCTTTCACTTAAAACATGTAGTCTAGTATTAAATGTACTTGTATGAATCACTGTTTGTATGTATACATGTAGGTCAAAAGTGTCATGCTACAAGATGTAAGGTGTCCCACATCAGCCTCTTTACATCACCTAATAGAAGCTGTGTGTTCCATGCCAAGCCTGACTGACCTGAAACTAAGTGGAAAAGATTTCCAGGAGGAGTTCTACTCTACATTGAACGAAAAAGCGTCAACCTTACAGGTATGTATATGTGTTTGTATTCTTTATGCATGCCATGATGAATTCATGCACTTAATAGCAATGTAGATATATGTTTATGGATATCTGATATTTGAGCTACCCGCGTCAACATTTTTTGTATGTGTATAATGCTTGATATGAAAAGATCTAATAGTCTTAGCAGACAAAAGAACAGTTTTATAAAGAGAGTCTTTCATGTTCAGTGTATGATACAGAATTCATATAGCTGGAGTTGAAAATATGATGTTCAGCAAAATAACTTTACTATTAAAGGTGGGCCTCAAAAAGTTATTTAAGTTTTTGATAAAGACTAAGTGGAGTTTAATAACCCCAATTTTGTGGATGGGGAATATTGGGTGGTTACTTATGCAATAATGAAATTACATTATAAAAGATTACTGAAGTACCCCAAATCCTAGTTGATACAATTAATTTTTGTTTTTAATTTGTATAGTTTAAAGTTCAAGGAATCCATAAGGTATTGAAATGTCATAATAGGTTTGTAAGCAGTATCAAAGTACACTTGAGAGTCGACACTTACTAAACAAGGATGGAGATCTAGATTACAGTGTACTTTTGAGCACATGCAGCTACATGTACACACTGTAAATGCATATACATGCATAATGCATACTTTCTTTCGCATTGATGCAATATCACTGATGTGTAAATAATGGACAAGGCGATTGTTCTTTAATTTTTTAATTGATTCTCCAAACACAAATGCTGCTCTACATAATAAAAGCAGTCATGTGAATAATTTACATTCTAAAATGATGGACTTCAACCTTTTTTAATGTAGAGGCCTTAGTGGTCAAGTGGATACGTCTGTAGACAGTGAACCATGAGGTATACGGTTTGAAACCCTGCTGTACGCATTACTAATGTTGTTTGGCAAGACATTAATCTACATTTCCTACACTCGACCTACATCTAGATGTAGTAAGTGGATTCCTGGTAGGATGTATTCCTTGTGGATCACTGAAGTAAAGGAATCAGAACATAACCAGGAAGGCCGCTTTGAATTGAATAGATCTGAGCTTGAACATCAAACTGCAATTTTATTCAATCTGTGAATACAAATGAGAAATAAAAGGATCATAAATACTTGTACAATCTTTGCACAAATAAATGACGACTGATATATCCAAACATCGACCAAATTAATGAAAGCTAAATGCCTACATCAAATTAACCGTATACGTTTCAAGCTCGACATATTCTATCATTGAATCAACAAATGCGGTAAACAAATTTAGAAGTTTCTGACAGTGCTGTTTCTTTGCTCTGTACTAAAACTGAAATCAAGTCAAAATACCATGTCAACTCCTTGTAACGTACAGTGGAACCTCATTATGACAAACTCACTAAGACCAAGGAAACTTCCCCGCTAAATACGAATGTTAATCAAAACATCATCAAACAACATCTCGTTAATCAAATGTAAGATTAAACCCCTTGTGACTAGGCTAGTCCTTTGTTTACATTGTAACTCACAAACTCTATTTATAGAGCATACATTTCCAGTTTATAAGCTTACTCTGTTTTGTTCATTCATGTATTACTCACTCAACTTTCTCACCCAAACTATCATTCTAAATGGCTAACAATAAGCCCCAGTTTAACTAATGCATTAAACCACCTAAATACATTGTAAACAACATATCTTCATAAATGTAGCGATATTTAACATCGCGTCTGTACATGTATGTTATGCATTATCATTTCTAAAAGGAGACTTCCAATGTAACTCATTCAACGTATCACTATACAGATTTGTGCATAGCGATTTATTCATTGTACTCAGTACACATTGATTGTCATTATGTAATATCATTTTTCCTCAACAACCTGACCAAAATACATTCTTAAACCAACATAAATGAAAGGTACTATATTTCATTGATAAACTTACTTCTTGGGCGGAATTCCTGGCTAACCAAATATGACATAGTAAGACTTTCGTCTCCTTACTGACCTTCCATAATGGAAGAAAACGTGGCATCTGCTTAGAATCAGGATTAACATGAATTACGTTCGCACCTATGGTGGCTTGTAAATATAAGCTATGGTGTCTTGTAAATTTCCTGGTTTGTCAACAAACCACCTTGAATGCATAACTATGTAGTATGTGGTAATCAAATGCCCTACGGCTGTAATAGTCACTCCTCCTGTTGTTCGACACATGCTCTGTCAACCTTTCTTCTGTGCTAACTATCCTGCACTAAACAAATCTAAATCTAACCCTGCATCAAAAAGTATACCGATCACTAAAGCTAAGCTCAAATCTATTTGCAGCCCTTATCCGAATGTTATATATTCAAATCAATATAGCCCAGATCAATTGCCACCTAAGCATAGCCATACAAATACATGTATAATATAGCACCCAGTTATATATGCAGTCTCCCACTTAAAACATATAGTCTAGTATTAAAGCCCAAGTCCACTCCGATTTTCAAAAATTATAACATGTTGTAAATAAATCAAAGGTTAAAACTGCCAAATATCACGGGCGTACTTCAATCAGGTGATTTTTAAGAGCGATTTTTGTTTCGGGTATTTCGAGCAAAACATTTATATTGCTGTACGGATGTGACGTATGCTCCTCACAACGAAAGTGCCAGCGGTATACATTCTGACAATAGGCTATTTTGGTAATGTAACCAAATTTAATGCATACGTCTTTGTGAAGTGCCTCTATACAAACTATTTCATTCACCTGATAAGAATAATAGTGTTTCATTATTCTTATCAGGTGAATGAAATAGTTTGTATCGAGGCACTTCACAAAGACGTATGCATTAAATTTGGTTACATTATGAATCTGTGTTGTGAGGACCCTACGTCACAACCGACTCGCTCATTAACTTGTTTTTTGCTCATTAAAAAAAATTATTAAAAATAAATCTGAGCACCATTTTTCAAAACCAAGTTATATTTGGGCTTTTTAGATTTTTGTCTATCTAATCAGCTCAACTTTTCAGTGGAGTGGACTTGTACTTTAAATGTCCTTGTATGAATCACTGTTTGTATGTATACATGTAGGTCGAAACTGTCACGCTACAAGATATTAGGTGTCCAACATCAGCCTCTTTACATCACCTAATGGAATCTGTGTGTTCCATGCCAAGCCTGACACAACTGACACTAATTGGAAAGGATTTCCAGGAGGAGTTCTACTCTACACTGAATGCAAAGGCATTAACCTTACAGGTATTTATGTGTGGTTTTTTTCTTTATGCATGCCATGATGAATTCATGCACTTAATAGCAATGTAGATATGTGTTTATGGATTTCTGATATTTGAGCTACCGTCAACATTTTTTGCATGTGTATAATGCTTGATATGAAAAGATCTAATAGTTTTAGCAGACAAAAGAACAGTATTATGAAGAGAGTCTTTCATGTTCAGTGTATGATACAGAATTCATATAGCTGGAGTTGAAACTATGATGTTCAGCAAAAAACTTTACTTTTAAAGGTGGGCCTCAGAAAAGTTATTTAAGTTTTTGATAAAGAATAACTGGAGTTTAATAACCCCAATTTTGTGGATGGGGAATATTGGGTTGTTACTTATGCAATAATGAAATTACATTATAAAAAGATTACTGAAGTACCCCAAATCCTAGTTGATACAATTAATTTTTGTTTTTACTTTGTATAGTTTAAAGTTCAAGCAATCCATAAGGTATTGAAATGTCATAATAGGTTTGTAAGCAATATCAAAGTACACTTGAGAGTCGACACTTACTAAACAAGGATGGAGATCTAGATTACAGTGTACTTTTGAACACATGCAGCTACATGTACACACTGTACATGTATATACATGCATAATGCATACTTTCTTCGCATTTATGCAATATCACTGATGTGTAAATAATGGACAAGGCGATTGTTCTTTCATTTTTTAATTGATTCTCCAAACACAAATGCTGCTCTACATAATAAAAGCAGTCATGTGAATAATTTACATTCTAAAATGATGGACTTCAACCTGTTTAATGTAGAGGCCTTAGTGGTCAAGTGGATAAGTCTCTAGACAGTGAACCATGAGGTATACGGTTTGAAACCCTGCTGTACGTATTACTAAAGTTGTTTGGCAAGACATTAATCTACATTTCCTACACTCGACCTACATGTAGGTGTAGTAAATGGATTCCTGGTAGGATGCATTCCTTGAATGTATAACTATGTAGTATGTGGTAATCAAATGCCCTACGGCTATAATTGTCACTTCTCCTGTTGGTTGACACATGCTCTTCCAACCGTTCTTCTGCGCTAACTATCCTGCACTAAACAAATTTAACTTAAACCCTGCTTAAAAAAAGTATACCGATCACTAAACCTAAGCTCAAATCTATTTGCAGCCCTTATCCAAATGTTATATATTCAAATAAATATAGGCCAGATCAATTGTCACCTGAGCATAGCCATACAAATACATGTATAATAGAGCACCCAGCTATATGTGCAGTCTTTCACTTAAAACATGTAGTCTAGTTTTAAATGTACTTGTATGAATCACTGTTTGTATGTATACATGTAGGTCGAAACTTTCATGCTACTACATGTTAGGTGTCCAACATCAGCCTCTGCACATCACCTAATAGAAGCTGTGTGTTCCATGCCAAGCCTGACTAACCTGGCACTAAGTGGAAAGGATTTCCAGGAGGAGTTCTACTCTACACTGAATGCAAAGGTGTTTACCTTACAGGTACGTATGTGTGTTTGTATTCATTGTGCATGCCATGATGAATTCATGCACTAAATTGCAATGTAGATATGTGTTTATGGATTTCTGATATTGGAGCTACCGTCAACCTTTTTTTGTATGTGTATAATGCTTGATATGAAAAGATCTAATAGTCTCGGCAGACAAAAGAACAGTATTATGAAGAGAGTCTTTCATGTTCAGTGTATGATACAGAATTCATATAGCTCAAGTTGATGTTCAGCAAAAAAAAATTACTTTTAAAGGTGGGCCTCAGAAAAGTTATTTAAGTTTTTGATAAAGACTAACTGGAGTTTAATAACCCCAATTTTGTGGATGGGGAGTATCGGGTTGTTACTTATGCAATAATGAAATTACATTATAACTAGAAATGTAATTCGTCATGAGGACGAATTAGGTGGTCTGTTATGTAATCTGAATAACTGATCTTATAGAAAGTTGTCTTAGCAACAACATATCAAAATTTGGAAGAAAATCGATCCATATTTACAGAGATACAATCAATTTTCCATAAATATGCTGACGTCATAATATGCAAATTCGTATTTTGAGTTCCAAGGCCAAAGGGCAAAGGGCAGAGCTATAGAAAATTTAGGAACATTACAAGACATAATAAAAGGAGAACGAGAACCAGAGGCGGGAGAGGTAGAGGGTGAGAGAGAAGAAAAAGAGAAGGGCAGAGGGAGACAGAGCAAGAGAATAAGAGGGAGGCAAGGCAAGAGGTCGAGGTAGAGGGAGGCAGAGAGAGAGAGAGGGAGAGGCTAAAAGAGTAGAGAGATATATATATGCAGAGACAGAGCAAGAGAAGGAGAGGGGCAAAATAAGAGAGGAGAAGGGAAACAGAGCAAGAGAGAGGAGAAAGAGAGAGATGCAATGGAGAACGATGCATTCAATATATCCAGCATAAATAGAATTTAATATAGAGAAAGAGAGAAGTATATAGAGTTATAGACAAGTAAACAATTCTATATGTCCACGGGAGAGACGTAAACATGCATATACCTGGGCTGAATAACTGGAAAAGTAAAAACGTCTGGGAAGGAGACTAGCAAGGTGATTTGATATTGTAGCAGAGTTGGGAGATAAACCCTATATTAGGTTTAATACACGATAAGGAACCAGATTTCCCATAGGGTTGTACTCAAACGATTGACATTCTTCTCTCATAGATATAACACGCAAAATTAGGCATTTTATTACATTGTTTGTGATTGTATATGATAATATGTTATAATAGTCGAAGAAGATCATAAAATCAAATTTAAAACGACGGCAAAAAAAAAAAAAAAAATGACCCACCAGGAATCGAACTTGGGTCGCCGGAATGGGAGGCAAGTGCTATGACCACTATACCAAAATAATCCACATAGACATTACACGTGAACGGAAAATGGAATTCTCAAATCCCACTTTGCAAGTGAAATATGAGCATGATCCCGGCATCTGATCGAAAAATAAAGGGCACACTTGTGATAGCTTATTGTCTCAGCTACAACATACTCAAAGCTCAGCAAAACAAAACTAAAACGACGGAGATATTGCTCGCGAAAGACGGAATGTAGAATCCAGTTTTGAGAAAAGTCATGTCCCATAGAGAATACACGCAAAATGTGAAAAATTGACATGCCTCCTTTAATCGCAAAAATACGCCATGATGCCTTTGTCAAAATGAAAATCGTGGTGACTGCATTTGTAGAGAATTGTCTCAGCTAGAACATATCAAAATTTGGAAGAAAATCGATCAATATTTACAGAGATACAATCAATTTTCCAAAAATATGCTGACGTCATAATATGCAAATTGAAATTTTGAGTTCGGAGGCCATTATGATGACGTCATGAGTTAATTGAGGGTCAAATGAGACATGAAATCATATCTCCGACTCATAATCTATCCAAATATGAAAAAAAATTGGGAGTTCCCATCCATTCTGAAGAGTTACAATGAATTTTGTATAGGCATGTTTTTGCCCATATATGCTATGTATTACAAGAGATCGCGCACGGACATGTTTCTTGAACGGACGCTCATTCCGTTATTAATGGTCATAAAAGGATAAACATGGTATCAAATTGTTCAGAAAAAATGAGGAATATCATGCCAAAAAAATATGGGAATTATGTTGTGTCGGCGTCCGCGAAAACGCGCGCATGTGTGCGCGTTTTTTTGCGAAATGCTTAAAATGGCCTGAAACGTATCCAAAATGAATTTGAGACGATTTGAGCATTTTGAAATTTTGCGCGCGCTACGCGCGCGACGTACATGCGCGCGTTTTTGACCTGAAATTGACCGGACGGATATTGACCTTGATCATGATAAATATGAATGAGAAATGACTTTCCGTTATGAAGATATGATCATGAGTTGAAAGTACCAAAACACAAAATGGCGCCTTGATGACATCATGAAGACTTGATGACCTTGAAAATGTTATTGTCACGTCTTATGACAATGACCTATGACTGTGCCAAAATTGAAAGAAATTGACTGTACCGATCTTGAGTTATCGTCGGAACAAAAAAGGGGGAGAAATAAATAAAAATAAAGAATAACTAGAAATGTAATTCGTCATGAGGACGAATTAGGTGGTCTGTTATGTAATCTGAATAACTGATCTTGTAGAAAATTGTCTTAGCTACAACATATCAAAATTTGGAAGAAAATCGATCCATATTTACAGATACAATCAATTTTCCATAAATATGCTGACGTCATAATATGCAAATTCGTATTTTGAGTTCCAAGGCCAAAGGGCAAAGGGCAGAGCTATAGAAAATTAAGGAACATTACAAGACATAATAGAAGGAGAACGAGAACCAGAGCAGGCGGGAGAGGTAGAGGGTGAGAGAGAAGAAAAAGAGAAGGGCAGAGGCAGAGGGAGACAGAGCAAGAGAATAAGAGGGAGGCAAGGCAAGAGGTCGAGGTAGAGGGAGGCAGAGAGAGAGAGGAGAGTAAAAGAGTAGAGAGAGATATATATGCAGAGACAGAGCAAGAGAAGGAGAGGGGCAAAATAAGAGAGGAGAAGGGAAACAGAGCAAGAGAGAGGAGAAAGAGAGAGATGCAATGGAGAACGATGCATTCAATATATCCAGCATAAATAGAATTTAATATAGAGAAAGAGAGAAGTATAGACAAGTAAACAATTCTATGTCCACGGGAGAGACGTAAACATGCATATACCTTGGGCTGAATAACTGGAAAAGTAAAAACGTCTGGGAAGGAGACTAGCAAGGTGATTTGATATTGTAGCAGAGTTGGGAGATACACCCTATATTAGGTTTAATACCAGATTTCCCATAGGGTTGTATTCAAACGATTGACATTCTTCTCCCATAGATATAACACGCAAAATTAGGCATTTTATTACATTGTTTGTGATTGTATATGATAATATGTTATAATAGTCGAAGAAGATCATAAAATCAAATTTAAAACGACGGCAAAAAAAAAAAAAAAAATGACCCACCAGGAATCGAACTTGGGTCGCCGGAATGGGAGGCAAGTGCTATGACCACTATACCAAAATAATCCACATAGACATTACACGTGAACGGAAAATGGAATTCTCAAATCTCACTTTGCAAGTGAAATATGAGCATGATCCCGGCATCTGATCGAAAAATAAAGGGCACACTTGTGATAGCTTATTGTCTCAGCTACAACATACTCAAAGCTCAGAAAAAACAAAACTAAAACGACGGAGATATTGCTCGCGAAAGACGGTAATGTAGAATCCAGTTTTGAGAAAAAGTCATGTCCCATAGAGAATACACGCAAAATGTGAAAAATTGACATGCCTCCTTTAATCGCAAAAATACGCCATGATGCCTTTGTCAAAATGAAAAATCGTGGTGACTGCATTTGTAGAGAATTGTCTCAGCTAGAACATATCAAAATTTGGAAGAAAATCGATCAATATTTACAGAGATACAATCAATTTTCCAAAAATATGCTGACGTCATAATATGCAAATTGAAATTTTGAGTTCGGAGGCCATTATGATGACGTCATGAGTTAATTGAGGGTCAAATGAGACATGAAATCATATCTCCGACTCATAATCTATCCAAATATGAAAAAAATTGGGAGTTCCTATCCATTCTGAAGAGTAACAATGAATTTTGTATAGGCATGTTTTTGCCCATGTATTGTGGATACAGATAGCGCAGTCCGTGCTGTCAACTTTGACGGACGCTCATTGCGTTATTACTGGTCAGAAAAAGTGATCAAGGTATCAAAATGCTTGGAAAAATATGCCAAATATGATGAGAGAAAATTCGGCGATTGTATGTTGCAAAATGCCAGTAAAGCCGCGCGCATGTGCGCGTTTTTTTTTGCAAATGCTTAAAATGGCCTGAAACGTACTCTCATTTGAATAAAGTGATTTTGAGTTTGAAATTTTGCGCTCACGCGCGACGACGCATGTCGCGTTTTTGACCTGAAATTGACCGGACGGATATTGACCTTAATCATGATAAATATGAATGAGAAATGACTTTCCGTTATGAAGATATGATCATAAGTTGAAAGTAAAAAAAAAAACACAAAATGGCGCCTAGATGACGTCATGAAGACCTGATGACCTTGAAAATGTTCCTGTCATGTCTCATGACAATGACCCATGACTGTGCCAAAATTGAAAGAAATTGACAAAACCGATCTTGAGTTATCGTGAGGAACAAAAAAGGGAGAAATAAATAAAAACTAGAAATGTAATTCGTCATGAGGACGAATTAGGTGGTCTGTTATGTAATCTGAATAATTGATCTTGTAGAAAATTGACTTAGCTACAACATAGCAAAATTTGGAAGAAAATCGATCCATATTTACAGATACAATCAATTTTCCATTAATATGCTGACGTCATAATATGCAAATTCGTATTTTGAGTTCCAAGGCCAAAGGGCAGGGCAGAGCTATAGAAAATTAAGGAACATTACAAGACATAATAGAAGGAGAACGAGAACCAGAGCAGGCGGGAGAGGTAGAGGGTTAGAGAGAAGAAAAAGAGAAGGGCAGAGGCAGAGGGAGACAGAGCAAGAGAATAAGAGGAGGCAAGGCAAGAGGTCGAGGTAGATGGAGGCAGAGAGAGAGGAAGAGGAAAAGTAGAGAGAGATATATGCAGAGACAGAGCAAGAGAAAGGAGAGGGGCAAAATAAGAGAGGAGAAGGGAAACATGCAGAGCAAGAGAGAGGAGAAAGAGATCGAGAGATACAATGGAGAACGATGCATTCAATATCCAGCATAAATAGAATTTAATATAGAGAAAGAGAGTATATAGACAAGTAAACAATTCTATGTCCACGGGAGAGACGTAAACATGCATATACCTGGGCTGAATAACTGGAAAAAGTAAAAACGTCTGGGAAGGAGACTAGCAAGGTGATTTGATATTGTAGCAGAGTTGGGAGATAAACCCTATATTAGGTTTAATACACGACAAGGAACCAGATTTCCCATAGGGTTGTACTCAAACGATTGACATTCCTCTCCCATAGATATAACACGCAAAATTAGGCATTTTATTACATTGTTTGTGATTGTATATGATAATATGTTATAATAGTCGAAGAAGATCATAAAATCAAATCTAAAACGACGGCAAAAAAAAAAAAAAATGACCCACCAGGAATCGAACTTGGGTCGCGGAATGGGAGGCAAGTGCTATGACCACTATACCAAAATAATCCACATAGACATTACACGTGAACGGAAAATGGAATTCTCAAATCCCACTTCGCAAGTGAAATATGAGCATGATCCCGGCATCTGATCGAAAAATAAAGGGCACACTTGTGATAGCTTATTGTCTCAGCTACAACATACTCAAGCTCAGCGAAAACAAAACGACGGAGATATTGCTCGCGAAAGACGGAATGTAGAATCCAGTTTTGAGAAAAGTCATGTCCCATAGAGAATACACGCAAAATGTGAAAAATTGACATGCCTCCTTTAATCGCAAAAATACGCCATGATGCCTTTGTCAAAATGAAAAATCGTGATGACTGCATTTGTGGAGAATTGTCTCAGCTAGAACATATCAAAATTTGGAAGAAAATCGATCAATATTTACAGAGATACAATCAATTTTCCAAAAATATGCTGACGTCATAATATGCAAATTGAAATTTTGAGTTCGGAGGCCATTATGATGACGTCATGAGTTAATTGAGGGTCAAATGAGACATGAAATCATATCTCCGACTCATAATCTATCCAAATATGAAGAAAAAAATTGGAGTTTCCATCCATTCTGAAGAGTAACAATGAATTTTGTATAGGCATGTTTTTGCCCATATATGCTATGTATTACAAGAGATCGCGCGCACGGACATGTTTCTTGAACGGACGCTCATTCCGTTATTAATGGTCAATAAGAGATAAATATGGTATCAAATTGTTTGAAAAAATATGGGAAATATCATGAAAGAAAAAAAAATGGCGATTTTATGTTGTGTAATGGTGTTCACGAAACGCGCGCATGCGTGTCGATTTTTGCGAAATGCTTAAAATGGCCTGAAACGTATCCAAAATGAATTTGAGACGATTTGGAGCATTTTGAAATTTTGCAGCGCCACGCGGGCGTACGCATCTTGCGCGTTTTTGACCTGAAATTGACCGGACGGATATTGACCTTGATCATGATAAATATGAATGAAAAATGACTTTCCGTTATGAAGATATGATCATGAGTTGAAAGTACCAAAAAACACAAAATGGCGCCTGGATGACGTCATGAAGACTTGATGACCTTGAAAATGTTCCTGTCACGTCTCATGACTATGACCTATGACTGTGCAAAAATTGAAAGAAATTGACTTAACTGATCTTGAGTTATCCTCGGAACAAAAAAGGGGGTAGAAATAAATAAAAATAAAGAATAAATAAATAAATAAAGAAAGAAAATTCTGACAAAAACAATAGGTGATCTGTCGATGCCGACAGACCACCTAATAAAGAATAAACTAGACATTTAATTCGTCATGGAGACGAATTAGGTGGTCTGTCTTCAATTTTATGATCAGTGAAAGGTCATGAAGAAAAAAGTGAAGAAATTTTTTTTTGGAGGCGCCGGACTCGAACCAGGGATCTCGAGGTCGGAAATCAAGTGTGTTACCGATATATCAAAACATTTCCACCGTTTACATGTGAATGGGAAATGGAATTCTCAAATCCCACTTTGCAATGAAATATGAGCATGATCCCGATATCTGATCGAAAAATAAAGGGCACACTTGTGATAGCTTATTGTCTCAGCTACAACATACTCAAAGCTCAGCAACGAAGCTAAAACGACGGAGATATTGCTCAAAATACAGGAATGTAGAATCCAGTTTTGACAAAAGTCATTTCCCATAGAGATTACACGCAAAATGTGAAAAATTAACATGCCTTTTAATCGCAAAAATGCACCATAAAGCTTTGTCAAAATGAAAAATCGTGTTGACTGCATTGGTAGAAAATTGTCTCAGCTACAACATATCAAAATTTGGAAGAAAATCGACAACCTATTACCGCAATATTGTCAAATGAATACAAAAATTATGATGTCATATTTTCAAATCAAATTTTCGAGTTCATATGCAAATATGACGTCAGAACATCGATTGGACAAAATTTTACATGAAATCACATAAACATTTCATGGGCTTCCAGAAAATGTTAAAAATTTGGGGGTTTTAGGCATTCTGACGAGCTATGGCGGATTTTATATAGACATGTTTTTACTACTTTTTACATTATATTGCCCATTGACGCGCGCACGAATTTTAAAGTTTGACCGCGTGTGGCATTATGGAAGGTCAGGAATGACTGGAAATAGTTGGAAATTGTCAAAAATAGTGTCAGGAATAAAACCATGCGAAAAAACGGCGTTTTTACGATGTGTGCGCTGCTTGTAGATAACGCATCGCGACGCCAAGGACGGAAATTTTGAAATGCTTAAAATGATCTGATTCGTACTCTCGTTTCATAGTTAAGTGTTTTTGAGCATTTTAAAATTTTGACGCACTTGCGCTGTATATAATGTTATGTGACCTTTGAAAACATGACCTGTTGACCCTTGACCTGAAGTATATGTGATATGAATTTGAATGACCTTTGGTCACGCATCATGAAGATATGATTGATCATGTGATTTCACAAAATGGCGCCTGGATGACGTCACGATGACCTGATGACCTTGAAAATGTTATTGTCACGTTTGACAATGACCCATGACTGTGCCAAAATTGAAAGAAATTGACTGTCCGATCTCGAGTTATCGTCGGAACAAAAAATTGGAGAAATAAATAAAAATAAATAAATAATAATAATAATAATAAAAAGAAAATTCTGACGAAATTAATAGGTGATCTGTCGATTCACGACAGACCACCTAATAAATAAATAAAAAATAAAAAAGAAAATTCTGACGAAATTAATAGGTGATCTGTCGATTACGACAGACCACCTAATAAATAAACTAGAAATGTAATTCGTCATGAGGACGAATTAGGTGGTCTGTTATGTAATCTGAATAACTGATCTTTTAGAAAATTGTCTTAGCTACAACATAGCAAAATTTGGAAGAAAATCGATCCATATTTACAGATACAATCAATTTTCCATAAATATGCTGACGTCATAATATGCAAATTCGTATTTTGAGTTCCAAGGCCAAAGGGCAAAGGGCAGAGCTGTAGAAAATTAAGGAACATTACAAGACATAATAGAAGGAGAACGAGAACCAGAGGCGGGAGAGGTAGAGGGTGAGAGAGAGAAAAAAAGAGAGGGCAGAGGCAGAGGGAGACAGAGCAAGAGAATAAGAGGGAGGCAAGGCAAGAGGTCGAGGTAGAGGGAGGCAGAGAGAGAGGGAGAGGGTAAAAGAGTAGAGAGAGATATATATGCAGAGACAGAGCAAGAGAAGGAGAGGGGCAAAATAAGAGAGAAGGGAAACAGAGCAAGAGAGAGGAGAGAGAGAGATGCAATGGAGAACGATGCATTCAATATATCCAGCATAAATAGAATTTAATATAGAGAAAGAGAAGTATAGACAAGTAAACAATTCTATGTCCACGGGAGAGACGTAAACATGCATATACCTGGGCTGAATAACTGGAAAGTAAAAACGTCTGGGAAGGAGACTAGCAAGGTGATTTGATATTGTAGCAGAGTTGGGAGATACACCCTATATTAGGTTTAATACCAGATTTCCCATAGGGTTGTATTCAAACGATTGACATTCTTCTCCCATAGATATAACACGCAAAATTAGGTATTTTATTACATTGTTTGTGATTGTATATGATAATATGTTATAATAGTCGAAGAAGATCATAAAATCAAATTTAAAACGACGGCAAAAAAAAAAAAAATGACCCACCAGGAATCGAACTTGGGTCGCCGGAATGGGAGGCAAGTGCTATGACCACTATACCAAAATAATCCACATAGACATTACACGTGAACGGAAAATGGAATTCTCAAATCCCACTTTGCAAGTGAAATATGAGCATGATCCCGGCATCTGATCGAAAAATAAAGGGCACACTTGTGATAGCTTATTGTCTCAGCTACAACATACTCAAAGCTCAGCAAAACAAAACTAAAACGACGGAGATATTGCTCGCGAAAGACGGTAATGTAGAATCCAGTTTTGAGAAAAGTCATGTCCCATAGAGAATACACGCAAAATGTGAAAAATTGACATGCCTCCTTTAATCGCAAAAATACGCCATGATGCCTTTGTCAAAATGAAAAATCGTGTGACTGCATTTGTGGAGAATTGTCTCAGCTAGAACATATCAAAATTTGGAAGAAAATCGATCAATATTTACAGAGATACAATCAATTTTCCAAAAATATGCTGACGTCATAATATGCAAATTGAAATTTTGAGTTCGAGGCCATTATGATGACGTCATGAGTTAATTGAGGGTCAAATGAGACATGAAATCATATCTCCGACTCATAATCTATCCAAATATGAAAAAAATTGGGAGTTCCCATCCATTCTGAAGAGTTACAATGAATTTTGTATAGGCATGTTTTGCCCATGTATTGTGGATAGAGATAGCGCCGCGCGGTGCTATCAATTTTGACGGACGCTCATTGCGTTATTACTGGTCAGAAAAGGTGAACAAGGTATCAAAATGCTTGGAAAAATATGCCAAATATGATGACAGAAAAATTTGGCGATTCTATGTTGCAAAATGCCAGAGCGCCAAAACGCACGCGCGCGTGCGTGTTTTTCAAAATGCTTAAAATGGCCTGAAACGTATTCAAAATGAATTTGAGACGATTTGAGCATTTTGAAATTTTGCGCGCTGCGCGCGGACGTGATGCGCGCGCGTTTTGACCTGAAATTGACCGGACGGATATTGACCTTGATCATGATAAATATGAATGAAAAATGACTTTCCGTTATGAAGATATGATCATGAGTTGAAAGTACCAAAAAAAACACAAAATGGCGCCTGGATGACGTCATGAAGACTTGATGACCTTGAAAATGTTCCTGTCACGTCTTATGACAATGACCTATGACTGTGCCAAAATTGAAAGAAATTGACTAAAATGATCTTGAGTTATCCTCGGAACAAAAAAGGGGGGAAAATAAATAAAAATAAATAATAACTAGAAATGTAATTCGTCATGAGGACGAATTAGGTGGTCTGTTATGTAATCTGAATAACTGATCTTTTAGAAAATTGTCTTAGCTACAACATATCAAAATTTGGGAAAATCGATCCATATTTACAGATACAATCAATTTTCCATAAATATGCTGACGTCATAATATGCAAATTCGTATTTTGAGTTCCAAGGCCAAAGGGCAAGGGCAGAGCTGTAGAAAATTAAGGAACATTACAAGACATAATAGAAGGAGAACGAGAACCAGAGCAGGCGGGAGAGGTAGAGGGTGAGAGAGAAGAAAAGAGAAGGGCAGAGGCAGAGGGAGACAGAGCAAGAGAATAAGAGGGAGGCAAGGCAAGAGGTCGAGGTAGAGGAGGCAGAGAGAGGGAGAGGGTAAAAGAGTAGAGAGAGATATATGCAGAGACAGAGCAAGAGAAGGAGAGGGGCAAAATAAGAGAGGAGAAGGAAACAGAGCAAGAGAGAGGAGAAAGAGAGAGATGCAATGGAGAACGATGCATTCAATATATCCAGCATAAATAGAATTTAATATAGAGAAAGAGAGAAGTATAGACAAGTAAACAATTCTATGTCCACGGGAGACGTAAACATGCATATACCTTGGGCTGAATAACTGGAAAAGTAAAAACGTCTGGGAAGGAGACTAGCAAGGTGATTTGATATTGTAGCAGAGTTGGGAGATACACCCTATATTAGGTTTAATACCAGATTTCCCATAGGGTTGTATTCAAACGATTGACATTCTTCTCCCATAGATATAACACGCAAAATTAGGCATTTTATTACATTGTTTGTGATTGTATATGATAATATGTTATAATAGTCGAAGAAGATCATAAAATCAAATTTAAAACGACGGCAAAAAAAAAAAAAATGACCCACCAGGAATCGAACTTGGGTCGCCGGAATGGGAGGCAAGTGCTATGACCACTATACCAAAATAATCCACATAGACATTACACGTGAACGGAAAATGGAATTCTCAAATCTCACTTTGCAAGTGAAATATGAGCATGATCCCGGCATCTGATCGAAAAATAAAGGGCACACTTGTGATAGCTTATTGTCTCAGCTACAACATACTCAAAGCTCAGCAAAAACAAAACTAAAACGACGGAGATATTGCTCGCGAAAGACGGTAATGTAGAATCCAGTTTTGAGAAAAAGTCATGTCCCATAGAGAATACACGCAAAATGTGAAAAATTGACATGCCTCCTTTAATCGCAAAAATACGCCATGATGCCTTTGTCAAAATGAAAATCGTGGTGACTGCATTTGTGGAGAATTGTCTCAGCTAGAACATATCAAAATTTGGAAGAAAATCAATCAATATTTACAGAGATACAATCAATTTTCCAAAAATATGCTGACGTCATAATATGCAAATTGAAATTTTGAGTTCGGAGGCCATTATGATGACGTCATGAGTTAATTGAGGGTCAAATGAGACATGAAATCATATCTCCGACTCATAATCTATCCAAATATGAAAAAAATTGGGAGTTCCCATCCATTCTGAAGAGTTGCAATGAATTTTGTATAGGCATGTTTTTGCCCATATATGCTATGTATTACAAGAGCGCGCGCGCACGGACATTTATATTGAATGGACGCTCATCTTGTTATTAATGGTCAATAAGAGATAAATATGGTATCAAATTGTTTGAAAAAATATGGGAAATATCATGAAAGAAAAAAATGGCGATTTTATGTTGTGTAATGGTGTTACGCGAAAACGCGCGCATGCGTGTGCGCGTTTTTTTGCGAAATGCTTAAAATGGCCTGAAACGTATCCAAAATTTGAGACGATTTGGAGCATTTTGAAATTTGCGCGCGCTACGCGCGGACGTACGCATCGCGCGCTTTTTGACCTGAAATTGACCGGACGGATATTGACCTTGATCATGATAAATATGAATGAAAAATGACTTTCCGTTATGAAGATATGATCATGAGTTGAAAGTACCAAAAAACACAAAATGGCGCCTGGATGACGTCATGAAGACTTGATGACCTTGAAAATGTTCCTGTCACGTCTCATGACAATGACCTATGACTGTGCCAAAATTGAAAGAAATTGACTGAACCGATCTTGAGTTATCGTCTGAACAAAAAAAGTGCGGAGAAATAAAAATAAAGAAATAATAAATAAAGAAAGAAAATTCTGACGAAATTAATAGGTGATCTGTCGATACCGACAGACCACCTAACTAGAAATGTCATTCGTCATGAGGACGAATTAGGTGGTCTGTTATGTAATCTGAAAAATGAAAATTAGCAAACATAGCAAAATTTGGAAGAAAATCGATCCATATTTACAGAGATACAATCAATTTTCCATAAATATGCTGACGTCATAATATGTAAATTCGTATTTTGAGTTCCAAGGCCAAAGGGCAAAGGGCAGAGCTATAGAAAATTAAGGAACATTACAAGACATAATAGAAGGAGAACGAGAACCAGAGGCGGGAGAGGTAGAGGTGAGAGAGAAGAAAAGAGAAGGGCAGAGGCAGAGGAGACAGAGCAAGAGAATAAGAGGAGGCAAGGCAAGAGGTCGAGGTAGAGGAGGCAGAGAGAGAGGGAGAGGGTAAGAGTAGAGAGAGATATATATGCAGAGACAGAGCAAGAGAAGGAGAGGGGCAAAATAAGAGAGGAGAAGGGAAACAGAGCAAGAGAGGGGAGAAAGAGAGAGATGCAATGGAGAACGATGCATTCAATATATCAAGCATAAATAGAATTTAATATAGAGAAAGAGAGAAGTATAGACAAGTAAACAATTCTATGTCCACGGGAGAGACGTAAACATGCATATACCTTGGGCTGAATAACTGGAAAAGTAAAACGTCTGGGAAGGAGACTAGCAAGGTGATTTGATATTGTAGCAGAGTTGGGAGATAAACCCTATATTAGGTTTAATACCAGATTTCCCATAGGGTTGTACTCAAACGATTGACATTCTTCTCCCATAGATATAACACGCAAAATTAGGCATTTTATTACATTGTTTGTGATTGTATATGATAATATGTTATAATAGTCGAAAAAGATCATAAAATCAAATTTAAAACGACGGCAAAAAAAAATTTTTTTAAAATCACCCACCAGGAATCGAACGTGGGTCGTCGGAATGGGAGGCAAGTGCATGACCACTATACCAAAATAATCCACATAGACATTACACGTGAACGGAAAATGGAATTCTCAAATCCACTTTGCAAGTGAAATATGAGCATGATCCCGGCATCTGATCGAAAAATAAAGGGAACACTTGTGATAGCTTATTGTCTCAGCTACAACATACTCAAAGCTCAGCGAAAACAAAACTAAACGACGGAGATATTGCTCGCAAAGACGGAATGTAGAATCCAGTTTTGACAAAAGTCATGTCCCATAGAGAATACACGCAAAATGTGAAAAATTGACATGCCTCCTTTAATCGCAAAAATACGCCATGATGCCTTTGTCAAAATGAAAAATCGTGGTAACTGTATTTGTAGAGAATTGTCTCAGCTAGAACATATCAAAATTTGGAAGAAAATCAATCAATATTTACAGAGATACAATCAATTTTCCAAAATATGCTGACGTCATAATATGCAAATTGTATTTTGAGTTCCAAGGCCAATGGCAAAGGGCAGAGCTATAGAAAATTAAGGAACATTACAAGACATAATAGAAGGAGAACGAGAACCAGAGCGGGAGAGGAATATAGAGGTGAGAGAGAAGAAAAGAGAAGGGCAGAGGCAGAGGAGACAGAGCAAGAGAATAAGAGGAGGCAATATTGGCAAGAGGTCGGAGTAGAGGGAGGGAGAGGGTAAAAGAGTAGAAAGAGATATATATATATATATGCAGAGACAGAGCAAGAGAAGGAGAGGGGCAAAATAAGAGAAGAGAAGGGAAACATGCAGAGCAAGAGAGAGGAGAAAGAGAGAGATACAATGGAGAACGATGTATTCAATATATCCAGCATAAATAGAATTTAATATAGAGAAAGAGAGAAGCATAGACAAGTAAACAATTCTATGTCCACGGAGAGACGTAAACATGCATATACCTTGGGCTGAATAACTGGAAAAGTAAAAACGTCTGGGAAGAGACTAGCAAGGTGATTTGATATTGTAGCAGAGTTGGGAGATAAACCCTATATTAGGTTTAATACCAGATTTCCAATAGGGTTGTACTCAAACGATTGACATTCTTCTCCCATAGATATAACACGCAAAATTAGGCATTTTATTACATTGTTTGTGATTGTATATGATAATATGTTATAATAGTCGAAGAAGATCATAAAATCAAATTTAAAACGACGGCAAAAATTTTTAAAAAAAAAATCACCCACCAGGAATCGAACGTGGGTCGCCGGAATGGGAGGCAAGTGCTATGACCACTATACCAAAATAATCCACATAGACATTACACGTGAACGGAAAATGGAATTCTCAAATCCCACTTTGCAAGTGAAATATGAGCATGATCCCGGCATCTGATCGAAAAATAAAGGGCACACTTGTGATAGCTTATTGTCTCAGCTACAACATACTCAAAGCTCAGCGAAAACAAACTAAAACGACGGAGATATTGCTCGCGAAAGACGGAATGTAGAATCCAGTTTTGACAAAAGTCATGTCCCATAGAGATTACACGCAAAATGTGAAAAATTGACATGCCTCCTTTAATCGCAAAAATACGCCATGATGCCTTTGTCAAAATGAAAAATCGTGGAAACTGCATTTGTAGAGAATTGTCTCAGCTAGAACATATCAAAATTTGAAGAAAATCAATCAATATTTACAGAGATACAATCAATTTTCAAAAATGCTGACGTCATAATATGCAAATTGAAATTTTGAGTTCAGGCATTATGATGACGTCATGAGTTAATTGAGGGTCAAATTAGACATGAAATCATATCTCCGACTCATATTTTATCTAAATATGAAAAAAATTTGGGAGTTCCTATCCATTCTGAAGAGTTACAATGAATTTTGTATAGGCATGTTTTTGCCCATATATGCTATGTATTACAAGAGATCGCGCGCACGGACATGTTTCTTGAACGGACGCTCATTCCGTTATTACTGGTCATAAAAGGATAAACATGGTATCAAATTGTTCAGAAAAAAATGAGGAATATCATGTCAAAAATAAAGTAGGAGGAATTATTTTGCGTTCGGCCGTTACGGGCAAAAACGCGCGCGCATTCGTGTGTGCGCGTTTTTGAAATGCTTAAAATGGCCTGAAACGTACTCTAATTTGAATAAAAAGTGATTTTGAGCATTTTAAAATTTTGCGCGCGTAACGCGCGACGTCTCTGCGTAGCGCGTTTATTGACCTGAAATTGACCGGACGGATATTGACCTTGATCCTGATAAATATGAATGAAAAATGACTTTCCGTTATGAAGATATGATCATGAGTTGATTTTCAGAAAAATCACAAAATGGCGCCTGGATGACGTCATGAAGACTTGATGACCTTGAAAATGTTCCTGTCACGTCTTATGACAATGACCTATGACTGTGCCAAAAGTGAAAGAAATTGACAAAACCGATCTGGAGTTATCGTCGGAACAAAAAAGTGGCGGAAATAAATAAAAACTAGACATTTAATTCGTCATGAGGACGAATTAGGTGGTCTGTCTACAATTCTTATGATCATGCTCATCTTCAATTCAATGATCCAATATAATGATGTTAATGTAAAATGATGTATTAAGATATGAATTGATGAATGAAGTACTGATGAACTGATAGATTGAACTGATGTGAAATGAACTGAATTGATGAGCTAAACTGATGAACTGATGAATGAACTGATGAACTGATATTGAACTAGCTGTGACCTGAACTGAAGTAATAACTCAACTGATGAACAAAATATTGAGAAATGATTATGATCAAGATCATGATCATAATGAAATTTGATGAAAATATAGAGATAGAGAAGGAGAGAGGGAGACTGGTTATAGTCATGTAAAATACATGAGCTGGACCGAGGATGAAAGAGGAATCAGAATGCATACACTTGGAAGGAGAGAGGAAAGTACAAGGAAACATGGTAGGGGTGAAATAAGAATACAAAGGGCACAGCAAAGAGCTAGAGGAAATTAAGGAACATCCTATAAGACATAAAAGAGGAGAGCGGGAGCAAAGGCGGAAAAAGAGAGAGAGAGTAGAGAAGAGAGGCAGAGACAGCTAGGGAGACATCAGAGCTAGAAGAAGAGAGGAGGCAGAACAAGAGAGGAGAGGTGAAATAGAAGAGAGAGAGAGCGATGCAAAGCTGACAAACGGCCTTGGCATATTCGCTATTTCAACTTTCAATTAAAATTTCTACATGATTCAAACATCTGATCAAAAAACGGAAGGCGCACTTCCGATAGCTCATAGTATCAGCTATAACATACTTAAATTGGGGGAGTGCGGGGGATTAGAGCAAAAATAAGCGAGATACTACTCACAGAACAATGTCATGTAGATTCATTATGTGAACGAAATTCGACTTCCGTAGACATAGCATAACATAACTTTTCACTATGATGACGTCATCAAAACGAAAAGTGAGGGTGACTTATCTTGTAGAGAATTGTCTTAGCTACAACATATCAAAATTTGGGAGAAAAAAGAGCACAAATAAGCTAGATAGTGCTCCAAGATTAATGTTATGTAGATTCATATGATGTGAACGAAATTCACTTTCATAGACATAACACGCAAATTAAGAAAATTCTGACATGTCGCCTTTAATTGAAATTTTCACTATGATGACGTCATCAAAACGAAAAGTGAAAGTGACTTATCTTGTAGAGAATTGTCTTAGCTACAACATATCAAAATTTGGAAGAAAAAAGAGCACAAATAAGCTAGATGGTGCTCAAAGATTAATGTTATGTAGATTCATATGATGTGAACGAAATTCACTTACATAGACATAATACGCACGTTAAGAAAATTCTGACATGTCACCTTTAATTGAAATTTTCACTATGATGACGTCATCAAAACGAAAAGTGAGGGTGACCTATCTTGTAGAGAATTGTCTTAGCTACAACATATCAAAATTTGGAAGAAAAAAGAGCACAAATAAGCTAGATGGTGCTCAAAGATTAATGTTATGTAGATTCATATGATGTGAACGAAATTCACTTACATAGACATAACGCGTTAAGAAAATTCTGACATGTCACCTTTAATTGAAATTTTCACTATGATGCGTCATCAAAACGAAAAGTGAGGATGACCTATCTTGTAGAGAATTGTCTTAGCTACAACATATCAAAATTTGGAAGAAAAAGAGCACAAATAAGCTAGATGGTGCTCAAAGATTAATGTTATGTAGATTCATATGATGTGAACGAAATTCACTTTCATAGACATAACACGCACGTTAAGAAAATTCTGACATGTCATCTTTAATTGAAATTTTCACTATGATGACGTCATCAAAACGAAAAGTGAGGGTGACCTATCTTGTAGAGAATTGTCTTAGCTACAACATATCAAAATTTGGAAGAAAAAAGAGCACAAATAAGCTAGATGGTGCTCAAAGATTAATGTTATGTAGATTCATATGATGTGAACGAAATTCACTTTCATAGACATAACACACACGTTAAGAAAATTCTGACATGTCACCTTTAATTGAAATTTTCACTATGATGACGTCATCAAAACGAAAAGTGAGAGTGACTTATCTTGTAGAGAATTGTCTTAGCTACAACATATCAAAATTTGGGAGAAAAAGAGCTCAAATAAGCTAGATAGTGCTCAAAGATTAATGTTATGTAGATTCATGATGTGAACGAAATCGACTTCCGTAGACATAACACGCACGTTAAGAAAATTCTGACATGTCGCCTTTAATTGAAATTTTCACTTTGATGACGTCATCAAAACGAAAAGTGAGGCCAACTTGTAGAGAATTGTCTTAGCTACAACATATCTAAATTTGGAAGAAAAACAATCAATATTTACAGAGATACAATCAATTTTCCATAAATATGCGGACGTCATGAAATGCAAATTCGTATTTTGAGTTCCAAGGCCTTTATGATGACGTCACGATATTTGTACTGGCAAAATGAGACATGAAATCATATCTCCAATTCATACTCTATCCAAATATGAAAAAAATTGAGAGGAATTCAGGCATTCTGACGAGCTATGGCGGATTTTATATAGACATGTTTTACCACTTTTTACATTATATTGCCCATTGACGCGCGCACGAATTTAAAAGTTTGACGCACGCGTAGGGCATTATAGAAGGTCGAGAATGACTGGAAATAGTTGAAAATTGTCAAAAATAGTGTCAGGAATACAAACCATGCGAAAAAACGGCGTGTTTACGATGTGTACGTGCTGCGCGCGTAACGCGCGCGCGGACGCGCAGACGGAAATTTTGAAATGCTTAAAATGACCTGATTCGTACTTTCGTTTAATAGTTAAGTGATTTTGAGCATTTTAAAATTGACGCGCTACGCGCGTCATGACCTATGTGACCTTTGATGACATGACCTGTTGACCCTTGAGGTAAAGTATATGTGATATGAATATAAATAACCTTTGATGACGCATCATGAAGATATGATTGATAATGTGATTTCACAAAATGGCGCCTGGATGACGTCACGATGACCTGATGACCTTGAAAAAATGGTGGCACTTGAATTTGATAAGCCTGATGACTGACAAAATTTGATGAAAATTGATGGAGCCGAATTTGAGCAATCACGCTCACAAGAAAGTGGTGGGAAAATAAAAATAAACAAGTGCGTTACCGATATAAAAAACATTTCCCATAGCGATTACACGTGAACGGAAAATGGAATTCTCAAATCCCACTTTGCAAGTGAAATATGAGCATGATCCCGGCATCTGATCGAAAAATAAAGAAAACACTTGTGATAGCTTATTGTCTCAGCTACAACATACTCGAAGCTCAGCGAAAACAAAACTAAAACGACGGAGATATTGCTCGCGAAAGACGGTAATGTAGAATCCAGTTTTGAGAAAAAGTCATGTCCCATAGAGAATACACGCAAAATGTGAAAAATTGACATGCCTCCTTTAATCGCAAAATACGCCATGATGCTTTTGTCAAAATGAAAATTCGTGTTGACTGCATTTGTAGAGAATTGTCTCAGCTACAACATATCAAAATTTGGAAGAAAATCGACAACCGATTACTGCAATATTATCAAATGAATACAAAAATTATGATGTCATATTTTCAAAATCAAATTTTCGAGTTCATATGCAAATATGACGACGTCAGAACATACGATTGGACAAAATTATACATGAAATCACATAAACATTTCATGGGCTTCCAGAAAATGTTAAAAATTTGGGGTATTTAGGCATTCTGACGAGCTATGGCGGATTTTATATAGACATGTTTTTACCACTTTTTACATTATATTGCCCATTGACGCGCGCGCGAATTTTAAAGTTTGACGCACGCGTGTGGCATTATGGAAGGTCGAGAATGACTGGAAATAGTTGGAAATTGTCAAAAATAGTGTCAGAATACAAACCATGCGAAAAAGGCGTTTTACGATGTGTACGCGCTCGCGCGCATATGCGCGCGGACGCGCACGACGGAAATTTTGAAATGCTTAAAATGACCTGATTCGTACTCTTTAATAGTTAAGTGATTTTGAGCATATTAAAATTTTGACGCGCGTACGCGCGTCATGATTTTATGTGATTTTTGACGACATGACCTGTTGACCCTTGACCTGAATTATATGTGATATGAATATGAATGACCTTTGATGACGCATCATGAAGATATGATTGATCATGTGATTTCACAAAATGGCGCCTGGATGACGTCACGATGACCTGATGACCTTGAAAATGTTCCTGTCACGTTTATGACAATGACCCATGACTGTCCAAAAATTGAAAGAAATTGACTGTACCGATCTTGAGTTATCGTCGGAACAAAAAAGTGGAGGAAATAAAAATAAATAATAACTAGAATTGAATTCGTCACGAAGACGAATAAGGTGGTCTGTCTAAGTCTTATGATAGATTTGAGAATGGGAGAAGTTATATAGACATGTAAACAATGATGATCATGATAAACATGATGACGATCATGATAGTAAAGATGATGATGATAATGATAATGTTATATGATGATAACAACGATTATGTTAATGATGATAATGATCATGATCATGATGATGTTGATGATCATCTTCAGACCATGATGATGATGATGGTGTCATTGATGATGATGATGATATTGATGATGATGATGATGATGAGCATGAGCATGATCCGGACATCTGATTGAAAAAATGAGGAAATATGTAGATAGCGAATAGTCTCAGCTACAACATACTAAAATTTAGGAGAAAACTGTTGAATAATAACCGAGATACTGGTCAAAACACATTGTCATGCAGATTCATGTTTTGAAAAAAGTGACCTCCATAGACATCACACGCAAATATGACAAATTATGCATTGTCGCCTTTAATCGAATATTTAACTATGATGACGTCATCCAAATGAAAATTAAATGGCATATTTCTGATAGAGAATTATCTCAGCTACAACATATCAAAATCTGGGAGAAAATTGATCACCGATAAGTGAGATAATCTAAATTAAACAAAGACAACAATGACGTCATCACAAAATACATTTGATTGAGTTTAGATGCCAATATGATGACTTTGTTTCACTTTGTACGAGTCAGGGTGGTATGAAATCATTTCTGCAACTCATGCTTTCTCCAACCATGATATAAAAATTGGGGCCGATGGACTATCTGAAGAGCTATTTCGATTTTTAAAATGGCATGTTTTTGATCAAATTTGCATTATATTGCCCATAGCAGCACGCGCGGATTTTGAACTTTGACGCACGCTCACGGCCTTATGAAATATGAAGAGTGACTGAAATTAATGTAAATTGTCAATTACGTTAAGAGGAATCCAAATCATGTAAACATTTTGAATTTGACCTTTCCGCGCGATGTGAGCACGCACACGCGCGGGACACGAACGGACGGAAAATTTTGAAATGCTTAAAATGACCTGATTCGTACTCTCGTTTAATAGTTAAGTAATTTTGAGCAATTTAAAATTTTGACGCGCACATACGCGTCATGACCTTTATGTGACCTTTGATGACATGACCTGTTGACCCTTGACCTGAAGTATATGTGATATGAATATGAATGAACTTTGAGTACGCATCATGAAGATATGATGGATAATGTGATTTCACAAAATGGCGCCTGGATGACGTCACGATAATTTGATGACCTTGAAAATGTTCCTGTCACGTCTCATAATGATTACTTATGACTGTGTCAAAATTGAGAAAAATTGGGTGGATGGATATTGAAAAATCGGTTGCACAAAAAAGTGGAGAAATAAATAAAAACAAGAGGTGGTATGTGATACATACCACCTAATTATCGGTGGTATGTACTGTAATGTGAAATGTGAAAATGACATCCTTTTAATTGCAAATTTAGACCATGATGCCGTGACCTAAATCAAAAATAAAATACACAACTTTAAATCGTCTCAGCTATACCATCTCCAAAATTGATAGAAAATAACCAATATTCACTGAGATACATGTTCATGTACACTCAATTTTGTACAAAAGTTATGACGTCATTAAGTGAAAATTAGTATTTTTAAGTTCTTAGGCCGTTATGATGACGTCATGATATACTTTTGGACAAAAAAAGACATGAAATCATATTCCCGACTCATATTCTATCCAAATATGAAGAAAAAAATGGGGGCTCCCGTTCATCCTGAAGAGTTATAATGGATTTTGTGTACATGTAGGCATATTTTTGGCCATATATGTTATGTATTGAGAAAACTCGCGCGCACGTACGTCCATCTTGAACGGACGTCCATTCCGTTATCAAATGTTAATGGTCATGAAATGCTTTACATGGTATCAAATTGTTGGGAAAATTATGAAGATTACTAAGTTTCAAATAACAGCGCACACAATATTCCACTTATAGACCGACTATCTATAGGCATATGCCATATGTCTGAAGTTAATGTTAAGTTTTCTCCAGAACAAAACACGAGTGTTGTTTGGTTTGTGGAACAAGCTAGCAATGTGCTGCTTGCACGTCGTGTATGTGATGACAACACCCAGGTACTTGCGAGATGTCATAGACCCTAATAACACACCTACTTTCACACAATTCCTATAGATGGAACGTTTCTTTGTTCTCATATAGAATAATGTTCCCATAAATTACTGTTTTTATCAGTATGAACATTATAGAGCCACTAGGGCAATATGATGACATCAAATCGGTTAAATAGCATCATATTCAGATTCACTGACCCATATAACCCCAGATTAGTATCAATTTGTGCTATTTTAGCCCTTTTTTTAAATAGAAAGTACAGTCGACATCTCACTAAGATAGCGGCCATTTTGGTTTGACCATTACAGCGGCCCGAGGGGACGTCCTTCTCGGGTGCCAACCAAAAATCGAAATAGAATGGTATGGGCAACCTATGTGCCAAATTTGGTGCTTTTGGAAGAATGTGAACCAAAATATCCCTAACAACCCCCACTAGAAGTGTAAGAAATACACCGAGAGAGAGAGAGAGAAAAGGAAAAATAATAGGACAGGCTGAGAACGTGTGTTAGAGATTTAAAGAAGAGACAGAAAGAGAGCGTGAAAACTGGAAAACAACAACAATATGCACGTCAGTGAATCAGATTTCATATAGCTAGTGTTGTACATAAAATACTGCACAATACATTCCATTACAGTTACTGCTTTGTTCTGTGGGGAGGAGCAATGTCTTCCTCTATGTTTTTTTCTTTCTTTCTTTTTTTATGTGACGTTATTTAATTATGCAAAATTCATGAGGCGTCTTGTCCAGTAATATGCCTATATTTAGGGTACCGTGTTATAGACGTGTGCATTTAGGATGGGGGGTTATGAAAACTCATGTGCTTTCATCTTACTTGGTGTTGTTAGGCCTATTTAACTTTTAATGTACGATCATTAAAATCAAATGTATTGTTGGAATTCATAGTCTTTGGTTAGGATTTGTTATTATTTATTTTAAAGCAAGGTTATTTTATTAGCTCCTCTAGGCTACTCGTACATTGTATATCCCAAAATTTTCCATCAAATAATGCTGACACATGGCTTTTATAAATTGGTATTATAGATGTGGTGGCGCGCTGAGGTTCGTCAGCAGATGATATAGAATTAGCTGCGCTGGTAGTACCGGTATTGTTGCGTGATAATTAAGATGTCGAGCATTACCAAACTTCTGTTGGTTGGAAATTTCATGGTCAAGAACCCGAGAAGTGGACGTGCGTTTATGCAAGGCAAAGTGGGGGTGGAAGGGCATCCCGAGGAATTATTTGACATATTTGTCAACGATCTAAATGGGATGCAAGCTGTGGTACGGAAATTGGAAGCTCTTGAGGTGCTTACATCATTTGGAGCCAAGAATATTGTTATAGACAGAATCGCTAAGAAGGCACTGGTCAACCATAACACCAAGGTTGGTAGATCTAGACAGAGTAGTACCCTATCTGTATTTAACTATAACCTTAATTTTTAAGGATGTCTTAATGCAAGAAATTACAATAATTTGGTATTGGTAACTAACTTATTGTGCCTATATAGATCTAGATCTAGAGAATGCAGGCAGCTTTGCTGCCTGCGTTTAAACTCATCTATCCAAAATAAGTGAGTCATTTTTCATGCCATCCTAGGGCAAAAATCTGAAAATATTTTAATTTTCTTTTTTACCTGGCATCTTTGTTCCTTCCTTAACTGTGACGGGCCATTTAATTTTTTTCCAAGATCATTTCTGTGCCAAAATCCGTGATTTAGACGGGTCGTTCACTTTTTCCGTGTTATAATTATAATAATTCCACTGCCATTTTGAAACTTCGCAAACGGTACCCAGCGACGCTTGCATGCCGGCATGGCGCGCGTGCGCGGTATCGTTTGCGATGTTTCAAAATAGTCACAGTGGGAATATAACATGCGAAAAAATGAACGACCCGTCTAAATCACGGATTTTGGCACAAAAAATGTAAATGGCCCGTCACTGTTAAAGAAGGAACAAAGATGCCAGGTAGGTATAATTTAAAAAAATATATTTTCAGATTTTTGCCCTAGGCTATGAGGATGGCATGAAAAAATTACTCACTTATTTTGGATAGATATGATGAGCCTAAAAAGTTAGAACCTGCGTTCTTGCTGCCTGCAAAGCTGCGTGCGTTCCTAGGGCTAATAGACTACCAACTTACTAAGGTCTAGCAAAACCAAAAGCATGATTGAAACCCAGTTTCATCTAAATCCAAGACCAAGGCAAAAATCAATAATAAAATTTAAAAAAACAAGTAGATCTAGCAAACTTTGATCTAGACCCTATACCTTGGGGGGTCAGGCCTGAAAATTATTCTTCTTCTTCCAGTTGACCAGTGTTGTTTGAGATGGATCAGCAATAGGTGTTGCTAAAAACAAATATCGGGTTAAATTGAATGTATAAATAATGAAATGGGCCTAGATCCTTTTGAACACTGAACAAATAAGTGGTTGGAGTCTATAATTTGAGGGTATCTATTTGTGATATGATTGGAAAGCTGATTTTAATTGAAATTTATGAATTTTCTTTTCATTTTTATTTCAGTTCTTCTACAAGATTGCAGCTTTTGATTTTCCGGATGAAATCGTACAGAACTACCTAAGTCCACCTGTACTTAACATTGCACAAGTAAAAGCGTCGCCGACGAAGAAGCGTGTTAGCGTAATGGCGAATGTGGAAGAGGTAAGCGTTGTTTTGTTGTTTTTTGTTGCAACATTTTAGTGACCACTTACTCGTACGCACGCATTGACTTCTGTACAAATTAAGTCTGTGGACGGTGGAAAAAAGAGACCGCAGCAATGTACATGTATGCCATGCTTTGTCAGTTGTATGATAATTATTTGTATTTGTGTATTAATTTTACCCTCTGTACGATGTTCTGGGGGCTTTGCTTCCACACCCTCGCCCATAATGGAAGTTTCCCTGATCTGCAAATGTCGAAACATGTTTTTCGATTTAAGGTTCCAGGGGCTCTTTTGGTAATTGTTGGACTTAAGTTTGAGTCCATCACCCAAATAGGGATGGATTTTCTGCAAACTGCTATGGAATCTTGCATTTACGATATTGTTTGCTACGATAATCTCATTTCTTGAACCTGGCAATGCTTTTGCAATGATTCATTTGAAATGGAAATATAAAGAGTGGCCCTGTAATTTTTGGTACGGCCTACATTGTATATTTTAGGTTTATAAGTTTTTATTTACTAGTATATTTGAACTATGGGTGAGTTTAGTAGTTCATATTTTGTATTTGTGTAGGTTGGACAAGTCCGTAATGTTGCAGGAGGGAAGAGAATACGCAGAGTCTCGTTAAATGACGGAGAGGAGTCCATTCGGCTTAGCCTCTGGGAAGAACATACGGACATTCCCATTCACATAAATGATCGAATCAAAATCGAGTGTGTGGAGGTTTCGGAATGGAACAACATAAAACAATTGGATTCGACGTCAGCCATGCGTGTTGAGGTTTGTATATATGCATACAATAGTTGAAAAGTTGAAAGTGGGTTTGATCCCCGGCACTTATTTCCTTGGGCAAGGCATTTTACTTACATTAGCTTCACTCCATCCAGGTGTAGATGCATACCTGGGAGGATGATATACACGCCTATAAAATGTTAAATGGCAGCTGGAATTGAATTCAAGGAACGGGTAATAATATAGCGATTTTAGAGCCTTTATATGGGAAAAGTGCATTATAAATATTAATATAGTAATATTATTAATAGCTTTATTTTATAGGATATAATGATATCAATATTAATATAAAATTATTATAGCTTTATCATGGATATATGATATCAAAGGCACTGAATTTTCACAAAATTATGATTAAGTTGGTTTAGTTTTTATTATACTGGTATGTTCCAAGAAACGTTTTGATTAGAAGCCCCCGGTAAATATGATATGTAATCCATGACAGAGTTATGTTTTTGAGCAGTACTGTCACCACAAAGTTTTGATAAATGTCTGGGAAAAAGAAATTGTGCTTTTAGATTTATGCCAACAATAACAATTGATTCAATAAAATCCATATTTGTTCTTGGATACATGACATACATGGTATAAATGAAGAATTGGAGATTGTTACAATACTAGCTGTTATTGTATAGTGCCATCTGTTGTTGAGTAAAGGTCAAAGAATAAAGCCCCTATTTTGACTTTAAGAATAATCAGACAGGTTGATCAATGGGTATACATGTAGGCAATTGCCAAATGTGCATTCTGCATCTTATTGCAGTCAAAGCATTAGCGGAGATGTTAAGCAGGAAGAGTTGGAAAAGCATACAATAAACACCATTTTGGGGGTGTAAGTTTATAATACATGGCATTATGCTATTTTTTCTGTGAAATGTGGATTGTTATTCTATGAATTATTTTGAAATGAATTGGGTTTTAATTTACTATGTTAATTTCATATTTATTTTGTTGTTGCACATATGTGCTATATATCTTTATGTTTGTTTTATTGCAGCCAGTGGTAATGAATGATGAGGATAAGACTGGCCAAGTTATTGCTGTTACGAGTGACAAGTAAGTTTGTTTGAATTTAAATATATTTTTGTTTCAACATTTTGTCTACCAGAGGTAAAAAAGGGTAATTTTGTTGGGTTGACGTGTGTTGGTCTGTTTGTGTTTGTCATTCTTGTGGTATTGCAGGAACTATGTATCTTTGGCGTTCATTGAAACTGTTGTATCAGTTGGTTGGGGTCAAATATCAATTTTGAGATTTTGTGGAAAAGGGAAGTGGAAGTCCTCTATACAGTGCGTGTCAATGAAAACTATACACTTTCAAAATGTCTACCAAATAAAAACTAAATGGTTCTTGGGGAAATGTTTATATACTATGTAGAAAAAGTTCATATATCCTCAAATATTATCATGACACAAAAAGTCTGAAAATAATGCAATGCAGTGAGCAATGTCCATTTTTGTAAAGGACACAAAAAAGAGGCTGTGCAGGAATTAGCTATTCATTTATGACAGGCATATGGGTTGCCATGGGGATCAAAATTAATAATGTAATAAATCAGCTAACATAGTCATAATTAAACTACAAGTCAAAAATAGACGATCAATATTTAAATGTAAAAATGTAATGGTTAACAGTTTGTTTTCATATTATTGATGTTTAATTGTTTTGACTTTTAGTTTGCTTTTGTCTTCGTTAGTTGATAAGCATGTTAAATGAATAATGAATTCCTGCGCAGCCTTGTTTTGTGTCCTTTATAAAAGTGGGAATTGCTCATTGAAGTATGTGTTATTTTCGGCCTTTTTTGTGTCATAATGATTATAGTTGATCATAAGGTCATGTGTCACATTGGGGTATAGTAAAAGGGTGGAGGCGTTACATTTTGGAGGAAAAATTATCACATTTTTTCACATAGCATGAAAACAATGTACAGTCATGAGCTGTACAATGTCTCATATTGTAGATAAATTATCAGGTTACATGTCTGTGAAGTTTCAGCTTTGTCGTCCTAGTTTTTATACAAAGATAATTTGAGTGAGTATAGGGTAGAGAGTGGAGGATCCTACATGTATGGTGGAGGATCCTACGACGGTGGAGGCATATGTGTTAAAGTATAGGGAATTCCAATTTTGTTATTTTCTTATTCTTTGTTGCGTTATATTTTGCATCCACTCAGTCATATAGGTTGAGTGATACTCAGTGAGTAAATGGGCAATTCCAAGCTGAAGTGCATGGAGCTGAAACTTTAATGTGGTACTGTGCATTAATTTGTAAATGCAAATTAGGATCTGAAATTAACACAAAGGCCTCTTTACCATACAACCAATCATTTAAAGGCATTGGCTAACGTCTTTAGGATTTTAAAAAAGCTTGTTGTACTACTTGAAAATGATTTAAACGTATGAGTTATAGTTTAAAAACACCAATCTGAAAGTGTCATATGAAAATATCTACAGGAAGTTTTTTCAAATAGCGAAAATGTGATACAATATGTTTGGAAACGATATCAATCTTTTTTTAACGGTTGGTTCTTGCAATTTTCTTGTTAAATTTCTTTTAAATCTAATTTTGTTCCTTGAAAATGGTATAAACGTATGAGTTATAGATTAGGAAGACCAATCGGAATGTCTCAAATCGTAATATCTATGGGAAGTATTTTTAAATATTGAAAATCTGAAGCAATGTTTGAAAATGATATTTAACGATATCTAGTGATCGATTCTTGTAACGGCCGTTGTAATTTTTCTCGGCGAGAATAAATACTCAAAATCTGTGTTTTAGACGTATACCTATCTAAAACGTTTCATTCCAAATTTTTGATGCTTTTGGGGTTTTTGAGTCGACATAAAGCTATCCATACATATTCCTCTTGATTTTGATATTTTTTAAATTATATGCCTACAACGTTAGCCTATGTCTTTAAGTTCAAACATTATGAGATTCAGTTTTCTTACGCTGAATAATTGATCAAACCCAAATTTGCACAGATGGGACTAGGGGAGAGTGGGGTTGGTTGGAACATTTTTCAGAAAAATGACTCTATAACGCAATTAAAATTGATTCAGGATATAATAACTATATCAGTTCAAGCATACATCTGTGTGTTACAAATACAGCATATAACATTCTAAGACTTGTTTGTTATTAAAATAATCCACTTTGAAAAAGTTATCTCAGCTGTTTCAACTAACCCCATGCATGGGGTTATAGTTGGAACATGACATGGGGTTAGTTGGAACATGGTGTGTGGTTACTTAAAAACTACACTGTAACTACTTACAACTGTTGTTAAATGATTTTAAAAATCAATTTAAAATCAATATGGCATGCCCTAATGATCAACAACAATCAACAACACTCAATTAAGGATACACAGTCTTTTAGTTACAAATGTAGTCTTCTTCGGAGTCTGCTTGAGACCTTTTGCAGTCACTGAAGTCTGTAGGTGTCTCAAGGGGGCTACGGTGAGATTATAGCTGAAAAGACTATGTACTGTAGACTTCACGGGTTATAAAGTTGTTTACTATTGTTACAAATTGTACGCCTAACTATTTGTTTCCAAAACAATATTTCAGGTTCAGAACCTTAACCCTAATAGACCTATAGCTCACTATACAGTATCTCACTGTCGAAAATCAGAAAATTGCACTAAGTCCAACTACGTCATCAACCGGTGGCCTATATAGGTACCAAATCGCTGCCATGGCAGCGTCACAGGCGTGGCTTGCTATGGGTGATCAAGGGATTGGGGTGCGAGAGGTCCCGGTTCGAATCCTGGGTGAACCACTCTTTTTTCATGTATACATTTGAAACGAAAACAGGGTTAGGGTTAAGGATGTACCACATTTAAGTTAGTCTCCTTTGAAGTCTGCCTAACACTCCTGCCATGATCACAGTAGGAGTCTCAAGCAGGTTGCGAAAGAGATGCGACAGATATGATGTACCTTTAAAGTTTGAAATCAAGTAATTTGGAATAGTAAAAAAAACTTCTAAAGGCCTACTGTTCATCACACATTTATAACCCATTTTATGTTAAGGTTCAATAAATTCATAACTATAAAGTTTATTTCAAAATTTGTCGCAGGTACAACACTCATAGATTTTAACCATTTCAGTCTCGAACTATTTGCTTTCAAACTATTTCAGGTTTAACAACACAACACAGGTTAAGATTTTTAAACTACTTCAACACACAATATAGGGCCTGCCTATTTAACAATTTTGTGTTCAGGCTCAGTAGCCTAATATTAAATTTCAAAATTTGTTTCAAACTGTACAGTGTAGAAGAACACTCGCAGGTTATAATAACCATTTGAGAACTATTTGTTTCAAACTGTAGAACAACACAAACAGGTTAATTGGGTTGTCCATATAATAATACTATGTTTAAATTTTAAAAAATACAGTAATATGCATTCACTTTACATTTAATTAATATGATGGGGTTGGTTGGAACATGTTCCAATAAACCCCATGCCCAATGTTTCAACTAACCCGAGAGCACTTGGCAGATGTTTAAGCTTATTGTGCAAAACATGGCATACAACTGCACACCTATTTAGCCTTATTTTGTAGCTTAGTATAAGAGCCTAACATACCAAAAATATAGCCACATGAATCTACAAAAATCATAGAGATAATACAAAATTTCTTAATGTCAAAAATTTAGTCAAAAGTTGAAAAATCAAAGTTACCTTTCTAACTCCAAGAAGACTGAGACCCATGTGCTGTAGGCAATGTGGTATGTGGGGGTATTGCTTTTGCACACCACCTGATGTTAGTGTTTCTAGAAATTAATTGTTGATTTTTAGGAAAATCTCAATGTTTCAACTAACCCCGCGTTCCAACCAACCCCACTCTCCCCTATGGTGCTTTAAATGCCTCTTATTCTTATATCTAGTTGCTTTTCTCTGATTTTTTTGGCTTAAAGTAATTATCATGGACTATACTCTAACAAACTTTTGTCTTTACAAGCATTTCCTCTCACAAAATATCCCAAAATACTCAGGGAAACCAGATACCACTCCGTATCACAAGATAATCAACCAATTTTCTTATGAAAGACACCAAGAACAACATAGAATCCAATCAATAACTCAAACTTGTGATATCTATTTAAAGTTCACCCAGTTTAAGCAAAATGTTTTCTGCTCAAATATGCATGTCCATTTTGCGTCACTCTGTAACCATGCAAGCTTATGAATATTTATATCTCATTAATTAAGTGGATCACTACAACAAATATTATTATTTTGAAAAGTGCATGGGTACCAACAACTATTGTCGTGTACCATTTCTTTGTACTGGTAAATAAAGATTAAAGTATGGATGATAAATTTGTTTGGATGCTGAAATTTGTTTCTGAATAACGCCGTTCCCTTGGAACTGCCCAAATACAACTTGTATCAATGGAAAGCTATAAGTAGGAAAATAATATAAATATACAAAACTAAATCTTAATTTTCATATTGGTATACATGATTGTACCTCAACTAGGCTATTCTCTCCCCCCGGTCCCCAATACTTGAAAATGACTTTTAATTGTATAGTGCAGGGGAGTGACGTCAAATGATGTGCATGGAATATGCTATAGCTGTCCGGTAGACAGGCACGATTATGGGTTTGCCCTTCAGGGAAAAAAAACCAAACCATTCCATAACTGTAGACCTGTGTGTGTTGAGGGTCTATTATGAAATGAAAGGGCAAACACAATCATTCCTGGCTGCTAGACGTCTATATGCACATTCTTTGATGTTACTCACCAATGTAGCAATAATTCAGGCCACTTTGTAATTGAAGTAAAGTACCAATTTTGAAGCTGCCAATTTTGAGTGTTTTGGAAGGAATCACTTTCTAGCTACAGTGTAGATGGCCAATGAAAAATGCTTAAATTTGGTTTTGTTGTCTTGTAGCTTATTAGCTTATTTTTGATGTGTAATTTAGTTATTTCATTTTCTGGTCCAGTCGGGTCTAACTTTATTTTTGCATCCTTTATCAGTGGGTAATACAACATGTTTGTTGATGAGGGTAAAGGTCATTGAGGGGTCAAAGGTCATATTGCATGTTTTTATTGATCGTAAAATCAGGCAAGTCTGTATCAGCTGGTACATGTACAAGTATATATGTAACTTACCAGCTATACTAATGAATTTATTTAAAGTGTTCTCCTTTGTGAGTTATGGTTTGTAGATCTATACAAGAACATATATTCAGTGGAAATAATTTTGATAAAGACATGAAGAACAGAGAATCTACTGCACAGCTGGTAGTGTGAAAAGTTAATAAAATAAATTGCGCGAGCTTTCAAATTATATTCATTTGATTTAGACATAATATAATATTTAACTATAGTTTAGTAAAATAGTCCAGTGGCAAAGATTACTTTTCAAATGCCTTCCTACATACTCATATTATGACAGATAAAAAAAACGAAATATCTATTGGAAACATGTAGGCCTAGTCTCAATATATGCATTTATTTGTGGGTTGGATGTGATTCTTAGCAGAATATTGTTAAAAAAAGAAATTCAAAAAATATTTCAAATCCACCTACAGACTGATTTTTTTCACAATTCATTGTCATGACCACAACACTATGCCATCAGTTTTTGACCAATTAAAGCAATTTAAAGCAATTTCATATCAATATCATTTTGGCAATTCCAAAGCATCAAAAACCACAACAATTATTAGGTGAACTAGCTGTTACCATCTTTCAGATGCATCTATAGACAGATTTTTTTCTCCACAATTCATTGTCGTGACACAACCCTATATATGCCTTCATTTTTTGACCAATTAAAGCAATAATTTCATTGTAAGAAATATTCAGAACTGTCAGTATTATTAATTTGATTTTTCTCTTGGTGTATAGAATCATCTTTTTAAAATCATGAAGTGATATAGGTTTGGAGAAGAAAGCCTTTTATGCCATTTATACACAGGAGTAGGATCAAAGCGTGTTTGGAAGAACACTTGTCATAATATTGTTTGGTTTGGGGATTATTTGAATATTCATCTAATATTGTGTTTGTCTGTTTCCTTACAGCCTGGAATTACCATATGAATTGATTTTCGAATGTGATGGAACAGAATACGAGGTCACCGTCAATGGTCACTCCAATATTGAAGTAAACCTGCACCATCTGCCCACAAGGGGGATCTTGAGCATCCGGCAGGAGGGGATGGTCATGGTGTGCGTCAGGTTGAGACAGGATGATGTTTAAGTTTATGTAAGACTTTACCTTAGGATGTATAGGTTTTAGCAGAGCCATCAATAAACAAAGTTCGGCCAACCCGGCTCGTTTAGGTTATAACATGGCGCATATTGCTTTGTTAGGCAAGCACAATACAAAGAAAATGCGCCATGTTGTTACCCAAATGTAACCGAGTTGGCCAAACTCTGTTTACTAATGGCTCTGGGTTTTAGTTGAGGAAGGTATAAAGTACATGTTCATGTTAATATTATTTTGATTTGGATATAATTGGTGATGTACATTGCCTGTAATCCCTGTATTTTCCTTTAGTTTTATTATTATTTTTGCTTTTGGTAACTTTCAAGAAATTTCTTTCATACATCTAAGATAATAAAAATAAAAGGTATACACTCAATAGAGCTTTCATTTTTGTGATCTTGCTTGAAAAAATATGGATAATCAAAAATAATGCAAATTACAGGCAGTGCCACTAATTATTTTAGATATGTAACATTTGACCTAGATTGAATCAATGTAAGTATTATCAATTATGTTGTGCAGAAAGTATGATTATTTAATTGTTTTCCAGATGAGCATGATGCTAATGAAACTATTTTTGATACTATTGGTAAACAAACCCAAATACCTAGACATGCATACTTTAGTTGGAAATATAGTAGTATTATGTTTTTCCTATGTAAACATGTATTAAATTTTCACTAAACAGAAAAACCTCCAAAAAATTATGTTACCAAATATATGCAAAACTCCATTTTATTAAAAAATGAAGTTTATTTTTGTTATTGTGGTAAAAATGTTTGTTTTATATTTTCTATGATATGTAAACTTTTGACCCCAATCGTATATTTAAATGTGATTTTTTGTTGTTTTAGATATGGTTATACATAGTTGTTGGTTTTAACTGTTGGAATACAGAGGTTAAAGGTCAAGGGCCACAGATGTCACCCTTTTTTGAAATAATTTGTTTTAAGGGGGAGGCATATTAGACGTAGTTGTATAAATTGTCTTGTTTATATTTTTGTTAGCAATTTATACTATATACATGTAATTCTAAAGGCGAATTTTAAGTGTTAGTTTTGGAGCCTGACAACCTTTTTTTTGGGGGAGTATTGAGAATATTATCCATAATGTTGGTTATAATTGTTCTATTTTATCAACTTCCGTGACATTGTTTGCGTTTTGTTTGAAACTGTTGGGTTTGAAAGTTCGATCCTGTAAGATATGTTACAATTTTCTTGTGCATTATAGATATTTCTGTTCATGGTCAAGTATTAAGTTGCATTTGAATGATTGCTTTCTTAAAATGTGTTAATTGTATGACAGAGAGTAAGTAAAAAAATATGATTACAGAGATTATACGTTCCGTATGAAAGTTATATCGATCCGGTAATATTCCTGTGCCGTATGGATATTAATAGGTCAAGTGTAAAGATGTATATTTGTTTGTTTAGTTTTATTTCCACTTTTTCAGATCAATACAAAGAAACATCATACAAATAAATATAATGAGTAACATGTAAGTTTGACAAAATATGTTTCTAGTTAAAATATTTGATTTGTGCCAAACCATCGTGAAAACATAATCTGCATAAAAATAAGAAATAAGGGGGAGAATGGATATCTTCGTTTTGGAAGTTTCTTACAAAGGAAAAAAGCAGGAGACCACATGTCGTAAGCGAAAATGCTTGAGGATGACCGTGGCCTCGGCCGAGTTAACAAATAACATTTTGAGTGAAAATAACAAAATATATTTAGTGTCATGTTTCGTGTTGAGAAGTGCATTAAATTGTGCATTTGTGCATAGTGCAAAGCTTTAGCTTGGTGGAACAATAAAGACTAATACCGTGATATTAATTGTGTGGTGGTTTCAGTTACGGGTGATAATATTAAATGTATGCAGGGTCCATTCCTGTTGACAAAGACAGAACAGTTCAAGACATAACAAATTCGATTATTTTAAATTTCTATGTAAGATCTAGCAAACTATACTGAGTAAACAAATATTTTTTCATATAAGCTTTAAATGAATAAAGGGAGGTCCTAGTTTTAATATGGTTTGGTAAATTATTCCAAATATCTGGTCCATGGTGTCTAATTGATCGTAGGGCTAAACTAAGTTTGGGATTATTAAGATGGTAATCATGAGCATGTCGAGTTAAATATGAGTGTACATTTTCATTCAATAAATAAAAGTTTAAGAAAGATGTTGGAAGTGTTTTGGAAGTGTACTTATACATAAAAATGGCAGTTTGGAGCGTATGTATATCATAAACCTTTAACGTTTTTAATTGACTAAATAACGGGTTCGAATTTGCAAGATAGTTAGAGTGTGTACAAATACGAATTGCTCTCTTCTGCAAAAGAAATATTGAGTTTATTTTAATTTTACTACAGTTTGCCCATATAATATTACAATATGTTATATGCGGTAAAATTAATGTATTATAAAGAATAAACAATGAATGATTGCTTTCCTAAAATGTGTTAATTGTATGTCAGAAAGTAAGGAAATATTTGAAAAAATGTTATTTACTAAGTTTAGATTGTTGCAAGAAATTAACATTTGAAATGTTTCACAATAGGAGCAAAGTATACACATCTGGGGTAGATTTAATTTGTAATGTTTTATTTGTTGTGAAGATTTTAGTAGTTAATTAGCACAGTTTAAAACAAAATATGTTATAGTGCATCCCATAAAAAAGTACCCTGTACTCTTATTTCCTCATAAGGTATAACTTACCATGAAAGTAATTAAGTTCTGTATTATTGAAGAGAATATAAGTTAATCTTTAACATGAAATAAAACAAGGTCATACAATTTATACATATATATATGATGCTTTTAAATTTGGGTATACTATTTTTTTCTGTGATGCATGTGTAGTGTTTTAACATATACAATTGGATCAACAATACAATGATACAGATGAAAAGTTGCATAAAGTTGCTTCTATTAGTGTTTATATTTGTATTAAAGTATTTTTAATATAGTTTCATGAATAACTGTTTAAATTTATTTATGTGATTGAAATACTAATCAGGGGTGGTGTTGTCCATGAATGAATTGTAGAGATGAATTCTATGTGCCATGTACAGTGTATGTGCATTGTTATACAATGATTCTTATTTCTTTGAGGAGTGAGTGAATAGGTTTCAAGTTGTAATAGTGTTATCATATTAGATTACAGTATTCCTGTTATATCGAGTTTAGATACAATGCATGTTATGCACTTTTCCAAATGTCGTTATAACAGGAGTGGACTGTATTGATTGTGCTTCAAGTGGTCTTAGAAAAGTGTTAGATATGGACTGAGGTGGCCTGTGGAGATGGCACAATGTATGTGTAGATGATGCCATTTGAAAACTGGATTGAGTTTGCATAAAGATTTTAAACCGGTCTCGGTTGGTCCTGGAATTGATGTGTGAAGCACCAAAGTGGACTCGGGTTGGCTTATAATGGGACTGACATAATTATCTGAAAGATTTTATTTTTTGTTTTTTTAATTTATAAGCCAACTCGAGTCCATTTTTGTGTTTATGACAATTATGTTGTTGATGAAGATATTGGTGATATGATGTTGATAATGATGATGGTGCATGATGATGATAATGATGTATATGGAGATGAAGATGATTATGGTCATCATAAGGGTGATCCTTGGTAGGATTGTTGTGATGATCATTGTGATTGTGACAAGATAATGCAATGGCGGATCTAGGATTTAAAAGGGGGTCCGAAAATGGGGGGTGCACCCAAATTTTATGATTTTAACATGCAGTCAATGAGTGGTTTTCACAAAAATAGGGGGCGTCGATTGTGTCCACCCCCATCCCCCCGGATCCACCACTGATGATGGATCTAGTACATTTAAGACTTGGCAGTTAAGTTGAAAACCAAAATTCATTTGGGACATGGCTTTACTGGACAAAGACCAAAGTGTTGCCTATTAGGATTATTTAAACTGAAAATGAGATTTTCATATCAATATTCAAGTGAAATAAATATGGGCATTTATGATTTGATTTGAAAGAAAGAATGAGAATAGCCTACAGAATTTTTTAAAAATGATCAAGCACAAGGAAAACCCAGAGCTTTATAAATGTATTATGTATAATTATTTGTTTAGATGCCTCAGTTTTAATTGCAAGAGTAGTCTACGATATCTTTTTACAATAAAAATATTAATCAATTTGTAGATAACATAGACTTGGTGAATTACCTGATGAATTTAATTTTGCAAGATTTCTTTCTTTTCAATTTTTATTTTTGTTTTAGAGAATACCGTAATGCCTTTTTGTCGTCGCGAGAGCATCGTCACTTTGTGGTTTGTCTCTTGGACAAAATCTTGCCTTGTGAAGCCGAATCTTGACCTTAGTTCTACACGTCGTTTAGGTAAGTTGATTATCCGAGATTTCCTTCTCATTATGCTGCATGGAAAGTCATGTTTGCAGCCACACGTTAGTCAAAACACACCCCTGTACCGCTTACCGTACAGAGCAGTCGGAGGTTTATAATTGTTGCTGCGGCGTTGTGTATAGATTCTATGGAGCACACAAAAGTCCGGCGGTATGGTAGAGGTACCTTAATCCACGCAGTACATTAATCCACGCACCTCAATACGCGCGATGTGACGCGTTATATCCGTTCATTTTTGGATAGACGATAAAACAACAAGCCTATCGACGATATCACAAAAATTTTGAGGAAAATCATTGGTTTCTTGTATTTTTATGATTTCATGAAATCATCAAGAATACACTTCATTGAGACAAGAAAACGAAAATTGACATTCATTTACTGTATTAAAACTGTGGTGCGTGGATTAATGCACTCCAGCAAAGCTAGAGAGTCCATGCTAATGCGTATGGACCTCTAGCACTGTATACAGGTGAGAGTCAGGGAATCACTTTTGCACTTTTATGCCGGTAAAATACTCGACTAATGCAACATATCATAGATTATGTTATATCTGTCTTACATTTGATAACAATAAGTTACCTAATTTTAATTTTAGAATAAAAAAGAAATTTCGTAAACTCACTTTTAAAGCCCCTTTTCTCTCCTTTGACAGAGACGGCTGCATGGTTCCCTCCTCGTGATAGCGATGACATGAAAACTGCGTGCGTTGCGGACACCATAGTGACGTCATCGTGACGTCATCGACGTCATCTCAACGTCATCTTAAGCACTTGCGCAATATCTGACGGGTAGCTAGTCCTATCTCGCAGACGTTTTCAGTTATTGCTTATCGCCTATTTAGTTTCAGATGTTAATATTGGCACGTCATTTAAATGATATGGCCTGTCATAATAGGATGGAGATTGATATTACCCTATTAAATATTGACACTATAGTATAATTACAGGGCTGTGGAGAGTGGACAAAAAAAAAACCTGCAAAAAAGAAGAAAAAATAAATAAAAAGAACAAGTTAGACCCAAAGTATGCATCTAGCGTTAATAATCGGCTTAAAGAGGCAGCGCTCCCGAAGGAGCAGGGGACAGGGCAGTGGGTGTTCCAGGGGGAGGCGGCCCGGCCCTCCCCTGTTAACAAAAAACGGGTAAAAACACCCTTTTTGTTTAAAAATCAGACGGGCCCCTCCCTGGATTTTTTTTTTTTTTTTTTTTTGGGGTTCAAGAGGAAGGGCTGGGTGTTGAGTAAAATAGTATTCACCCCCCCGCTAATTAACCGGCTGGCTGATTTGCCGCTAAATATTTTTTCACGAACTGGGCAACAACAAAAAAGTGCTCCTTATCCCACCACCCCCTCTTTTTCATCAGCTGGCTGGCCGCTACATATTTGTTTTCTCACGAATTGGGCCCTCTCTGGCCCCTCCTTTGCCGGGCTGGATCAGCCCCTGGGACAGAAGATGGGGCACTGTACTCCCCATCTTTTCAAGTGTCCCAAAGTACCTCTTTATCATAGGAAAAGTGTCCTTTACATAGGAAAAGTGCCCCTTTTCCTTGTAAGAAGTAAAAAATTCCTTCTGATAAGTGCCCCTTTTCCTTTCTCTATAATACATGCGCCCTAATTTAAAGTGACTTATATATAGAGGCAGAGCAACTGTTTCTTTAATTTCCACCAATGCATGCTCGCCATGCTCGCCGCATTTATAGTTGATATAAATATGTTACTTATTAAATGTCTTTTTAGTCTTTCACTGCGAAAGCTAGGCCGCCTTTGGCAGCCTTTCGCGCATTGTGTGAGCGATATAGGGTGTTGAAAGGACGACTTGAGAGTTGACATGTTGAATGGTGGAAGTGGTAAAACAAAACAAAAGAAGTTGGTGAATGCTATCCTATACAGAATTATAATCATGATATGTGCTTATATATAGCGCCTAACACTTACTTTGTTGGAAGGCTCTAAGCGCTCTGCAATAATCCAGCATAATTACCCTGCATGGCTTTTTCAGAGCAGCTGTCACGCGCTCTGCGTTAATTTCAAGGAATAAATTCCTATCAGCTAGGTCCCCGTTACTTCACCTGGGTGGAGTGCATCACAAATGTGGATGAATTTCTTGCTGAGGGAAATCAACGTCCTGGAGTGGGATTCGAACTTACGACCTTATGATTGAAAGACGTGAGTCAGAACCACTACACTATGACGTTTCCAGATCGTGCGCACCTACATGTACAATATTAAATCCAGTCTTATTTTTAGTTGATTTGATGCCGTCTATACTGTAAAAGTAGCGCATTTACCCCCAACAAAAAGGAGTAAAGTAGACATAAATAGTGAACAAAATATATCAGATATTTGTTTTGTATTTTCATGTTTTTTTTAATTGAAATTTGCCTTTAAAAAAATGATTTAAATGAGCCAGATCTGAATTGCTCATAATTTCAAACCCTTAAAATGTATCACAATGGGATCACAATGTCACCTCACAATATTGGTAGAGTCGTTAGGTACATTTTGTGTGAAAATCAGAGATATCCAACATCACTGTATGGCTGAATATGAGCACAGATTAAAGACAAATGGCCCAATTGAAAGTCACAGGATACTGTGCGTGCCTGTACATTGTTGTGAAACAGCACATGACTGAATGCATTGATTATGAAACAATGCTTTTTATTTCTATCCATATTTATTAAAATGGTACATATGGTAAATGCATTATTTGCAATTAAACATGCATTGAAATTGTTAATACTCAGTAAACTGCAATGATACATAATTGTGAATTAAATATGTAACAACAATGTATGATTCAACCATGCATGACAATGATAATCTTATTGTTAATATTGTAACTGAAATATTTTTGGAGTAAATCTTGAAATGATACGTTATAAAACTATGAGCAATTGTTTGTAAACTTGTGACAATCAGATCAATTATGTTCAATTTATTAAAACTTGATCATTTCAATACTTTTGGAATGTAATAATTCTTTAAGCAATGAAATACAGCATTCATATAGAATCTACATTTGCAATGATTCCATACTATTATCAAATGGAAATGTTCACTATTAGATACTACATCGATCGTTATATGTGTATACACATTGTTTTCCTAACTCACTGCATAAAGAAAAATGTTTTGAAGTATAACTGTATTATTCTTACAAATGAAATGTTTCAAATTAACTACTCATAAATATTTGTATAGTTGTCAAACTTTTGTAAATGTGTTAGGAGTGTACTGTTGCAGTACATATATTTTCATTGTCAAGATCAATCTTGATAAATTGAAGTATTTAGCCATCAATTTAGATTTATGTTTCAATTTAATGAAGCTCTCTTGTTTAATTTAGTCACATTCAATAAAGGACGAGTGCTCTGCATGTGTTTTTGAATTTCAGATGCATGACGGTTTGGTCTTTAATTCTATGCTTGTCGGCAATGACTACAATTTTGGATATGTAATATTGAGTTTCTTATTGTAATAGTCAATCACGGCCAGTAAATCTGTACATATACATACAAGCATTCATATAGCAATCTTAATTATGCATGTATATTGATTCCATCCACTATTACATTTCAAATGGAAATGTTCTTTATCTATTAAGATACTACATCGATCGTGAAAAGATAATAATGATGATATGTCATTATTGGTGTCAAATTTATTTTTTAAATTTATCATTTTGAGCTCTCAAAATTATGTCTCAATAATAATTATGTATAGTCACTATATACATTTTGAGCTGTCAAAATTATGAATAATAATTATGGCATATTGAAAATTAATTTTGATAGATATTAATTGGTATACGACTATTTGTTCATGTTATCTTGAAACCATGATTAAATGAAAAAGGAAGACAAATACAGAAACTTAAATTGTTTTATGTGCCTTTCATTTTAAACTTTTGTCCTATTTGTTGACGTGTTTCTCATCATTAATCATATTACTTCATTGTTCACTACATTCAGCACCTAAGAAATATACAACTACCAAATTTGCAATAAAGTACGAGACTCTGCTTAATAAAGAAGTTAAGAGGACACTGATTAACTGATTTGTAGGACTCCCAGGGCGTGGTCGCATTTTTTAACTTGATAATATCAACGATTTAATATAGATGATCAACACAAATATCAAGGGTCGTATATGGTCACTACAGATGTAACAAAATCTTTTCCTGTCCCAGAAAATCAAAATATATTTGTAATTTCACTAATGTTCACAACTGGGAATTTTCACAACTGTATATTTTCACATACTTTTCGTGAACGAAAAGTAGATTAACCAAATACATAGATTGAGCGCTACGTAAACAATCACAGCTTTCGATTAGCTTTCCACGTAGATGAAGGCACCAGCGAACGCAACGGTACTATGGAATTGTTGCTTATTTCAGTTATCGCTGAAAACGCTAGAAGAAATCCCGAGACCAGTACAGACATTTTCTCGCGGAACCATTCTTTTATACATGCTGAAGGTATCGCTTATTTTATTATTCTCAATTTGAAGAGTGTACATTTGCTCAACAGTGCACGTACCGATATCCGTTGCCATCCTCTTCAATAAGGAACTATTTTGAGTTTTTATATTTCATTTCGAGATTTCAAACAACTTGTTGAACAAATCCCAAGCTTTACAGTGATCTGCAGTCCAAACGAATGACACGCAATTTTTCAACCCAAGGTGTGCAAAACCCTAAAAGTTTTTAAATTTCAAAGGATTTCCTTACCCAAATAATAATATAAATAAATGATTTGATTGTGCTAAAACTAAACAGGATTTTTTTTCTTTCTCCCTCTCTTTATATGATAATAATTATTGTTCGCACTAAGACCTCACAAGGTAAGAGCAATTTTTTTGCAAATTTTTTCTGTCCCGAAATTGAAAATTATACCGACCGATATTCTGTTCAGTGTGGGGGGGAGGGAGGTCATTTTTTTTTTTTTTTGTCCAGTTTTTGAGGAAAATTTTCAACGACTAATTTTTTTGTTTTTTTGTTTTTAACTTTTTTTCACTAAAAAAAAAATGAGGGGGGTTGCTCAAACACACACATGCACAAATTTGAGGGGGATTTGTGGGTTAACCCAATTTTTTTTTTTTTTTAACTTTTTTTTCACTTGAAAACAAATGAGGGGGTTGTTCAAACACACACATACACAAATTTGAGGGGGTTAACCCCAAATCCCCTCCCTCCTCCCCTCCTCCTCCCCTTCCCCCGTGCACGCGCCTGCTGCAGAGTCATCAGAGTCATGTACATAATTATATTTAATACTAAACTCTGAAAACGCTCGTACGCAGAGACTAAGCTAATAGCCTGCCGCTGAGCTGTGTACACAACCGATCGGTCCCTAACACCAAGCGAGGAAGCACTGTAATCGGGCGTTGAGGTACCTTCATTTTGTAATTACGTCATTAAATTCAAAATGGCGTACATGTTAGCTGACTACGAGACCGTTTCCCGGAAAAAGTAGGCTCAGATATCTGAAACCCTGAAATTTTCACCAACGAAACTTGTAAGTTCCATTAGTTCATTATTTGTTGAAATTATTGCCCCATCTAATTATTTATAAAGGCATTTGACAGTATCCTACAGCAGGATCTGAAAATGTTGGGTTAATGTGCAGTGTACAGTGTTGCCTCTTTTATTACACGGCCGATAGCTGCAGCTATGTGTGGATTAATGTAGAAGTCTACCGCTTGATTTTGTCAAAGAAAATTTGAGGCGGTCGCAGAATCACACAGAGTTAACATTCACCAAATATTTCGTCGAAGTTTTCTCTATAAATGATCCTCAGAATATTTAGCATTTAATGAGGAAAAAACGTTGATAAAAAATGTTAAATTATTTGACTTTTAAGCCTTTCAAAACAAAGTGGATTAAGGTACCTCCATCATACATGTTGTAGCTTCCGACTGCAGATCTAACGTTAATTTTGACATTTACGTGGCGAAGACTAACTTAGGCAAAAGACTAAGTTACGAGGTTATATTAAAACCGAGTACGGTAAAAAAGTGAATGTGGAATGAGTTATAACTGTTAGGTCTAACTCAGTGGTGGAGTACAGCTAGTCAATCTTTGTATTGACATTGTGTTATGAGTGCAGCTAGCCTGCATATGCCGACTCAACCAAGACAAGACAAGACAAGATCTAGATATAACGTTAATAGATCTAAAAGTTAGAACTAACTTTAGATCTGATGTGTTTTGAAATTATCAAAGAAATTGAAAGTGATGCAACCTGTGACTGTTGTAATGTAATTTAGTAAGCATTTTCATGTGACATGTATGGGATTCCCTTATGTTATGATGACAGATTGAGTGACCTGACATTGATCAGATTCATGTCATGTCGTAATTTGAATTGTTACATGTCGTAATTAATTCATGACATGTACCAAATTGAATTACGACATGGCGTAATTCCGTTTTTGACGGTCTCAGTCATGCTTCCATATGTCTGCGCATATGTTAAATCTACGTGATTGAAATTAAAGAAGACAAGCAATGACCAAAATCTTCCCAACTGCAACACAAAGACAAATATATATTAAAAATCTGAGTCAAAATGATGAAATAATGTTAAATTTCAGGTATTTCATGTACGGTAGATCTAGAGCAGTAGAGGCCTATAAAATTGCAGTCTTTCTCAACAAAACTGCCGAATCATGTGTAAAATGAATGGGTGTGTGCGCAGACATGGCCATGGGATAACATTGTTTTTCAATCTAGAAATGACAGTCGGCCATGTATTGATAGAAATTGACATAGTTTGCTCAAATTTTGATGAGATTTTGGAACACTTGAACATGAATGAAATAATAGGGAAAATCTGAAAATTTGTGTACAAAGTGAATGGAGAGTTGTCCACAAAATTAGCCATTTTGAAGCAGCGTTGCCAATTTGAGGATCCCCATAGAAAGTACAACAAGTGTTTTCAAACTTTCATAACTCTCTTATTTTATAGCCGATTTTGATGAAACTTTTTTGAAATTGCTTCTCTCATATTACTCTTTCGTATGAGATGATTTTCTCCTTGGGTTTTGGTTTCCTTTTAGTTTTTGTGAGCAGATTTTTTACATTTAGGTTGTTTTATCACTATGACTATATGACTATGACTTTATTTTGGTCTCGGGATGCTCCACTGAGACTATCTTCTGGTTCCGCAAATCCCGGCTTGCGTTAATAGACCGCTGGCACCGCGCCCGCACTAGTGGTGACGATAAATTGTGCACTGCATTTAATAGATGCACACAACACAGCGCTGTTGCAAAAGCGATAGTGGCTGGTCTTCTTACTTACGAAAATGCCAGATTACAAGTACTTAACATCTAAGCACACTTTCCAGCATCGCTCTAATTAAAGTAAGTATATTCTAGATTCTAATCTATAATCCATATTAATTCATAAACTTCATAATATGGTACAAACGAGCCCTTATCAGGGCTTTTCAATCATGTAAAAAGTGAATGGGGCCGGATCTGGCACATATCTATGTTGACTTAAAGGGAAGTCTATTTTGAAGCAATAGTGATTTAATAATTAAGTCATTCTCATTTCAATAAATACGAGCTCCTTGATGATTTCTCAAGAATTGCCCAGACGTGTCTATTGAATTTAATTAATTTTTTCTATTCCTTTCTGTCTTTTGCAGGACCGAGGGTGGTACACCAACGTCAACTTTAATATCCAGCAATTCGTCTTAAAGTTGTGGTACACTCAAAGAACTCTCCAAAGAACTCTCAAAGAACTCTCCAAAGAACTCTCAAAGAACTCTCAAAGAACTCTCCAAAGAACTCTCCAAAGAACTCTCAAAAGAACTCTCCAAAGAACTCTCCAAGAACTCTCCAAAGAACTCTCCAAAGAACTCTCCAAAGAACTCTCCAAAGAACTCTGCACTTGAACTTGCACTTGAACTTGCACTTGAACTTGCACTTGAACTTACACTTGAACTTGCACTTGAACTTGAACTTCTTGCACTTGAACTATCTTGCACTTGAACTTGAACTACTTGAACTATCTTGAACTATCTTGAACTATCTTGAACTATCTTGAACTCTCAAAGAACTCTCTTGAACTTGACTTGAACTTGAACTATCTTGAACCTTGAATCTGAAACATACTGAATGAAACTTGAATCTGGAAATCTTGAATCGAATCAAAACTGGAACAGAATATTTCTAAAGATTGTATTGCCATTTTAGAAGACATAATTATTGTCAATTATAAAGAAATTATTGGCAGTTTCTAGAAGGAATTAAAAGTAAACTGAAATAAAAGAAGAACAATAGAGGGAAAGGAATCTAACTCTAATTCCTGGAACTTGATAAGACCATACTTACAGTTGAAAGCAGTAATATTGTAAATCTTGGGAAAGAAAAAAAGAGGTATACATTTTAAAGAGTAAAGTAGATTGGAAAAGTAGTCGTTCAAGATAAATATTGGAAGTTTGAAGGACTGTATTGCCATTTTAGAAGACATAATTATTGTCAATTACAAAGAAATTATTAGCAGTTTCTAGAAGGAATTAAAAGTAAACTGAAATAATAAAAGAAGAATAATAGAGGAACAGGAATCTAATTCTAATTCCTGGAACTTGATAAGACCATAATTACAGTTGAAAGCAGTAATATTGTAAATCTTGAGAAAGAAAAAAAGAGGTATACATTTTAAAGAGTAAAGTAGATTGGAAAGTAGTCGTTGAAGATAATATTGGAAGTTTTAAGGACTGTATTACGATTTTAGAAGACAAAATTGCTGTCAATTAGAAAAAATTCTTGGCAGTTTCTAGAAGGAATTAAAAGCAAAGTGAAATAAAAAGAAGAACAATAGAGAAAAAGCAATCTAATTCTAATTCCTAGAACTTGATAAGACCTCTATTAGAATTCAAAACAGTAGTATTAGTAATCTTGGGAAAGTAAAAAGAGCGTATACACAGCAAAGAATAAAGAAGATTGAACAAAATAGTGTGAAGAAGGCAATATTGCAAGTTTGAAAGACTGTATTGCCATTTTAGAAGACATAATTACTGTAAATTAGAAAGAAATTATTGGCAGTTTCTAAAAGGAATTAAAAGCAAACTGAAATAAAAAGAAGAACAATAGCGAGAAAGCAATTTAATTCTAATTCCTAGAACTTGATAAGACCATAATCACAAAAAATTTGTGTCAATATATAGAGTCCTAGAAAAGTGAGCGTGGTTGATTGTAAAGAGAAAAGGAAAGAAATCCTTCGATATATAGTGTTCAGAATTTTAAAAATAAAAGTAAGCTTGATTGCAGAGAGAGTAAGAAAGAAGATTGGGTCAGGATATATATATAGTTTTAGAAATATAAGTGAGGTTGATTGATTTGAGAGAGAATAAAGAAATTTTGGTCAGGATATAAAGTGAACCTGTTTGCAGAGAGAGAGTAACAAAGAAATTAGCAATTTGGGAACTTATATAGGCCTACAATACATTTAGGCTATTAATGACCTCATAATTTTAATAAAAAACGCCATCTTGAGACAAAAACATTATAGCTCCTTAACACAGTACAAGCTAGTGTATATAAAGCTAGGCTATTGAAATACCATAGAGTTTAATATCAGTAAGGATTAGTTTTTCATAATTCACAATAGGAATATTTAAATAAAAGACTATTGGAGTAAGGAATATATACAGAACATTATATATCAAAGTTACAGAACCGTTAATTGTAGACTTGTAATTATTAACCAGAACTGTTGCAAGTATATAAGCAAAATTTACCATGATGGATACAATTGAATTTAAGAAAACACTTGATGAAATCATGAATATACTGACTAGTTGTGCATTGGTGACCAACCCAGAGCTTAATGAATGCTGTATCTGTAACAATGAAATCAAAGAAAATGAAAGTGATGCAAGATGTGACTGTTGTAGTAAGCATTTTCATGTGACATGTATGGGATTCCCTTGTGAAGACAGACTGAGTGACCTGACATTGATCTGGATTTGTTCATTTTGTGGCAATAACAACATTGCTCATCGCATGTTTGATAAAGTATGCATCCCTTCTCATTTCAATAGATACAAAGTCCTTGATGAAGAACGTGATGAATACTGTTGCAGTACTGACTTGCCCCAATCATCTAAGAACGACAGAAGGAAATATACCAGATCAAAGAAGAGGTATGCAAAGAAGGGGAAGAAACCCAGTATGTTGCCTGAAAACGATGTATTGATGACATGAAAATGAGTGACTGTGACAGATGTAAACCTGATCCTGTAGACAGAGAAAATCCATCTCAATCAGATTATGAACAATTGAGAAATGAAGAATTTGAAGATGATGCTGATGACTGGGTTACTGTAAAATCAAGAAAGACAAAATGGATGGAGAAAATAAAAGACAGAAAATTGTATTCCAAATCAACAGTTGATCATCGAACAGACCGGAAAATCAAGAGAAGATCAGTGAATGGTGTAGTCTTGGAACCAGGTGTGACTTACATTGGCAAAGCAATGAAGACATTCTATGAAAGTCATGAGAAAAAAAATGGAAACCGAAAGAAAAATGTATGTAAGGAAAACAAGAATGTGAAAAGAGAAGATGTCAGTTTGCAGTCTTATACAGAAACTCTTTTGGCTATATATGCATACAGTGTGCAATCCCCACATTCAATGAAATTGTACAGTGAGACCTGTGTGCAAATTGAAACGATGCAGACACGATCTTGGGCTGACGTAGCAGGTTATTTGCCATCTCGATCAAGAACAGATTCATGTGTTGATATTCATGCCTGCACTCGTAATCTTTTTGAACAGATCAAGGATTTCGAATGTACAGAGTTCATGCTGGTGGCAAGAGAAAAGAAGCAAAGAACAAGAAAGGTCGAGCAAGGAACAAGAAAGGTCAGTCTTCCAAAGCCGGGAAAAAGGCACTGATGGAAATCACTCTTCTGATAAATCAGAGATTAGATTTGACAAAGATGAAGGAATAGAATTAGCAGTAAAGAATGAGAAGCTGGATACAAAGAAATCTATGAATGCAAGTGACCAAGGACTTGATCCAAATACATGTAAAAATGATGAACACTCAGACCAGCATATTTGCAATATGAAAGACAACAAAGGTTCAGATGGAGTTGTGCAGGACGATTCAAAGAATAATCTGTTGAAATCAAATTTTGATGAAAATAGGGAAATTGAAACAGACGATGATAGTGGCAGTGATGTTCACATACCAGTGAAACGTTCGTGTGCAAGAAATTGTATAGAATCTGATAGTGATACAGACGCAAGTCCTGGATATGATTTATGCGATAGAAGTGTTTCACCAGAACGCAATATGCCTTTGAATGTTTGTGATAGACCAAAAGATATGCCCAGAAATGAACCAGTAGACAATGTCTGTGAATCAGTATTGAAAATGATGATATGATGAAAAATGATTTTTCATATGTTTCAGATGGTGTAGAAGAAGATGCAGTGTTTGATAATGACTTAAAGAATAGAAGCTTTGATACACTAAAACATGGTACAGACAATGATACTGATATGTCATTTATTGATGATGCTCATTCAATAAATCCTTTAGAATCTTCTTCAGATTCATATATCAAAGATGAAGACATTGAAAAGGCAATAGATGCTAATATGTACACATGTACTGATGAAACAGAAACAGAAGTTGAATTTGTAGCAGATCTTGGATTACGTGATAGACCGGATAAAGATTTCAAATTTGTACCCCTCCAGAATAATGACAAACAGAACATTTGTTCAAAAGTGAATATCAGATATATAGGCAAAAGCTGTGATTCAAGGTTAGATAAAAATAGCTTTATTGGAGTTCCTTTACAGAGTAAACAAATTACTGGTGATGGCAATTGTTTCTTTCGCGCAATTTCCTATGTAATTTCTGGAACTGAGCGTAATTATGCAATTCTAAGAAATGCCACTGTGAAACATTTATTGCAAACCAAGGACATGTTTAGTAATACATTGAGGCAAGAGTATAGAACAGTCAGAGAATATGTTCTGAAACGTGGAATAATGGAAGACGGAACATGGGCTACAGATACTGAAATTAGTGCTTTAGCAAATTTAATCGATACTGATATTTATTCATACAATGACCAAATACCATGTTGGCAATTGTACTCTGCAAAGAAACCTGGTAGAATAAATATTGTAACATCTGATAAGGGAATTTATATACTATACACTGGAAATGTTCACTTTAATGTTGTTGAATCTGTAGATTTTGTCAATTTCAATTCATTGGAACAGACAAGAACAACTAAAGAAGATAAAACGTCAAAGAGAACTTTGCCATGTCCATCAAATCAGGCTGATGTTAAAATGAAGCATGTGTTCAAGAAGTGTAGATCCAAATGGCAGTTAGAAGAAGAAATTGATGAAGTAGTGGATAAGTCTCCTGAAACATTTCAAAACCATGTTGACCCAAAGGGAAAAAAACGTAGGCTTACGCTGGAGACTGGTACGATAAATCATGATAAGAAGAAAAGTACTGCAAATCTTTTGACATGACATATGAACAGTGTGCAAGTAAATTTAGGAATGAACATCAGTCTGAATCAGTTGTTCACAACGAACGTAACACCAAGGATGAAACCCTTGAAAGTGATCACAAAGACAAATGCACGAGTGTCAATACACAAATAACGCTTGTTGCCCAAGGGACATTCAATCAAGGTGATACAAGATTTGGTTACTCAAGTGGAAAGCAGTGTGTTGCCAATTCACTATCTGCACTGTTGTATAGCAAGGTAAAAAATGCCAATGATTGGAAAAGTACAGATCTAGACAGGATTTTGAACAACGGTGATGAATTATATCGTTACATACGACGATCCACTTCACTCGACCACGAATACTTATTGATATCTGATCTATTTGAATATTTGGATGCGTACGATGAATTGTTTAACATAGTATGTCGTGAACCAGTCACTGGATTGTTAGATGGAGATGAATTGATATTGGCCCAGTCTCTTTCGATGACATTGAAGCAAGCACTCGAAAAAGAACTCTGTACTGATTGTGATGCATGTTTTGTGACATTTGCTGGAAGTACTTTGATTGTATTATCTGGTCAAGATGGTTTCTTTATATTTGATTCACATTCTAGAAGCAGTCGAGGTTTCCTGATTGATAACGGACACAGTGTCGTACTTAGTACTCCAAGTTGGCAAGGTGTGTACAAGCATTGCATGAGGTTAGCAAAAACAAGGGGATGCCCCATGCACACTGAATTTGAAGTAACTAGTGTATGTGCAAAAGCAACTTCTGGTAAGAATGAAACCTTGAAAGGCTATCCACAGTTACAGGATTTTGTTTGTAGTCAAATTCCTTCGTCAAATAGGCACAGTGAAAGTCAGTCTGGAAGCTCTGGATGTTCCATACATTGTGAAAGCTTTGATGAAGTTCAAAGATTGAATGAGAGTGTTTCCCCACAAAAGATGATTGTTAACCCAAATGTATTTCTCTTCCCTGAAAAAGGAAATGAAACAACCATTCATGATGTACATTATAACGGTCAGCAATTAAAACTGAAGAGTGTCACAATTGGCTTAACCAAATTAAAAGAATCACAGCTAAATAATAGTTGTCTTCTGAAAAGAAATGACTCTATAAAAACAGAATATGAAAATGAACATAAAGGAGATTTCAAAAATTGTACTAAATGTGGAAAAGACTCTGATAGATTGAATTTAGTGAACAAAGTTCAGAATTCCAACTCTATCTTAAGCAGAAAACGAAAATGGAGTAACCTCGAAAGTGATGCGAAAGTTGATGTTGACCTTGGCAAGGAAATTCGAAAAACCAAATTGGTGAAAATGAATGAGAACGACAGCTTAAGAATTGATGCAAGCGAATGTGCTGATAGTCATGATGAATTAATAATAATTGGAGAAGTTCATGTTAGAAATGTAGACCATGGAAAGAAAAACGTAAAACCAGACAAAGTTCTAATCAAATTAGGAAGCGCAGGAGACAGCAAATGAGAGAAAAACGAGCCTTGACCAAAGATGAAATCATTAAGAAAAAGGAAAAGTGTCTTCACAATGCGCAAATGAAGAAAATTAAAGCGAAGAATAAATATAAAAATGATTTAACCTACAAAATGGAAAAAATAAATGAAGTAAAACAAAGACAAAAAGAGAATTACAAAAATGATTTATCACACAAAATAAAGCAAGGAACTTATGTGAAACAAAGGCAAAAAGAAATGTATAAAGAGGATTCCAATTTTAGGAACATACAGCTAAATATTATGAAAACCAAATATCATTGTGATTTACATTATAAAAAGAAAATTTTGTATAGAAATAAACAAAAATATTTGAGAAATGAGGGATTCAAAAAAATGTTAAAACAGTAATGAGGACTAAAATGAAAAATAAATATGAAACCAATGAAAATTTCAAACGAAAGCACAAAACCAAAATAAGAACTAAATATCAGAACATTGAAGATTTCAAAGAAAAGCACAAAAGCAGAATGAGAAGCAGAATGAGAAACAAATATCAGAACATTGAAGATTTCAAACAAAAGCACAAGAGCAGAATGAGAAGCAGAATGAGAAGCAAATATCAGAACATTGAAGATTTCAAACAAAAGCACAAAAGCAGAATGAGAAGCAAATATCAGAACGATGAAGATTTGAAACATATAAATAAGGCAAATATGAAAATATTGTCCAAAATTAGATATAAAGGCAAAGAATTTAAGGAAAAGAAATTGATGAGCTTAAAAATGAAATATAAAAGAATTGAAAAATATAGGCAAAATGTAATAAAACGAAATCGAAAAAGGTCTTTACTTCGAACAGTAAAATTGTCCGAGTTTGATATTGTTCTTGAAGAATTTAGAAAGATAATTTCTCATGGCCCAGAATATGTGTGCTGTGTATGCTTAAAACTTCTCTTTGAGAACCAAGTATTGAAATGTAAAAGAGTAATTATAAAATTCAGACATGCATAAGTGAAGAATATTTGCATGCTTGCAATTCAGAATGCCGGTCAAAATGTTTAATAGGCCAGTCAGCCAGATCGTCACTATGGATATGCTTCACCTGTCATAGAAAATTGCAAGCTGGAAAAGTACCTGCTGAAGCAAATATGAACAATTTACAACTACATGAAGTTCCAGAAGAACTTGCCAATCTGAACAATTTAGAACAGCATTTGATTGCACTGAATATCCCTTTCATGAAGTTAATGGCCTTGCCTAAAGGTGGTCAAAATGGAGTCCATGGCCCAGTCGTGTGCGTGCCTTCAAACACTTATGAAACAGTAGATATGTTGCCAAGACCACAGACTGAAGACCAATTGATCCGTGTTAAACTCAAACGAAAATTGTCGTACAAAAGCTATTATGAGTACAAATTTGTAGATAAATCTAACTTGCTTAATGCTCTGCAGTATTTAAAAGCAAATAATAAGTGGTATTTTGATGTTACAGTAAATGATAAATGGGAAAACTCACTTGAACGAAATGAAAAAGATAATGAAAAGGAAGAAGCAGTAGAAATCGGTGGTAAAGCTCGTTTAGCAAAACATTGGAAGGAAATGGAAGAACAAAATGATTACATTTTGTCCAAAGACAAAAATGCTAATGAAAACATGCAAGACAACAGTAAACTACACAAAAAATAGATGACAACGACACTGAAGACGATATGGAAGAACGACACGCGGTATTCAGTTAGACTCGTGTCTCCAGCCAGTAGATATTGGACAGGAAATATTAGATCAGTATTTTGAAGACATAATATGTTGTGCTCCTTGTGAAGGAAGAAGCCCTGTCTCAATTCTACAAGATGAAAGCAATGAGGCCAAATGTTTCCCAGTATTATTTCCTAAAGGTCAACCAACATTCCATGATAGAAGAGATGAAAAATAACATTAGGACGTTATCTGCACAACCGACTGATGCACGTGGACAACAGATTTGCTCAGAATACAGATTACATCTTTTATGCACAATATATTTATGAAATTCAACAGGTTATATCACAAGTTTCTATCGCATTAAGGCAAAGTCCAAACAAAAAAGATGGTTCGCCTTCAATAACTGCCTCAGATTTGAAAGATGCAGAGAAAGTTCAAAAATACTAAAATCAGACAAGGGCTATAAATTTTTAAAGCAAATTCGTGGAACACCTCCATATTGGCAAAAGACACAAAAAGATGTACTGGCAATGGTACGACAGCTTGGAAAGCCGACATGGTTTGCTTCTTTCTCATCTGCCGATATGAGATGGCCAGAATTAATGAATACATTGCTCAGACAAAAGGAGACACCAGGGAATCGAGTGAATTAGACTATACAGAAAAATGTAATCTTTTAAGATCAAATCCAGTAACAGTTGCCAGAATGTTTGATAAAAGATTTCACACGTTTATGAAGAGAGTTATTTTATCTCCCGCTGCACCGATTGGTAAAATAGTTGATTCATTTTGGAGAGTAGAGTATCAAGCTCGTGGTTCCCTCACATTCATGCCTTGTTCTGGGTTCAAAATGCTCCACAGTTGGGTATCGATAAAGATGATGATGTCATACAATTCGTAGATAAATACATTTCTTGCCAGAAACCGGATGAAAAGGAAGATCGAGAACTACATGAAATAATAAGCAAGGTCCAACAACACAGTAAGAAACATTCTAAATCTTGCACAAAAACAGGGAAGGCATGTAGATTTAATTTCCCGAGACCACCATCTGGAAAAACATTCATTGTAACACCTGTTGAAGAGATTCCAGCTAAAGATTGTGGGAAAGTGCAAAATAAGGGAAAGGACATTGATCAAGTTAAAGCTTCTGAAAAGACTAAAGATGATGCAGAGAAATTGTTGAATTCAGTTAAAGATGCATTATCCAATGGAATCGAGTACAACAGTGTAAACCATCTCTTTGAAGAGCTTGACATTACACAAAATCAATTTGAAAATGCACATAATGAATTAGCATCACAACAAAGTATAATCATCAAAAGACAAATACAAGATGTATGGGTAAATCAGTTTAATCCAAGTCTACTAAGAAGCTGGAACGCCAACATGGATTTGCAGTTCGTATCAAATGTATTTGCATGCGTGGCTTATATTGTATCATACATGTCAAAAGCTGAACGAGAAATTGGAATGCTATTGAGTCATACACTATCTGAAATGAAAGACGGAAATGAGAACGCAAAGCAAAGCATGAGAAAACTTGGCCAGGTGTACATGCAAAATCGTGAAGTGTCTGCTCAAGAAAGCGTCTACCGTGTTTGCAGTCTCAGATTGAAAGAATGTTCTAGGAAAGTGGAATTCATTCCTGTTGGACCCGACCCTGTCAGAATGAGTTTACCATTGAGCGTTATAAAAAGCAGACCAGATAACGATAATGATGATGATGACAATGTTTGGATGTCTAGCAAGCTCGACAGATATAAAGCTCGACCTAGAAACACAGAATTCAGTAATATGTGTCTTGCAACGTTTTGTTCTCAGTATAGAATCTTAACTGCATCCCAAACGCCAAGTACAAGAAGTAAAAATGTTTTTAAATTAGATAATGATCTGGGATATATTCAGAAGCGTACTCGTACGGAAGATGCAGTTGTAAGATATCCCCGATTCTCACCCATCATCTCACCCGAAAAATATTATTTGAGCATTTTGCAACTCTTTCTGCCATATTTTGAAGATGGACAATTAAAGCCGCCAACATTTAAAACACATGAAGAGTTCTATGAGACAGGTTCTGTGAAAATTTGCGGACGTGAATTGGAGAAAGTCTGGTCAATTGTCTGTACTAACCGAAACAAGTTTGAAATGAATGCCGATGCAATTGATAATGCACAGGAGCATCTTGACAAATTTGGTCCACACGAAGATGCATGGGGTCTGTTATGTCCAGAAAAGGAAGTAGAGCGTCTTGAACATCCCAAAGAAAACGTAGATGTCGAAGATTGTGATGGAGATCTTGATATCCCTGATTTAAAGAATGAACCGAAAAAAGATGACTATAGCATCGAACTTCGATCTGTAAAAATTTCCAAACAAGATGGACATTTTTTGATGAGGTCTTTGAATGAGAAGCAACAGAGTGTTTTTACAAAATACGACAGTGGTGTTTAGATAGAGTAAATGGAAAATCGGTCGAACCGTTTCATATTTTTCTAACTGGTGGTGCTGGCACGGAAAGAGTCATTTGATTAAATGTCTTTACTATGAAGCAACACGTATACTAGCCCGAATGTTGCCACATCCTGATTATGTCTCAGTATTGAAAATGGCTCCAACCGGAGTAGCTGCATACAATATCAACGGCCATACTATACACAGTATTCTTTCTATTCCAATCAAAGCACAAGTACTGTATCAACCGCTGAGTGATGAGAAAATAAGTGTCCTTCAAATAAGCTGGCTCAAGTGCAAATTTTAATCATAGATGAAGTATCAATGGTAGATCAAAAGTTGATGTCTTACATTCACGGCCGCCTTCGACAAATAAAACAATCACGCGATCAAACTGCTTTTGCTGGTGTTTCAGTTATTGCTGTGGGAGACATGTATCAGTTACCTCCAGTCTTTGGAATTCCTTTATATAAAGACACACTCAATGGTGCATTGTGGAATGCTAATTTCAAGAAAGTAGAACTTGAAGACATTATGAGACAAAAAGACGATACCCAATTTGCTTTTCTCTTAAATAGATTACGTGTAAAAGAACGGGATGACATTCTCTGTGATGAAGACCTAGCAATGCTCAAGTCCTGTGAAACTGGTGAAGAATGTGAAAATGCTCTGCATATCTATTCATGTAACAATGAAGTGGATGCTTGGAACAAGAAATTACTGCATAAAAAATGTGCCGATGTGATATGCGTAAAAGCACAAGACATGGACAAAGATGGTAAAAAAGGAAGTCAAATACGGGAAAAACCTTATACAAGAATGAAAACCCAGCTGCCTCCTTATCTGTGGATTGCAGTTAATGCTAGAGTGATGTTGCTCAAGAACATTGATGTTAGTAAAGGCCTGACAAATGGATGTTTTGGAAATGTAACAGAAATAATAACGGATCATACAAATTTGAATCCAGTTTGCATCAAAGTTAATTTTGAGAAGGCCGATGTTGGTATTCATTCAATCGAAATGTCTCAAGAATCCATTGGTAAGAAATATGTGAGAAAACAATTTCCACTTAAGCTTGCTTATGCTTGCACAATTCATAAAGTACAAGGTTCAACATTAGACAAAGCTGTTGTATCATTAAAAAATGTATTTTTATCTGGACAGGCATATGTTGGGCTTAGTCGTGTTACTTCGTTATCTGGACTTGTGATAGAAAATTTTGATCCTAAGCAAATACACTGTAATCCAGAAATTAAAGAACGCATTGAGATTATGAAGCCGTTTATCGAAAATAGCAATTTGGAAGATATTCATGATTATAACTTTTCTTTGGTAATGCAAAATGTACAAGGATTAAAACAGCATTTTATTGATTTCAAATCCCAGTGCCAATTTGTGAATGTAGATTTCATTTGCTTGACGAAACATGGATTAATGATGATGATCTCTGTGACGTTGTTTTAGATAACTTTCGATTTTATCATCAGCCACGACATCTTTCATACTGTAATTCTGGAGTTGGAAATGTACTCAAAGAACAATCGCACGGAGGTGTTGCAATGTATATCAAGAATACATATTCAAGTAGATTAGACATATCTGTCGACAACTTAGAGTTTATCGCAATTCTTGTCACTAAACCAGTTTCTGTTGTGATTACAGTAGTTTATCGACCTCCATCATATAGTATCAAATCATTCTGTGAATCATTAGACAATTTGCTAGATGCATTACACAAAGAAGCATTAGGTGTATTGTGATGGGAGATTTTAATGAGGATTTGTTTAAAGGTTCTTCACAGGTAAACAAGCTAATGTGTAATAAAGGTTACAAACAGCATGTTGTTAATGCTACTACTGAGAAGGGAACATTGATAGATCATGTGTACAGCAAGGGAGTAGATTTATTGGAAACAGAGGTCATCCCTACATATTATAGTTACCATGAAGCTGTTAAGATTGCATTTTAATATTACTAGCAAAATGAGAAGAATAAAGTAACAAGTAAATTTCTTAATTTTGTTTGTACCGTAAATAAACATTTTCTTTTATCATGTCTTAATTCTTCCAAAAATGAATATGAATATTATTCCTTCTTAAAAGGGTTGTCAATATGAATGATATCATCTGCCATGGACATCACATTGAAAGCAGGTTGTAAAGTTGGTAAAACCCTTTTCTTAAGGTGATGAGTTGAAAGATTTATGTGTTGTTACTCCTTGCCTTTCAAACCTTAGTATCTTTAAACATCACTCACATCATGACATGTATATGTATTTCGAACTTATAGATAACATTTTAGAAATCTAAAACAATGGTACACATTTAGAATACTAGATTGATAGGTGGATAGATAACAAGATCATACATCCGTGCTTTTTCTTCCCAGGTTAAGGATTGTCGACCTGATCCATATATTGAAGTTGGAACATTCCATATGAACCTTGCAAAGTGCTCATTTTTGATCGGGTTGGAGTAGGAGACAGGGTGCGTGGAAACCATCACTCTGAAGAAGACACTGAAATCAGACATCAAGCTGAGCGTGACAATGAGACATGCAAGTATTTAAGTAAAGAAGAGGTTGTTATAGTTATGGAATATCAAAATGAGAAGGTTAATGATAATGAATGAATACTAATATCGGGACGCAATGCCGGAATGTTATTCTCTGAAAGATGATTTGTTTGGTAGTGATAATGAGTTTTAGTAGTAGGTTATTCACTATGATGTAAGTTGTTCTGAGTTAATGAAAATTGGAGGATTATATTGTCTCAATGATCATGGTGGTAAATATGACAATGAGTAGGACAGTGATGATTATAGGATTATATGAATGTTATACTGTCAATGATGTTCGATGTTCACATGATACTTAACCCTTACTGTACTGGGCTATTTTGAGCAACCCCTGACTGCGGGGGGCCTGTTGATATTTGAAAATGCAAAGGTTAATTTGCATAAATTATGAATATGCTAATTTCATCATTTTATTTTCATTAATATGTATTATATTGTTTTTATTTCTTATTATATCTCGAGGGCTTAAAGCCAGAACTGTCTATGTCCATTTTGGTGAAATTGACTTAAGTCCACCAAAGTATTGTATATTCATTTCAGTTTGTGTGCCAGAACTGTTTATGTCCATAGCACCTTTTCATTTGTATGCCAAAACTGTCTATTCCCATGTATGTCCATTAGCCATTTTACTTTTCATATTCAGACTGTTTCAAGTACTTTCACGCATTCATTAGAGTATTAAGAATTGCCCAATACTTGCAGTTTTCTACTAATTAAGCAGATAAGATTCCTATGCAGCTTTCACTGATTGTGGCTAAGCAACATCACATCATTGCCCGTAAAAACCTGTTATGATAAATAAAAAGACCAATGTGCAACATGTACGAAGGGAGAACAGAAGGAGAATTTCAAGAAAGCCCATCTCATGCGAAAAACAGAGGCTCAAGATGCCAAAGCAAGGGACAACTCAGTTGTCCCTTGCATCGTGTAAGACAGGAAATCATTGTGAATAAGATGGAGCGCAAAGAGGACAAGCTTACAACAAGAAATATGCTGATGAATTTGACTTTATTGCATCATCAGGAAAGAGCCAACATCATGCAACTTGCAAGGTATGTCGCCAAGATTTGTCAATTTTGCATGGCGGTCGTAATGACATTGTTGTTCATTGCAAATCAAAGCAACACATCACTGCTTTCCAGTCTAAATCGTCAGCACAAAATATAACATCATGGATGTCAACCTCCAAGGATTTTAATATAACTAGAGCTGAGTGCTTATTTACATCATTTTATGTGGAGCACAATATTCCTCTATTAGCTGCAAGTCACATGGGACCATTGTTGAGAAAAGCTTTTCCTAATTCTGAGGAGGTTAAGAAGTTTTCCAGAGCAAGGACCAAAACATCTTGTCTTGTGCATGAAATGGCCAAAGATGAACAAGGACAGATTGTTTCAGCCATGAAAGCACGGCCATTTGCAATATCAACTGATGGGAGTAATGTGGCGACAGTACACTATACCCAATTGTCATCAACTACCATGATGGTAAGCAATTTCTTGCACTCTGCTTTCCCCCAACCTTAGAAATGGCAGGAACTGGTGAAAATATTG
>CP137686.1:16361043-16393507 GCA_037976565.1 Mesocentrotus franciscanus | reverse complement strand
TGTACCTTTTCATCATTTATTCTTCTTATTTTTAGTTCATTTACTTATTAGCTCTTTCTCTTCCAATCATCTTCAATCCGCTGTTCAGTTAACAGATATAAACATTTATTCAATAATGCTAGTCATCCGCCAAGATTTCAAATGTAGTGTATCTTTTTAATTGTAAACAGTGTCAGTAGTCTTGTTTCTTTCTCATATGGTGATCAATAATTTCTCTTCCTCCCAGGTTCAACTTCAAGCACCACAGCCGCAACACAGTAGACCATCTTCAAGCTGTACTACTGGGGAAAGCGACAAGTGAGGATACTTCGGATACATCTAGCAAGAAGCAGAAGACTAGGAAAGTTGTTGGCATGGCAACAGGCTCAACAGTGCTCAAGGCTGGAACTTCTAGTCATCCCAATACGATTAAAATTTCTAGTAAAATGACTGGAAATGAAAAAACAAGATGTGGAGGAAAGAAAGAAACAAGACAGACAGTAAAGGATGAAACAAGACAGGAAAGAATTCTGAAGTCATTGCACTCAAACCCAATATTAGCCATTGTACATTTTCTCAGCCACAGCATCATTGCGTTTGACAAAAAGTGTCATCCAGGCGAGCGTCCTCTGATACACAAGCTGAAAGGAATACTAGAAAGTCTACTGCGTGACTTGTACAGCAAATTTGTAACTCCACAAGCAATCATTGCAGCCACAGACTTGACCCTTCTGGACTACAAGAACAAGGAGAATCTTCGTGAAGAATCTGAAATGGTCATAGGAAGCGCGAGCAATTGTGAACACTTTAGATGAGTCTGATTGCCATAAGTTCTATGCAGCAGTGCGTTAATATTACACCAAGGCATGTGACGACATTGTAAGTAAGTTTCCATTGAAGTCTGATGTCCTCATCCATGCGCAAGTGGCTGACATTGCATGTCAGAAGGATGCCAAATTTTCTTCTCTAAAGTTCTTCATCAACAAGTTCCCCTGCATGCTGCTTCAGGAGGAAGAAGAAGACAAGCACAGTGCTCTAGATGCTCTGGAAAACCAGTTCCTTAACTATCAAATTGCTCAGCTTCCAGACTTAGTGCAAAATGAGGAATCTACTGACAAGCAGGGGACAAGTATGATGACAGAGAAGAATGCTTCTGCATGGTGAACTGTGCTATGACAGACTTGCAAGAGTAATGCTTGGGATTCTAACCATATCCCATACCAATGCTGAATGTAAAAGGGTCTTCAGTCAGGTGCGAATAAACAAAACTGACTTCAGAGGGTCCATGAGCAACGAAACTCTAGAAAGTGTACTTATTACTAAGGCTCGCTACATGATGGAATTTGACTCTGATTTTCTGAAGAGAGCAAAATCTGCAACATACAGAGCTCTAAATGAGTAGTATGGGAGAGTAGATAGTCAAGTGTCAGGGAAGGCAGGTAAACCTGTGTTTTCTCATTGCTCATTTTTCTAAATTCTCAATTACCCATTTTAAACTTGGGTTGAATTTTATGGGAAATAGGCTCGGATTGCACCAGAGAGCATCTAGGACCCCGGCTAAAGGGACTTTGCGCTCGTGATGTGCGCATGATATTCAGTTTTACTTAAATGTTACTAATTGAAAATTCCAAGTGTTGACAGCTATGCTAGGCCAAGGCATTTGCTGGAAAGAGGACTTTTGTCTCTGCTTCTTTTGATTTGCAGTGAAAGTGAAAGTGGCTGCAACGCCCTTTATGCCGTCCAGAACATACATCTCAAAGTCATCGCACACAATTTTCTGGAGAGTGGGCATTTCCACATGGAATGCAATAGTATGCATTCTGCTATTGAAACAGAAAAAAAGAATGTCAATGTCTTCGCAATGCACGACCGGGTAAACATTTTCACAAAGCAAGACGTCGGCTTCCATACAAGGTCATAAACATGTGCCATGGAGACTTTTATGATCTGAAGAATCTCTCACAGCAGATCATGAAGAACAAACGCCGAGACGAAGATGGACACGTCTTCAACTGGCTATATGTAAAGAGCTTCCAATACAGGAGGGAAGAGCAAGGCACCATCTGCTACAAGTATAACTACATGGATGACTACAAGAAGATAGATCATCAGTTCCACGTAATGTGGACCTTGTCTACCAAGAGAAGCATTTAAAAAAAGCCTTAACCTTCAGAAGAAGGATCTCATCAAGTTCTGCAATAGCCTAGCCATTCCTGAAGAGTTCCATGGATGGTATTTGGCACTCCCATTTTTGTAAGTTTCTGACCATTGACATGGTCAAAAGGTCATGACCTCCATGTATGATGTTTGACCAAGTATTATTTATAAGTTAATGGCATTGAACATAACTACTTCACTTTGTCAGATTTTATGCTTGCAATCAAACTTTCAAATTCATTTTACTCAAAATGGCATATTTGGACATAGACAGTTGTGGTTTTAAGCCCTCGATCTATTTTTTTTATTTCTAATGTATTCTTTTGATCTGGAATACATCAAGTCACTTTGTGAAACGTATCAAAGCAATTTGATATCAATTCATATCTCCCACTTATACATCTATTTACCTGTATTCACATTTCTGCTTGTACATGAACATATGCAATTATAGCACTTTTTGATGATATGCGCATACTAATTGCTATGTAACACCTGACAGGTATATCCAATTTGGAAATGTGCGTAAGACTTGAGGAAAAAAAAAAATTTAAAATTCCAAGCAGTTGTGGCGCTATCTCCAAAAATGTGGGGGGCTCTTATGCCCCCCCTCCCAGTACAATAAGGGTTAAATGACGTTAGCCATATAATTATAAATATGCATTTTTTAAGATGCTTACATATACATGGAAAGTGTTAAAGGGAAAGTCCACCCCGAAAATAGGTTGGTCTTCATAAAAGCAGATAAATGAGAGAAACAAATCAATGAAATTTTGAGGAAAATTCAGTAAGAAATGAGAAAGTTATGAATTTTTGGAGTTGTAATCAATCAAGCACAAATTGGAAACTGTGTGACATCAAATGCGAGCTCATATCTCATTTGTTTTGTACAAAAAATGTAAAAAAAGTTCAATTTCCTCAGTCGTTGATTAATTGAATACTATAACATTAGCGTTAACCCAGTGATCAGTAATCACATCGATCTGAGAGGTGAACAAGGGTAATGCTTCTCACCTACTAACAGTAATATTGGTGAAGGTGATAGCAGTAGTAAAGGTAACGGAGACACTGATCATATTTGATATTAGCGGTGACAATGGAAATGTTTGATTTATATGACATTTTTTATCACCATGGACTACGTGTAGATATTGAATATCTTCAATATTTCTACCATTTCAGAAAACTTGGTTTAGTGTAGACTGGGTCTTGGCGAGTGTCTTTGATATGTTAAGGAAATTGTGGACAAATGATGATGTAATGCCAGAGTTGAAAGATGAGTATGAATATGTCATAGAGCTCCGTGAAAAGTTGGTGAAGTCATGGGAGTCAGCCCAGGAAGCCTTGAAAGGTGCTGCGGGAAAATACAAGAAGTATTAGGATAGGAATGCTAGAAACAGGAAATTGAATATCGGAGATCAGGTGTTGATCTTGCTTCCCACTAATCAGAACAAGTTATTGCTAAAATGGATGGGTCCATTCCCTGTGGTTGGTGTGAAGTATGACTATGACTACATTGTACATGTTAATTGTGTTCTTGAGACATATCACATTAATCTTCTTAACAAATAATTTCCCAGGGAGGAAGTCAACTAGTTATTGCTAAAATGGATGGGTCCATTCCCTGTGGTTGGTGTGAAGTATGACTATGACTACATTGTACATGTTAATTGTGTTCTTGAGACATATCACATTAATCTTCTTAACAAATAATTTCCCAGGGAGGAAGTCAACTTGTCAGTGGCTGGCTGCTTTGATTTGTGTACAGAGAGTAGGAAAGTGTGTCAGGATTGTGCGGAAGATGTCGAGGATCAGTTGTTTGTATTGAAGGTAGGTGCATCTGACAGGGCTGTGAGTGCTGGGCTTATGCAGTGGCATTCAGAAGAATTCCTGATTGCTTATGCGAGTAAAAAGTTATTACCACGGGAAAAAAATTACACAACAATAGAGAAAAAGTGCTTAGCAATAGTATGAGCAATCAAAATGTTCAAATATTATTTGTATTGAAGTACACACAGACCACAAACCTTAGGTCTATATTCAAGTGAAGAAGTTTGACAAGAGAATCATGAGATGGAGCATGATGCTCCAAGATTACAGGTTTAGGCTTGTAATGGTAAATGGTTCAGTATAATGTTACAGCAGATTATATGAGCAGAATGTAAAATGCACTACACATGGATTTCTTTTGTCTGTCTACAATTGTAAATTATTGGATATGTATCACAGTTTAACATATTTTGGTAATGTTATTTGTTGAATACATATTGCATTTAACAGGATTATGTAATGTTGAGATTAATTTTATATTGATCTTGCAAGCCACAAATGTATACCCATCAAACTTTCTATGATAGCACATACAAAATTGTTATCCTGAGCATATGTTTTGTAGAAATGCATAAAACGCACTACTGAAGTTTGATATGAAGAAGAAAATATTACAGCAGTATTTATGCAATCGTAGTTTACACAAATGCAGGAATATTACTCACTACATTTTGAACAGAAAGAGATGTATAATGGTACAGCTGATTTCAGTAGCGTACGCAGGATTTTTTCAACAGGGGTTTTAAACTTTGAAAATCGCGCCAAAATTTAACGACTTAGCCAGCCACTGAATAAGCGGGGGGGTAAGAGCACATTTTTTTTTTTTTGTGTGTGTCCAGTTTTTGAGGAAAAATTTCGCAACGACTAAGCTGGCCGCTGAATAAGCGGGGGGTAAGAGCAATTTTTTTTTTGTCCCGGAATTTTGGAAAAATAATAATAATTATTTTTTTTCACTTGACAAAAAACTGAGGGGGAAGGGGGGTTCGCTCCGAAACACACACATAAAAAAAATTGAGGGGTTTAACCCCAAAACCCCCCCGCTGCGTACGCGCCTGGCTGATTATATGAGCAGAATGTAAAATGCACCACACATGGATTTCTTTTGTTTGTTTACCATTGTAAATTATTGTATATGTATCACGGTTTAACATATTTTGTTAATTGCATTGTTAAATACATATTGCATTTACAAGGATTATGTTATGTTGAGATTTATTTTATATTGATCTTGCCAGCCACCAATTTATACCCATCAAACTTTCTATGATACCACATACAAAATTATTATCCTTTATCCTTGTGTAGAAATGCATAAAATGCACTACTGAAGTTGGATATGAAGAAGAAAATATTACAGTAGTATATATATATGCATTGTAGTTTATGCAAATGCAGGAATATTACTCACTACATTTTGAACAGAATGAACAGAAAGAGATGATAATTACACAGCCACCTTATTTATCTAAATATATCAGAGAGGGCATAATGATGCTGAACACAATGGGCTGTGCTCTTTAATGCCCAATAATTGTTTCATTTTGAGTCAAAGACATTGTCTTCAGGTGATGATGTAAACATTTGATAATCTCTACTTTATATGAACAGGTTATACACAAACTCTAATATGAACTGTAACATGGACATTAATGTATAGCCATGTTATAGGTTTTCAACTTTGTGCAGAATATGTCATACATATTTATACATGGATTTTTTTTATGCTAATTATCCCACAGCATGATATGATATTGTTGTGTTATGTTGGCATTGTTTTTATCAAAGGTTTTATTCAAAGGTGTTTGTAGACTTATAACCATGCTCAAGCTTTTCCATGATATTAACGTTCTGAGGTACAGGTGCTATATAATATCATTTAAAAAGAAAAATCAGATTATTGGACACATGTTTTAGTAATTGCATGTGCAGATTTCAACTCCTATACAAGGGAAATTTTATGCATCTAAGCCTCATGACTTGATAAAAGTAGGAATGTCATATTATTTATTGTACATTATAAAATTTGGTAGATTAAACCATAGGTTGAGAACTGAGATTCCTGGATATACAACTACATGTACATTGACTAGGATTGGATTTAGTGATATGAGTTATGCTGTGTCATGATCTTCTGATATCATGTAATGGTTGATAAGATGAAGAATGTTATGTTTGAAGTCTTGCCTTGCAAAAGCTTAAATGATAATTTATGTGCAGTAAAAATTGAAACACATTGTTCTAAACATTTTCATGAGATATGTAATATCCAGTGATTTTTGTATGTTGTACTGTTTTAAAAGTATGTATCTATAGGAACATGAGAAGGAAGTTCAGTACCTAGGAATTATTTTGGAGAAGAACATTTATGTTTATGGTAAAGTTGTCATGATGACTTTAAATAAGAATAGATTTTATCGACAAAAATTAAGGAACATCTAAAGACATAAAGGAGGGAGAACGAGAGCCAGAGGCTGGAAAGGGAGAGACAGAGGATCGATCGAGGCAGAGCAAGAGAGGGAGAGGGTGAAAGAGTAGAGAGAGAGAGATACAGAGACAGAGCAAGAGAGCTAGGAGAAGGGGTAGCACAAGCGAGGGGAAGGTAAACAAAGCAAGAGAGAAGAGACAAAGAGCGAGATGTGAGTAGATAGATATATAGAAAGAGAAATTTATAGACATGTAAACAATTTATTTGTCCGTGAGAGAGACGTAAACATTGCGTATACATGGGCTGAATAACTGGAAATAACTCTAGATAAAAATTGTCATTTTATGGATTATGCTTTTATAATTAACACAGTCATGACAAGGAACATGGAAATTATGAGTATTTTCAGAGCTGTTCTAAAGATCATAAAGCTGATTTTCTTTGCAACGAGAATTATATATTTTTGACGAGCCGTATATAGGCGTACGATCGCCGGGTTAGAATTTATGGTATGGGTAGGGTTAGGGTTGGGTGTTTATAAAAGCATAATTAATACATAAAATGACAATTTTATATGAGATGAGGGATTTTAGATCATGAATCATGAGGAGAAAAAAAAAGTGGGTCGAGCTGTCCACCGAAGCACCCCACCCTGGACAACTCGACCTGGTCGAGTTGTCCAGGGTTTTGGGTCGGGTTTTCTAGGATTCCAAAATACTCCATGCACATAGACACTACACGTAAACGAAAAATAGGATTCTCAAATCACATCTTGTAGTTGAATTATCGCCATGATGATAACATCTGATTTTTTTTAAATGTGACCTTTAGTGTAGATAATTTTCTCAGCTACAACATATCCGAAGCTGGCAGAAAATCGAGAAAAAATAATCGAGATATATTGCTCAAACAAGACTGGAATGCAGATTTCAGAAAAAGTCACCTCTCTTATAGGCATATATATATATATATATAGCACACAAATTAAGAAAATTCTGACATATGTCGCCTTTAATCGAAATTTTCACTATGATGACTTCATCCAAATGAAAATTGATGGCAACTGAATCATCTTAGCTACAACATATCAAAATTTGGAAGAAAATCGATCAATATTCACAGAGATACAATCAATTTTCCATAAATATGCTGACGTCATAACATGCAAATTCGTACTTTGGGTTCCAAGGCCTTATGATGACGTCACGATATTTTATTATTAAGTATTTGGCGTCACCTGTGCCTTGGAGGCGAAAAGCGAACTGAATCACTACTAACCCTCGGGTCTATAGCTCTCCTAGCTCTCGGTATTGCATGGGGGTGTCAGGTTGACCACTACTATACACCGGGGTTCCCTATACTCTTATATATTTGTAATGGCCAAATGAAATGAAATCATATCTCCAACTCATACTCTATCCTAATATGAAGAAAAATTGAGGGTCCCGGTGCTTCCCAATTAAAGAGCTATAATGGATTTTGTATAAGCATGTTTTGGCCCATATATGCTATGTATTACAAGAGCTCGCACGTACGGACATTGATCTGGAACGGACGCTCATTCCGTTATTAATGGTCATAAAGAGATAAACATGGTACCAAATTGTTCTGAAAAAATGGGAATATCATGCCAACGGAAAAAGGGGATTTATGTTGCGTTCGGCCATGACGAACGAAAACGCGCGCGCATTCGCGTGTGAGCATTTTTTTGTGAAATGCTTAAAATGGCCTGAAACGTATCCAAAATGAATTTGAAACGATTTAGAGCATTTTTAAATTTGGACGCACGCGTCCGCGCGCGTCATGACTTTTATATGACCTTTGATGATATAACTTGTTGACCCTTGACCTGAAGTATATGTGATATGAAATATGAATGACCTTTGATGACGCCTCATGAAGATATGATTGATAATGTGATTTAACAAAAAAGGCGCCTGGATGACGTCACGATGACCTCATGACCTTGAAAACAGTGCTGGCACTTGACCTTGATAAGCCTGATGACTGACAAAAATTTGATGAAAATTGATGGAGCAGAATTTGAGCAATCACGCTCACAAGAAAGTGGTGGGAAAATAAAAATAAACAAGTGCGTTACCGATATAAAAACATTTCCCATAGCGATTACACGTGAACGGAAAATGGAATTCTCAAATCCCACTTTGCAAGTGAAATATGAGCATGATCCCGGCATCTGATCGAAAAATAAAGGCACATTTGTGATAGCTTATTGTCTCAGCTACAACATACTCGAAGCTCAGCGAAAACAAAACTAAAACGACGGAGATATTGCTCGCGAAAGACGGAATGTAGAATCCAGTTTTGACAAAAGTCATGTCCCATAGAGAATACACGCAAAATGTGAAAAATTGACATGCCTCCTTTAATCGCAAAAATACGCCATGATGCTTTTGTCAAAATGAAAAATCGTGTTTGGTAGAGAATTGTCTCAGCTACAACATATCAAAATTTGGAAGAAAATCGACAACCGATTACTGCAATATTATCAAATGAATACAAAAATTATGATGTCATATTTTCAAAATCAAATTTTCGAGTTCATATGCAAATATGACGACGTCAGAACATACGATTGGACAAAATTATACATGAAATCACATAAACATTTCATGGGCTTCCAGAAAATGTTAAAAATTTGGGGTATTTAGGCATTCTGACGAGCTATGGCGGATTTTATATAGACATGTTTTTACCACTTTTTACATTATATTGCCCATTGACGCGCGCACGAATTTTAAAGTTTGACGCACGCGTGTGGCATTATGGAAGGTCGAGAATTACTGGAAATAGTTGGAAATTGTCAAAAATAGTGTCAGAAATAAAAACCATGCGAAAAAGGCGTTTTTACGATGTGTACGCGCTGCGCGCGCGCATAACACGCGCGCGGACGCGCACGGACGGAAATTTTTGAAATGCTTAAAATGACCTGATTCGTACTCTAGTTTAATAGTTAAGTGATTTTGAGCATATTAAAATTTTGACGCGCGCGTACGCGCCATGACCCTTATGTGACCTTTGACGACATGACCTGTTGACCCTTGACCTTAAGTATATGTGATATGAATATGAATGACCTTTGATGACGCATCATGAAGATGTGATTGATCATGTGATTTCACAAAATGGCGCCTGGATGACGTCACGATGACCTGATGACCTTGAAAATGTTATTGTCACGTTTTATGACAATGACCTTTGACTGTGCCAAAATTGAAAGAAATTGACTGTACTGATCTTGAGTTATCGTCGGAACAAAAAAGTGGAGGAAATAAATAAAAATAAAGAATAAATAAATAAAAAAGAAAATTCTGACGAAATTAATAGGTGATCTGTCGATGACGACAGACCACCTAATAATAAAATGGTGATTTTAAAGCACTTTCCACCGAAGTCTTTTATTTATTTATATATTTTCTTATTCCGTTTTATTTCAACAGGGTAGCCCCATCAGTAATCAAAGTACTGGTTTCCAGGGGGCCATGTGAACAAATGCAACATATATGAACATCATCGAAAACATCAATACATAGTAACATATAATAGAACATAAGTTCCAACAAATTCTCTAAGCGCTATAAGAGAATAATGGTGTCGAACTGGGCGTTCTGGGGGGTTAGGGCGTTTTTCACTCTAAATCTTGACCCGACTATAAGGGGTTCTATAAAGAGGGCAGCCTTGGTAACCAAACACGCAGCTTGGCAGTAGAATATCAAAATAATGTTTTCCATATGAGACCATTTTCTCTGTGATAGCATAGTACGTTATTGCCATCATTTTCGACAATTTTTACTGACATTATATCAAACTGCTAACTTTCTTATCATGCTTTTTATCTGTTTATTGTGTGTATTCATTATCATCATCAAAAATTTTGGCACCCAGGGGAGGGGGCCCGGGCCCCTGCCCCCTGGATCCGCCACTGTGATAAGATAATGTGTGATTTGATATAGGTACGTAATAATAATAATTCGTAAAAATTGTCGAAATGATGACAATAACGTATACTTTGCTATCACAGATAAAATGGTATTATGAGAGAAACATTATTTTGATACCCTACTGCCGGGATGTCGGCTTGGTTGCCGGGGCTGCCCCCATCCCCATGATTGAATTCTAAAAGTCGGGTCAAATTTGGAGAAAGATTTAAAAAAACCAACCCCCTTAAAAAAAAATTAAAAAAAAATAAAAAAATGCCCAGTTCGACTTCATTATTCTCTTATAGCGGCTAGAGACTTTGTTGGTGAGCGCTTCATGAGCACCGTTTAGTTATTTTTTTATTACCCTCCCTCCTTATAGACCCCTTATAGTTGGGTCAAGATTCAGAGTGAAAAAACGCCCTAACCCCCCCAGAACGCCCAGTTCGACACCATTATTCTCTTATAGCGCTTAGAGACTTATTTTCTGTTATATGTTACTATGTTTTGATGTTTTCGATGATGTTCATATATGTTGCATTTGTTCACATGGCCCCCTGAAAACCAGTACTTTGATTACTGATGGGGCTACCCTGTTGAAATAAAACGGAATAAGAAAATATATAAATAAATAAAAGACTTCGGTGGAAAGCGCTTTAAAATTACCATTTTATTATTATTATCATTAATATTATTAATAATTTTGATGGCGCATGATAGTCGTAAAAGTCCCTATGCGTTTTTATTACTGTATCCAACAAGAGTATACAATTGCAAATATAGTCAATGTTCAATGAAATGTATCTTACTTCGGACCTAACATTTCAATGAACATTGACTATATTTGAATTTTATAGTATGGAAGGATACAATAACAAAATCGCAAAGGGGCTTTTAAGAGTATATTCCGCCATCAAAAAAGTAATCGAATAATGGAATCAAACTGTGCATTTTGGGGGGTTGGCTGTTTTTTTTTCTCAAAATTTTGACCCGACTATCAGAGGGCGTGTCAAGAGGGGGAATAAACCCTCTAATAGTCGGGTCAAAATTTAGAGAAAAAATACATCCCCCTCCCCCCTAAACAAAAATAAAATAAAAAAATAAAATAAAATGCCCAGTTCGACTTCATTATTCTCATGTAGGCTACAATAATATAAGCATGTTTGGATTTTTTAAGAGGGGGTTGTATTTTTACTCTAATAGGAGTCTCTAAGCGCTATCAAAGAATAATGGTGTCGAACTGGGCGTTCTGGGGGTTAGGACGTTTTTCCACTCTGAATCTTCACCAGCTATAAGGGGGTCTATAAGGAGGGGGGGGGGCAGCCTTGGCAACCAAACACGCAGCTTGGCAGAGAATAATGAAGTCGAACTGGGCATTTATTTTATTTTGTATTTTTTATATTTTTTTTAGGGGGGAGGGGATGTGTTTTTTCCCTAAATTTTGACCCGACTATTAGAGGGTTTATTACCCCCTTAACACGCTCTCTGATATTCGGGTCAAAATTTTGAGAAAAAACACCCAACCCCAAAAAAAAAAAAAAAAAAAAAAAATGCACAGTTTGATTACATTATTCGATTACTTTTTTGATGGCGGAATATACTCGTAAAAGCCCCTTTGCGATTTTGTTATTGTATCTTTCCATAGTATAAAATTGCAAATATAGTCAATGTTCATTAGAATGTTAGGTCCGAAGTAAGATACATTTCATTGAACATTACCTATATTTGCAATTGCAATTTTCAATTGTATATTGTTAATATTAATAATATTAATGATAATAATAATAAAATGGTGATTTTAAAGCACTTTCCACCGAAGTCTTTTATTTATTTATATATTTTCTTATTCCGTTTTATTTCAACAGGGTAGCCCCATCAGTAATCAAAGTACTGGTTTCCAGGGGGCCATGTGAACAAATGCAACATATATGAACATCATCGAAAACATCAATACATAGTAACATATAATAGAACATAAGTTCCAACAAATTCTCTAAGCGCTATAAGAGAATAATGGTGTCGAACTGGGCGTTCTGGGGGGTTAGGGCGTTTTTTCACTCTAAATCTTGACCCGACTATAAGGGGTTCTATAAAGAGGGGGCAGCCTTGGTAACCAAACACGCAGCTTGGCAGTAGAATATCAAAATAATGTTTTCCATATGAGACCATTTTCTCTGTGATAGCATAGTACGTTATTGCCATCATTTTCGACAATTTTTACTGACATTATATCAAACTGCTAACTTTCTTATCATGCTTTTTATCTGTTTATTGTGTGTATTCATTATCATCATCAAAATTTTGGCACCCAGGAGGCCCCCTGGCCCCTGATCCGCCACTGTGATAAGATAATGTGATTTGATATAGGTACGTAATAATAATAATTCGTAAAATTGTCGAAATGATGACAATAACGTATACTTTGCTATCACAGATAAAATGGTATTATGAGAGAAACATTATTTTGATACCCTACTGCCGGGATGTCGGCTTGGTTGCCGGGGCTGCCCCCATCCCCATGATTGAATTCTAAAGTCGGGTCAAATTTGGAGAAAGATTTAAAAAACCAACCCCTTAAAAAAATAAAAAAATAAAAAATGCCCAGTTCGACTTCATTATTCTCTTATAGCGGCTAGAGACTTTGTTGGTGAGCGCTTCATGAGCACCGTTTAGTTATTTTTTTATTACCCTCCTCCTTATAGACCCCTTATAGTTGGGTCAAGATTCAGAGTGAAAAAACGCCCTAACCCCCCCAGAACGCCCAGTTCGACACCATTATTCTCTTATAGCGCTTAGAGACTTATTTTCTGTTATATGTTACTATGTTTTGATGTTTTCGATGATGTTCATATATGTTGCATTTGTTCACATGGCCCCCTGAAAACCAGTACTTTGATTACTGATGGGGCTACCCTGTTGAAATAAAACGGAATAAGAAAATATATAAATAAATAAAAGACTTCGGTGGAAAGCGCTTTAAAATTACCATTTTATTATTATTATCATTAATATTATTAATAATTTTGATGGCGCATGATAGTCGTAAAAGTCCCTATGCGTTTTTATTACTGTATCCAACAAGAGTATACAATTGCAAATATAGTCAATGTTCAATGAAATGTATCTTACTTCGGACCTAACATTTCAATGAACATTGACTATATTTGCAATTTTATAGTATGGAAGGATACAATAACAAAATCGCAAAGGGGCTTTTACGAGTATATTCCGCCATCAAAAAAGTAATCGAATAATGGAATCAAACTGTGCATTTTGGGGTTGGCTGTTTTTTCTCAAAATTTTGACCCGACTATCAGAGGGCGTGTCAAGAGGGGGAATAAACCCTCTAATAGTCGGGTCAAAATTTAGAGAAAAAATACATCCCCCTCCCCCCTAAACAAAAATAAAATAAAAAAATAAAATAAAATGCCCAGTTCGACTTCATTATTCTCATGTAGGCTACAATAATATAAGCATGTTTGGATTTTTAAGAGGGGTTGTATTTTTACTCTAATAGGAGTCTCTAAGCGCTATCAAAGAATAATGGTGTCGAACTGGGCGTTCTGGGGGTTAGGACGTTTTTCCACTCTGAATCTTCACCAGCTATAAGGGGGTCTATAAGGAGGGGGGGGCAGCCTTGGCAACCAAACACGCAGCTTGGCAGTAGAATATCAAAATATTGTTTTCCATATGAGACCATTTTCTATGTGATAGCATAGTACGTTATTGCCATCATTTTCGGAATTTTTTACTGACATTATATCAAACTGCTAACTTTCTTATCATGCTTTTTATCTGTATATTGTGTGAATTCCCTTTTTTCTGTACGTTGGTATGATCATGGTAGGTGCGAAGTATGATACATTTCATTAACTATGCTTGCAATTGTATACTCTTTTAGGATACAATAATAAAAGCACATTGGGACTTTTATGAGTATCATGGGCCATAAAAATTGATAATAATAATGATGATGATGATAGTTGAAAGAGAGCGTGTTCTATGTGATCCTGAAGACTAATAATAATAATAATAATAATAAATAATAATAATGAAACGGGGCTTTTAAAGCGCTTACCAACAAAGTCTTTAGCCGCTATAAGAGAATTATGAAGTCGAACTGGGCATTTCTTTTTTTTCAAGAGGGGGTTGTGTTTTTTCTCCAATAGGAGTCTCTAAGCGCTATAAGATAATAATGTTGTCGAACTGGGCGTTCTGGGAAGTTAGGACGTTTTTTCACTCTGAATCTTGACCCGAATATAAGGGGTCTATTTGAAGGTTTATTACCCCCTCCTTAATACGACCTCTAATAGTCGGGACAAAATTTGGAGGAAAACAAAACCCAATGGCGCATGATACTCGTAAAAATCCCAACGTGCTTTTATTATTGTATCCTCCAAGAGAATAATGAAGTCGAACTGGGCATTTTATTTTATTTTTTATTTGTTTACATTTTTTTAGGGGGGGGGGTTTCTCTGATAATGAAGTCGAACTGGGCATTTATTTTATTTTGTATTTTTTATATTTTTTTAGGGGGGAGGGGATGTGTTTTTTCCCTAAATTTTGACCCGACTATTAGAGGGTTTATTACCCCCCCCCCCTTAACACGCTCTCTGATATTCGGGTCAAAATTTTGAGAAAAACACCCAACCCCCCAAAAAAAAAAAAAAAATGCACAGTTTGATTACATTATTCGATTACTTTTTGATGGCGGAATATACTCGTAAAAGCCCCTTTGCGATTTTGTTATTGTATCTTTCCATAGTATAAAATTGCAAATATAGTCAATGTTCATTAGAATGTTAGGTCCGAAGTAAGATACATTTAATTGAACATTGCCTATATTTGCAATTGTATATTGTTAATATTAATAATATTAATGATAATAATAATAAAATGGTGATTTTAAAGCGCTTTCCACCGAAGTCTTTTATTTATTTATATATTTTCTTATTCCGTTTTATTTCAACAGGGTAGCCCCATCAGTAATCAAAGTACTGGTTTCCAGGGGGCCATGTGAACAAATGCAACATATATGAACATCATCGAAAACATCAATACATAGTAACATATAACAGAAAATAAGTCTCTAAGCGCTATAAGAGAATAATGGTGTCGAACTGGGCGTTCTGGGGGTTAGGGCGTTTTCACTCTGAATCTTGACCCGACTATAAGGGGTTCTATAAAGAGGGGGCAGCCTGGGTAACCAAACACGCAGCTTGGCAGTAGAATATCAAAATAATGTTTTCCATATGAGACCATTTTCTCTGTGATAGCATAGTACGTTATTGCCATCATTTTCGACAATTTTTACTGACATTATATCAAACTGCTAACTTTCTTATCATGCTTTTTATCTGTTTATTGTGTGTATTGATTATCATCATCAAAAATTTTGGCATCCAGGATCCGCCACTGTGATAAGATAATGTGTGATTTGATATAGGTACGTAATAATAATAATTCGTAAAAATTGTCGAAATGATGACAATAACGTATACTTTGCTATCACAGATAAAATGGTATTATGAGAGAAACATTATTTTGATACCCTACTGCCGGGATGTCGGCTTGGTTGCCGGGGCTGCCCCCATCCCCATGATTGAATTCTAAAAGTCGGGTCAAATTTGGAGAAAGATTTTAAAAAACCAACCCCCTTAAAAAAAAAATTAAAAAAAAATAAAAAAATGCCCAGTTCGACTTCATTATTCTCTTATAGCGGCTAGAGACTTTGTTGGTGAGCGCTTCATGAGCACCGTTTAGTTATTTTTTTATTACCCCTCCCCCCTCCTTATAGACCCCTTATAGTTGGGTCAAGATTCAGAGTGAAAAAACGCCCTAACCCCCCCAGAACGCCCAGTTCGACACCATTATTCTCTTATAGCGCTTAGAGACTTATTTTCTGTTATATGTTACTATGTTTTGATGTTTTCGATGATGTTCATATATGTTGCATTTGTTCACATGGCCCCCTGAAAACCAGTACTTTGATTACTGATGGGGCTACCCTGTTGAAATAAAACGGAATAAGAAAATATATAAATAAATAAAAGACTTCGGTGGAAAGCGCTTTAAAATTACCATTTTATTATTATTATCATTAATATTATTAATAATTTTGATGGCGCATGATAGTCGTAAACCCTATGCGTTTTTATTACTGTATCCAACAAGAGTATACAATTGCAAATATAGTCAATGTTCAATGAAATGTATCTTACTTCGGACCTAACATTTCAATGAACATTGACTATATTTGCAATTTTATAGTATGGAAGGATACAATAACAAAATCGCAAAGGGGCTTTTACGAGTATATTCCGCCATCAAAAAAGTAATCGAATAATGGAATCAAACTGTGCATTTTGGGGGGTTGGCTGTTTTTTTTTCTCAAAATTTTGACCCGACTATCAGAGGGCGTGTCAAGAGGGGGAATAAACCCTCTAATAGTCGGGTCAAAATTTAGAGAAAAAATACATCCCCCTCCCCCCTAAACAAAAATAAAATAAAAAAATAAAATAAAATGCCCAGTTCGACTTCATTATTCTCATGTAGGCTACAATAATATAAGCATGTTTGGATTTTTTAAAGAGGGGGTTGTATTTTTACTCTAATAGGAGTCTCTAAGCGCTATCAAAGAATAATGGTGTCGAACTGGGCGTTCTGGGGGTTAGGACGTTTTTCCACTCTGAATCTTCACCAGCTATAAGGGGGTCTATAAGGAGGGGGGGGGGCAGCCTTGGCAACCAAACACGCAGCTTGGCAGTAGATTATCAAAATATTGTTTTCCATATGAGACCATTTTCTATGTGATAGCATACAAGTACGTTATTGCCATCATTTTCGGAATTTTTTACTGACATTATATCAAACTGCTAACTTTCTTATCATGCTTTTTATCTGTATATTGCGTGAATTCCCTTTTTTCTGTACGGTGGTATGATCATGGTAGGTGCGAAGTATGATAAATTTCATTAACTATGCTTGCAATTGTATACTCTTTTAGGATACAATAATAAAAGCACATTGGGACTTTTATGAGTATCATGGGCCATAAAAATTGATAATAATAATGATGATGATGATAGTTGAAAGAGAGCGTGTTCTATGTGATCCTGAAGACTAATAATAATAATAATAATAATAAATAATAATAATGAAACGGTGCTTATAAAGCGCTTACCAACAAAGTCTCTAGCCGCTATAAGAGAATTATGAAGTCGAACTGGGCATTTCTTTTTTTTCAAGAGGGGGTTGTGTTTTTTCTCCAATAGGAGTCTCTAAGCGCTATAAGATAATAATGGTGTCGAACTGGGCGTTCTGGGAAGTTAGGACGTTTTTTCACTCTGAATCTTGACCCGAATATAAGGGGTCTATTTGAAGGTTTATTACCCCCTCCTTAATACGACCTCTAATAGTCGGGACAAAATTTGGAGGAAAAACAAAACCCAATGGCGCATGATACTCGTAAAAATCCCAACGTGCTTTTATTATTGTATCCTCCAAGAGAATAATGAAGTCGAACTGGGCATTTTATTTTATTTTTTATTTGTTTACATTTTTTTAGGGGGTTTCTAATTTTCGACCCGACTATTAAAGGTTTTATTACCCACCCCCGTTAACATGCCCTCTTATAGTCGGGTCAAAATTTTGAGAGAAAAAAAAAACCACCCAAACCCCAAATGCACAGTTTGACTACATTATTCGATTATTTTTTTGATGGCGGAATATACTCGTAAAAGTCCCAAAACGCTTTAATTACTTTATCCTACAAGGGTATACAATTGCAAGCATAGTTAATGTTCGTTGAAATGTACCATACTTCAGACCTACCATGATCATACTTCAGAACTGACATATTGGAATTCACACGATACACAGATAAAAAGCATGATAAGATAATGTGTGATTTGATATAGGTTTGTAAAAATTGTCGAAATGATGACAATAACGTATACTTTGCTATCACAGATAAAATGGTATTATGAGGGAAACATTATTTTGATACTCTACTGCCGGGATGTCGGCTTGGTTGCCGGGGCTGCCCCCATCCCCATGATTGAATTCTAATAGTCTGGTCAAAATTTGGAGAAAGATTTTAAAAAACACCCCCCCCCCCCAAAAAAAAAAAACAAAACAAAAACAACAAACAAATAGAAATAAAAAAAAGGCCCAGTTCGACTTCATTATTCTCTTATAGCGGCTAGAGACTTTGTTGGTGAGCGCTTCATGAGCACCGTTTAGTCATTTTTATTACCCCCTCCTTATAGACCCCTTATAGTCGGGTCAAGATTCAGAGTGAAAAAACGCCCTAACCCCCAGAACGCCCAGTTCGACACCATTATTCTCTTATAGCGCTTAGAGACTTATTTTCTGTTATAAGTTACTATGTTTTGATGTTTTCGATGATGTTCATATATGTTGCATTTGTTCACATGGCCCCCTGGAAACCAATACTTTGATTACTGATGGGGCTACCCTGTTGAAATAAAACGGAATAAGAAAATATATAAATAAATAAAAGACTTCGGTGGAAAGCGCTTTAAAATCACCATTTTATTATTATTATCATTAATATTATTAATAGTTTTGATGGCGCATGATAGTCGTAAAAGTCCCTATGCGTTTTTATTACTGTATCCAACAAGAGTATACAATTGCAAATATAGTCAATGTTCAATGAAATGTATCTTACTTCGGACCTAACATTTCAATGAACATTGACTATATTTGCAATTTTATAGTATGGAAGGATACAATAACAAAATCGCAAAGGGGCTTTTACGAGTATATTCCGCTATCAAAAAAGTAATCGAATAATGGAATCAAACTGTGCATTTTGGGGAGTTGGGTGTTTTTTTTTCTCAAAATTTTGACCCGACTATCAGAGGGCGTGTCAAGAGGGGGAATAAACCCTCTAATAGTCGGGTCAAAATTTAGAGAAAAAATACATCCCCCTCCGCCCTAAAAAAAAAATAAAAAAAATAAATAAATAAAATGCCCAGTTCGACTTCATTATTCTCTTGTAGGCTACAATAATATAAGCATGTTTGGATTTTTTAAAGAGGGGGTTGTATTTTTACTCTAATAGGAGTCTCTAAGCGCTATCAAAGAATAATGGTGTCGAACTGGGCGTTCTGGGGTTAGGACGTTTTCCACTCTGAATCTTCACCAGCTATAAGGGGGTCTATAAGGAGGGGGCAGCCTTGGCAACCAAACACGCAGCTTGGCAGTAGAATATCAAAATATTGTTTTCCATATGAGACCATTTTCTATGTGATAGCATAGTACGTTATTGCCATCATTTTCGGAATTTTTACTGACATTATATCAAACTGCTAACTTTCTTATCATGCTTTTTATCTGTATATTGTGTGAATTCCCTTTTTTCTGTACGGTGGTATGATCATGGTAGGTGCGAAGTATGATACATTTCATTAACTATGCTTGCAATTGTATACTCTTTTAGGATACAATAATAAAAGCACATTGGGACTTTTATGAGTATCATGGGCCATAAAATTGATAATAATAATGATGATGATGATAGTTGAAAGAGAGCGTGTTCTATGTGATCCTGAAGAATAATAATAATAATAATAATAAATAATAATAATGAAACGGTGCTTATAAAGCGCTTACCAACAAAGTCTCTAGCCGCTATAAGAGAAGTATGAAGTCGAACTGGGCATTTCCTTTTTTTCAAGAGGGGGTTGTGTTTTTTCTCCAATAGGAGTCTCTAAGCGCTATAAGATAATAATGGTGTCGAACTGGGCGTTCTGGGAAGTTAGGACGTTTTTTCACTCTGAATCTTGACCCGAATATAAGGGGTCTATTTGAAGGTTTATTACCCCCCTCCTTAATACGACCTCTAATAGTCGGGACAAAATTTGGAGGAAAAACAAAACCCAATGGCGCATGATACTCGTAAAAATCCCAACGTGCTTTTATTATTGTATCTTCCAAGAGAATAATGAAGTCGAACTGGGCATTTTATTTTATTTTTTATGTGTTAACATTTTTTTAGGGGGTTTCTAATTTTCGACCCGACTATTAAAGGTTTTATTACCCCCGTTAACATGCCCTCTTATAGTCGGGTCAAAATTTTGAGAGAAAAAACCCAACCCCCCAATGCACAGTTTGACTACATTATTCGACAATTTTTTTTGATGGCGGAATATACTCGTAAAAGTCCCAAAACGCTTTAATTACTTTATCCTTCAAGGGTATACAATTGCAAGCATAGTTAATGTTCGTTGAAATGTACCATACTTCAGACCTACCATGATCATACTTCAGAACTGACATATTGGAATTCACACGATATACAGATAAAAATCATGATAAGATAATGTGTAATTTGATATAGGTTCGTAAAAATTGTCGAAATGATGACAATGATGACAACGATGACAATAATGACAATACTTTGCTATCACAGAGAAAATGGTTGCCGGCGCTCCATCCTAATTGACCCCTAATAGTCGGGTCAAAATTTAGAGAAAGATAATTCATTTTAACCCCGAAAATGGCCAGTTCGACTTCATTATTACTCTATCAAACAAGAGTAGTACATCCATCTATCTATCTATTGATCCATCCATCCATCCCTCCATTTATCAGCTCGTATCATTTTTCGACGAACATTAAATATCATCCACCCAAGATATCTACAAATTAAAAAAAAAATCGTCTCAAATAGACAAGTAGTTTATAAATATCCAATGAATGTGAATATCTCCTATCACATGCCTATATAATATGATAGATTCTATGTGGATTATTTTTCAATCAATACCGTTCAACAGCTGCACTGGAGCGTTGTTGACGAAAGAAAAAACTAATCTATACTACCAGACATTGATATTTCATACGCCAATCAGAATCAAGCTGATTGTTTCACCAAAATGATGCTCTGTGCAATATGTAAACATAATTAGTATATTTGTCAGAATCATAGACAAACAGTACTTACAACGAGCTTGAAACTGAGGTGATTACGCGAAAACTCTCTAATTTGAATTGAAATGTTTGCATCTTCTTAGTTCTGATCAGAAATCTACGTTAAGTCACTTCTACACCAGTAAGGTATGCTAAAACTTGAACTTGTATCTACCATCGTTGTGCACAGAGATGCCTGGCGTGTTAAAAGCTTGATGGGTATGTAACAATAAGATAATTTTCTAAAATGCATTTTTTTTAAAAGAACGGTTAGGAGTATTATAGTGAGGTATGACGAAGCAGGCCTATATTGTATGTTATCATTGTGCGCAGATGAATATAATGTATGTAGCTTTTTAGAATACATTAAAACAGAAACAAAAACATTGATTTTCATTTGTTTTAAGAAGACATTGGTACGAATATCTCAATTATTTTGTTAGACTTTCTTGGCAAAACTTGTAATAAATGTACATTCTTGTCAAATGACTCTGTTAAACATGCCATTCACCTCCTAAATTTACTGCTTTCTACTTATGTATACTCTAGATACTTTTTGTACAATATAATTGGTAGCACATAGGCATATCACAGACATTTCTTTCACTTCTTTCAATATTTTTATCCTCTTGTCAAAATTTTCCCTTTTACATGTTTATGTAAGATCTGATTAATATTTGATAATTATGTTTATGTTTGTATGTTTATGGGGACCCTCAGTAATGTACATTTCATTCTGTATCCTGTTGATTAAGTATTATTATTGTTTTGTTTTTTTTTAATCAAATTTTATATCCGAGTACTAAAATAATGTCGGTAATTTTCATTTTCAGATTTCAAACATACGCTGTTTTCATGAGTCAACGCAGACAACATGGAAAGCTAAAAAAAAAATTAAAAGACTGTTCATCTATTTTGAAGGAAAAAAGGGTGTGATTGAGTAGCTACTGCAAAGCAGGATTCATCATAATTATGATAAAGGAAAACTTTTTGTAACTGAGTGAATATACCATCGTCTACATTGCTTGGACTTTCAAAGAAAAAGTTAAAGAAGGAGCTTTTTTTCTTCATTTGAAATTGTGAAGAAATTGTACATGATGTTGGAACCCATGCAATGTACAATTTCTTCACAGAACCAGATCAATCGCGACGAGGGATGATATAAATTTACAATTTAAGACATTTGTGAAGCAAAATGAAAGTCCTGGTTCGATGAAAAGACTCAATGCCAAACATATCGACCGTGAACAGTTGGGCAATCTTACAGTGAAACTCAATATTTTCGTCAGTCATAAACAGTTTTTTCTTCTACAAGTCTCCTGGAGCTTCTCATAAAATGTGCGTTTTCATCATTTTGCTTAGTTTACTCGCATTCACAAGGGGTGATACTACAATGCTAACGGTCGTGGAGGGGGACAATGAACAACTTAATTTCAGTTATCCTTGTGACAGCGCACGCGTCACTTTACGACTTGGATACATATCTCCATTTTACGATTCAGCTAATCCAGAGTCATTGTCTTTGCACGAGAATCAAGAACTCGCGCTACAAGAGGAAACTGAGAGCAACAACTGTCTTCTCCAACTTAAACTCAACCCTGTCCTAAGGTCTGATGAAGGCGGATATATTCTAACTGCATATGATGGTGATGGAAATATTCTAGAGGACCCAAGAGTTGGCTTGAGAGTTGAATATCCACCGGGTAAGGCGTCTTGCGAGTGGGGAGAGAAGAATGTTGTCGATGACTTGGGATCCATGCGGTGCAAGGCTCCTGCGGGGAGTTTGCCAGGGCAAATTGCTTGCTATCAAAATGGAATTCGGCTGCCCCCAGTGACTACACCTACCGAGGTTGGGGATATTCTACAACAGACTATCTGGGTTAGATATCCTCAAAATGCCTTCTGCTGTGCTTCTCTTCAAGATCAACCAATCGATAGATGTAAATGTAATGACTTTGTATGGGATCCCTTACAAAATGGAACCATCATTACGGATCCTTGCGTCGCGCCTCAGCAAGATTCAACATCACCCGAAAGCCCTAAAGCGGATAACATTTATTCCCCTACTATTGCCACATTATCCCTAGTAAAAGAAACTATTACGGAAATAACTGTTAAGAACAATGTATACAATTCACTCCATTGGGTCGTTTGTGTGGTTTTGGTTTTGATAATCGTTGCCCTGTGCGTAGTTCTTACGGCAAAGTGTCGTAAGATTCGTAAAATCATGAAACATAGAGATATGAAAGATCTACAAAGAGACGATTACACGAGCGTTTAAGCTGTAGAAGTACAATTTTAGGTAGGCGTACAGGAGTTATTTTGGAGGTGCAAACAGTCCGAGCCCTTCCATATTCTTTTTACTTATTATTATCATTATAACAGTACCCTAATCCTGCCGGCCCTACCACTGACCCCATTTTCATTGAATGTTTTAAAATATCAGTAAAGAAGAACTCAAATTCGTTATTAATGACTAGTTGTTTCTTAATATGCTTTTTTGGGGGATTCTCTATGTCTTCTGCATTGTTTATGTTATGCAGGGCCCCCAACTATAAAGTATTTTAACTACTGACGGGGCTACCCTGTTGAAACAAAACCAAATAAATAAAAAGATAACTAAGTAAAGGGATAGATGGGACGAATCAAAGTAGGTGCACACAAAAATGCGTCCCTCACATACTTACCATCTGTGTAATGTAAGTGTAGCGTAATATGCTTCCATATTAAAACAAAATAGTTTACTTAGTCATACGTGTACACGTGAACAAGCCTTGGGAGTTTTCAATTTAAGAAGGCCATTATAGTATCTCGTTCTGTTCTCAGAAATCAAATCCACCAACAAATCACTCTAATTCCCTTTTTGTGGGTGTGTATTTTCTGAAACTAGCAATTCGGAGCTTTCTAATGATTATAATACTGGTAGTTTACTTGAGTAGAACCAACTTAAACATCATGTGATGCTAACCACAATTATATCAACTTTTGATGTAAGTAAATGTCCTGGTTACAATGAACTTAGTGCTAAAATTGTTAAATCTTCCATTAATGCAATTGTGTCTCCTTTGTGCAATATATTTAATTCTTCTCTTGAAAAAGGCATATTTCCTAATGCATTAAAAATAGCTAAAGTTGTACCAATATATAAGAATGGCAATAAAAATGTGTTGAATAATTATAGACCAATTTCTTATCAATATTTAGTACAATATTTGAAAAAATTGTTTATGATAAATTAATAACTTTTATTGATAAACACAATATATTACACAATAAACAATTTGGCTTTAGAAAAGGATACAATGCTGCCCATGCATTTATTGAGTTAACATATAAAATTGCCAAAGCCTTTGAAAAAAAACACATAGTGATAGGGCTCTTTTTAGACTTGTCAAAGGCGTTTGACTGTATTAGCCATTTGAGTTTTACTAAACAAAAACAATAGGAAGCAGTATGTAAGCGTTGAAAATTTTGATTCAGAATATAAAAGTATTTCAGTAGGTGTACCTCAGGGATCTAATCTCGGGCCACTTTTATTTTTACTTTATATTAATGATCTGCAATATGTTAGCAATATCTTACCAGTAATTCTATTTGCAGATGAAACAAGTTTATTTTTATCAGGTTAAGACCCAGTTGCATTAAATAATCTATTGAATTCAGAAATGAAAACATGCAAACTTGGTTTACAGCCAACAAACTCTACATCAATCGCGATAAAACATGTTTTATGATCTTTAAGAGTAGGACACGAAGAATAAAAGATAATGAAATACACATTGAACTTAATGATCTAAGTATAAAGAGAGAAGCCAGAACTAAATTTCTTGGCGTAATCAAGACGAAAACTTGAACTGGAAGGAACATGTAAATTACATTGATTTAATAAATATCTAAATCCATTGGAGTGTTAAATATTTTGAAACACATTTTACTACTGAAGATTTTAACTAATTTGTATGACTGTATAATTCTATCACATCTTATGTATTCTAATATTGTATGGGGCGGTTGTTCATCTTATTCATCTCAAAAATTGTTTTTACTACAGAAACCAGCTATACGAGCAATTACCAAATCAAACTATTTAGCACATACCCAACAATTATTTAAGAAGTACAAATTTTGAATATTTTTTATATAAATAAATTACAACTAGCATCTTTTATGTTTTCTTATTCTAAACAATTATTACCCAATAACATTGATGACTATTTTGAATATAAAAGCAACATCAATAAGTATAAAACAAGAAATTCCAATAAAATGTATATACCTTTTTATCATTTCAACTTTTCAAGAACCACAGTAAGTTTTAAAGGCCCACAGTTTTGGAATGGCTTGCCAGATGAACTCAAAGAAATCTCAACTGTTTTTGCATTCAGAAAAATATATAAATCTTATCTTCTTAATAATGAGTAGTTTTATTCGATCTAATTGCCTTTTATGTGATTTATGTAATTAGTTATGTTGTGTTTTATGTGATTATACTATGTTATATTATATGTTTGTTTGATTGTAGTTGTATTTCTCTTGAAGTGTGGTAATATAGGGGATTAGCCTTGACAGGCCAATGGCCTTTTGTTGATCCCTCGCATCCACCACCCTTCATCCTCCTTTCATAGTGCCATGTAAAAAAAAGTTGTTATTCTTATATTGTTTAATTTATTCTGATTTGTTTGAATATCTTCTATTGTGTTTTTTAAAGAGATGTGGAATAAAATTGAATTGAATTGAATTGAACAATCAATTTTAGTCAGAAAAATCATTTCTTTTCTATGTTTGCTTCATTGTCCAAAATGCAACCTATTGATGTTTTTCAGCATTCAAATCACAAGTACCTTTCACTATGTCTTAGTTGTGCAATTTCTCATTCAAATAATACACTGTTTGCATGGGCGTCAATCCGGGGACAGGGGGGACATCATATCAAATGTCCCCCCATATTTTTGCTATGCCTTGAATAAATGTGTTATCAAAAAGATATTACACTATTGAAATATAGGTCAAAGATGTAAAAATGTATCTGTCTAGCGAATGATGTTTTAAGTGAGAGCACTTCTGATTGGCTTTTGAATATTGTTGTTACGAATTCGTTGGTAGTTCTAATGATAACTCTCAATATGCCCCAGGGATAGTGGCTGCCAAGTAGTCAAACAGAAACAGACTTACAAACAAGTATATCAACCACAACCACTACTGTCAATAACAAAATCAAACACACAAAACTATTTTCGCTGTACATTTTTCGATTTATTAAAAAAAAAAAAAAAACAGGGGGGGGGGGCACTTTTGCCCCGTAACCTTCGTTTACGCTAATGTATTTATCCATCTTTCAGATCCGATCTTTTTTGGGGGGAGAAAACTTAAAAAACTGTGAATCAAACATTCAAAATGAAAAGCAATTTGTCAACTAGACAAGTAGCTGACATTGTATAATACTACTCAGTATTAAAGGGATAATTGAGTTCTTGTTTAAGACCGCAAATGCCTTCAAAGTACATGGTTATTGCTCTTATTCTTATTTATGAGATTTATAGTGCCCTTTTAGAACCTAAAGTTGCTATGAAGGTAATTTTAGACCCCAAAATGTGTGAATTTAGATTGAAAACGATCATACCAATTCAGCTCCACTTTCCAAAAAATACGGTTACCGTTAATTAATTAATTAATTAATAATAAGAATACACGGGCTGGCTGGTTGTGCGTATTAAAACCAACGCGAAAAATCCAACAAAAAGCCAATATTGGCATTGGCTGGAATAAAACGTATACGGCGCTTTCTCGTTTTTCAACGGCTGGTTAAAAATTATCGAATATTTGTGGGCACCACAAAAATAATATTAGAAATGGTTATATTTATGGATATTTCAGCCGTCTCTGAACCGATTTTGATCAAACAAAGATGTCTTTGTCATTTAAATTGTATATTCTTTCAAATTTGACAGTTTTTCATTATCTCACAAAAAATATTTTGTGAAGCGCTCTCTGACACAAAACTCAACTATCCCTTTAACTTAATAGATACAATAGATTTGATTCACATCGCCATCTAGCGTCGGACACGAGGGTTTGATGCATAATGGGGAAAAGGTTGACCAAAATATCAGCTGTGGCATTATTATATACTCTAAGAGATTTGATGGGCCTAATCTATGTAAAAATTTGCTCTCGTGCTAGAAATAGTGGTCAAATTGACCCCATCAAAATCAACATAGTCATTAAGGTAACTCTTTGGCCCAAAATGAACTATTGATTTTGTTTTGCCCTCCAAAATCAGATCAAATTTTCAGTCAGAATAAATTGATGGGTGGGTTTTGACATCCAGATTCAATATAAAATCTTGCGCTGATATCAGAACAATCAATCTCGTTGAAACTTTTTATTACATGGTTCGGACCTCTTAAGTAATTGGTCAGCGTTTTACTGCGCTATATACTGATGGAAAGATGTCGACCCGCGAGCACAGAAATACATTGTGTACAAATATTTTCAGTTCTAAGCCCGCAAGCTGAAAAATGGCCTGTCGCGGCTTGCCGTTGGCAGCGCTGTTAATTGTAAATCCACCCTATGGGCGATATATTATAATCGATACCGAGCAACAGCTGCCGTGGAAAAGTGTGTTTACGAAAGATTTATGTAAATTATATGGCCTGATACGTTGACAACTAATCAGGTTCAAGCAGCTCGTTTCACCAGAATATTCCATTAGGTATGATAGCAGAACTCACAATGTTCGTCAGAATACTCAGCATATTAAGTACTAACAACATGGACCTGTTAAGTCCATGCTTACAACGATCTTGGAACCGAGGTGATAACGCGTTATAAAGACTCATTGTCATTGACATAACATCAGTTCTAATCGGAACATTTCTCTTCTCTTTTGTTGTTCTAAAAAGGAAAATTATATGCGAAACATCACTTATACACCTGTCTGATCGAATTTGAACTTTTATCTATATCATCGTCGTGCTCAGAGATGCGTGCGGTATGTATTCGTAAAAATTACACAATTTTTAAGAATGTATACATACACATACATACACACACACCCACCCATACACACACACCCACACAAACACGCACCCATGCCCACACATACCCACACACACCCTCACACGCACACACACAATACTCTCACAAACTCATACACAAAGATGATAGATCGTATAAACACATTTCATTTAAAATTTCACCTTAAGATTTTTATTTCGAGGCCACCATCCTAGTCAAGCATCGCCTATGATTACGGTCTCCTGCACTTTTTCCATAGAGAGTTCGGATAATAATTTAAATTTATAACCATAATATTATAGAAATATTAAGTTCGTTATATTTGTATAATATGTAAATAACATTTTGACATGAAGTTATTATTGTTTGTATATTTTGTATTATACCTTACGTTTACATTTAGAGAAATGCAGAAATAAAATTAAAAAAACAAATCAAACAAAACTTATTTCAAATGATTAAAAAAAATATATTTTCAGTATATTTTCACCTTTAAGGTATTCTATGTATCGGATCTGATTTTTGTATGATATATATATATATATATATATATATATATATATATATATATATATATGCCTATGTTAGTATCTTTATGGCTACACCGGGCTATAAATGGCCTCTCTTTTAGGGAATCTCGCCTCGATCATTCCTCAAAATAATTTTTACGTAAATGTTTATTTCGTTCCGTATTATCCATTTTGTATTCGTTTGATTAAGGATTTAAAACATTCTGAATCTAATCTAATCTCTGTGTACTGAAATAATGTCGGTAATTTTCATTTCTAGATTTCAAAGATATGCGGTTGTCATGAGTCAACGCAGACGATATGGAGAGCTAAAGAAATGACTGTTTATCTATTTTGAAGAGAAAAAGGTGTGCTTGAGTAGCTACTGCAAAGATGGATTCATCATAATTATGATAAAGGAAATCTTATTGTAACTGGGTGAATATACCATCGTCTATATACACTGCAAGGACTTTCGTAGGAAAAAGTACAAAGGGCGTTTAATTTTGATTTGTTATCGGGAAGAAAATTGTACCAGATCCAATGCAAAGATAAAGCAGATCAATCGCGACCTTTATCGTCGATACCTAACTTGTGTCACGATCGAGGGACATGATCAATTGCAATTTATTGCATTTGTAACACAACGAATATGGAGGTCCTGGTTTGATGAAAAGAGTCAATGCCAAAACAGATCGATCGTGAACAGTTGGACAATTTCACTGTGAAACTCAATCTTTTCGTCAGTCATGAGCAGTATTTTTTTTTACAAGTCTCCTGGAGCTTCTCATAAAATGGGCGTTCTCATCATTCTGCTTAGTTTACTCGCATTCACAAGAGGTGATACTACAATGCTAACGGTCATGGAGGGGGATTATACACAATTTAATTTCAGTTACCCTTGTGACAGCGCACGTGTCACTTTAGGACTTGGATACAGACCTCCATTTTACGATTCAGCTAATCTAGAGTCATTGTCATTGCCCAAGAATCAAGAAGTTGCGTTTCAAAATGAAACTGAGAGCAACAACTGTCTTCTCCAACTTAAAATCAACCCTGTCCTAAGGTCTGATGAAGGCGGATATATTCTCACTGCGTATGATGGTGATGGAAATATTCTAGAGGACCCAAGGGTTGGCCTGAGAGTTGATTATCCACCGGGTAAGGCGTCTTGCGAGTGGGGAGAAAAGGATGTTGTCGATGACTGGGGATCCATGAGGTGCAAGGCTCCTGCGGGGAGTATGCCAGGACAAATTGCTTGCTATCAAATTGGAATTCGGCTGCCCCTAGTGACTTCACCTACCGAGGTTGGGGATATTCTACAACAGACTATCTGGGTTAGATATCCTCAAACCGCCTTCTGCTGTGCTTCTCTTCAAGATCAACCAATCGATAGATGTACATGTGATGACTTTGTATGGGATCCATTACACAATGGAAACATTACAGATCCTTGTGTATCCCCTCAACAAGATCTAAGACCACCTGAAATCCCCAAAGATATTATTCAGATGTATTCCAACACTGTAACCGAATTACTCCCAATAAAAGAAACAAAAAGACCTGTTAAGAACAATGTATACATTTCACTGCATTGGGGCGTTTTAGTAGCATTTGTGCCTTTGGTGTTGCTAATCGTTGTCCAGTGCGTAGTTCTTACGGCAGCGTTTCGAAAGATTCGTCAAATCATGGAACATAGAAATATAAAAGACACACAAAGAGGTGATTACACGAGCGTACCATCAGATGTAGAAGTGTTACTTTAGGTCAGTGGCGTAGACAGGTTCGTACACCTGGGGGGGATGACTGGGCTGCCAACGCTAGTGAGGGCGCGAAGCGCTCGAGCGAGGAGCGAAGCGACCGAGCGGGAGGTGTGGGAGGGTGTCCCCTCCCACGGTAGGGAGCTTTTGCAATTTTGAACTTGAAATCGTGAAATCTGATGCATACTTAATGAGGTAAAATAACACACACAAGCGTGCACGCACACACACACACACACACCCACACACACACACACACACACATACTACGCCTTGAATGGACAGACATACATCGACAAGATCTACACACCGTGGCATACGAATACAGAATGGACTGACACATAGTATTGCATATTGAACCACACTACGTATTTATTTATCTCTGTGAATTTTGCTGTTACACCTCTTCAGAAAAAAACCAATGTCAACTGTGTACACGCAGGTATAGTCTTTGTTGTCTTGATAGGGGTATGTGGTTATGAATGAAAACAGCCTCTGTGGCCATTTGTGAATAGAACACATAAACAACAAACAAATAACGATTAAACTTTGAACAATATGTCTGTTCATTATAAAGCATAATGAATACGTACATACTATGCTTTTTTACCTCAAAGAAACAGGCATAGTATCCATAGATGGATATTGGCTGGCGGCTCATTAACATACAGATACAAAAAACATAAACAGTATCACTATGATCCATGGAGTAACAATACTGCTTTGTAAGTTTGTGAAGAATCGGAACCATAACGGCATTGCATCGTGTCAAATTAGTGCATTATTTACTTCCATTTGATCTCAGTCTTATAATAGTAATAGTAATAATAATAATAATAATAATAATAATAATAATAATAATAATAATAATAATAATAATAATACAAATAAAAATAATACTAATACAAATAATAATGCTAATACTAATAGGTTCCTTTTATCTCGCATTTCAAGACAGGGTAAATTCACACTGCGCTTTACATGAAACAAACTTCTTTAAACATTTCAAACTTATGTCTTCATGCATCAATCAACATACTTTAAATGAATACAAAACAAAGTGCATCTTAAATAAAACAAAAATAAATAAATAGTTAACAATACAGAAAAGATGTAGCTGCTGCAAGCTTAACAACAAACTAATGTATACCAGTCAGTCCTGATATCAGTATTAGTGTAACAATAGTCATATAGTGGGAGCGTGAAGTTGAACAATTCATGATTATACATAATTATATATATTTGTTTGAATAATACTTGTTATAAAGATAGTAGTATGGTACTCTCTGTCACGAATTATTATGTATACTGTTGTATCACATTCATTTTCTATTCTGTTTTAGATTGCGCTGATGCATTTTGCACACAATGTATAATGCCTATAACACGAGTGGGCCAGACCACACATGTATTTCAATAAAAACCAACTTGAGAAACTAACGATAACAATAATGATGAGGATTATTATTATCATCATCATAATTATTATTATTATTAATATTATAATTGTTATCATTATTATTATTATTACTATTATTATCATCATTATGACTTATTAAGTAAGCAAATATCATTCCCCAAAACCTGGGGGGGATGATTGTACATGCCATCCCCCCCACCTCACAAGGTGGGGGGGATGCATCCCCCTCATCCCCCCCGTTGTCTACGCCCCTGCTTTAGGTAGTCGTTCAGTAGTGATTGTGGGGTGCAAACTGCCCGAGCCCCTCCTCATTCTTTTAAATTATTATCTACAAATTAATTTTTAACAATGTATTTATTCGTTTATTTTTTGTATTGATTAATTTATTCATTCATTTTTTAATTTATTTAATTGATTGATTTGATTAATTAATTATATATTTATTTAATTGATTCATTACTTTATCAATCAATTAGTTAATTTATTTA